>JAXCLR010000063.1:25910926-25936316 GCA_035584095.1 Annona squamosa | reverse complement strand
AATGAATTTTCATTTATTCATAAAATAATTACAAAATTACAAATATCGAAATGACGCGTATACGGTCGGGGTTTCACAGGAGGTTGCCCGAATCACTATAAAATCTTGTGTGTTGATTTTTGTTTTTGTTCTCTACACTATTGCTTTCTTTTTATTTCTTCATAAAGGGGACTAGATCAATCCGGGATAAAGTTTCTGTTTAAGTTGTAAATTTTTAATTACTCAATTCACCCCCCCCCCTCTTGGGTATTTGCCATTAACTCGGGACCAACCGAATCTACGTTGCTTTAGATGCACTATATGAAGACTAGCAAGAATAAATGGCTTACAGGTTTCACATCAACTTTGAAGACCTAAATGTTGAAACTGCATTGTCATATTTAGAACCACAATTGGAGGCAACCATATTACCTCCAACCAGGTACAATAATACAACTGTAGGTTTATGATTGTAATTATACCTAGAAACCTTAGAAAGAGATGTTAAACTACCTCGAATTGGTTCACCTTCATTTAAGGTGAATATTAATGCTCTTTAGAGATTGCAAAATCAAGTGGATGAGGAGACCAAGTTGCTTGTCATAATGGCAATAGAAAGACCACTAACGTTGCTCATCAATCCAAAAACTTAGGAAAACGATCGAGGAAGTCTTAGCACTTATTGGTTTTAGTGTATATATATTCTCAATGCATAGGAACCTTGAGATTAAAACTTTGCTAAAACATGCTTACTTAAATAATATGGCAAAATATATGGTAATCCTCAAGAAGTCATCTTGTCTATCAATTGCAAAACTAGGGTAGTAAGATTTCTAGCGATACAATGTAGATAGTAAAAAGATCATAGATCTAACAGGCTTTTAATCCCAATAAACTGTAGGACAGGGGACAAATATTCTAGTCCCACTATTAGGGATTACCTAATTACCAAAAGGCAATGAAAGATTTTGCCTCGAGTACAAAAAAGAAAACGATACAATCTTTACTACTGCCTATTGTATCTCCATAGATGAAACTTCAAGCAAAGATGCAAACTCACTAACGGAACTAGAAGAGGCTTAATTAGTGATTGAAGATGGAGGACAACCCACTAATAGCATGCCCAAGGAAATCAATCTTAGGAATATCAGAATCTCAGGCCATCTTCATTGCTAAAAGCATAGTTGAAGAAGAAAAAGCAGCATGAAAGTAACTCTTGGTGGAGTTCAAAGATGACTTTACTTGGATGTACTTTGAAATGCTTGAGCTCTATTTAGGCATCACCATGAATCATCTACATACTACATGAGGCAATACGCTTATCAAATAAGCATTAAGATGGTTTCGACCACAATTTGAAGAGCAAATTATCTAGGAGATGGAAAAACTCATTGCTATATGATTTATTCGGGAGATCAAGTTTCCTAGATAGATTTCCAATATGGTGTCGATAAAAAAAGAAAGGGCAGATCTGAGTATGTATTAATTTTTAAGACACGAATGAATCATGCCCAAAAGATGAGCTCCCTTTGCTTTTGATCAATCCATTGATTAATAGTACGATGTTGTATGACATCTTTTCATTAATGAATAAATATTTTCGATATAATCAAATGTGAAACCTTAATCTTAAACACGTGTACAAAACCCTATGGTCATAAATCCTAAGTAATGTATTAATAAAATACATATTCATGAATATGAAAACATGTGTATTAGAGGTTAAAGAAATGCAATTGTGGGATTAAACCATGTGAATAATGCACATGAATAGTAGTATGAATAGTAATAAGGTGATTAAGAGTTAATTACGTAGATTAACCTAATCACAAAATGAAAAAAGGAAGATTTAATCACTACAGGATGAAATAGCAATATTTTTTGATATTTTAATGAAATTTTGGATTTTAGTGAAAAATTAAAGAAAAATTCATAATTTGCAATCCGAGGGTTGGATTTAGATGAAATTTTTTATGAATGGATAAAAATCCATGATGGACATAATAAATGATTTAAGATGTGATGAAAATCATAAATTAAAAGTTAAGATGAAATGTCAAATAGAGATTAAAAAGTAGCTTAACTTTTCATTAATTCTACTTTTGATTTTTTATTAAAATTAAATAATTAAAAAATAAAAAAATTACACAAAAAGTAGCAATGGAAAGGGCGTGAGCAGGGGGTGGTTGGATCCTTGACCAAAATCAATGGTCCACATTCATCATTATAAAAAATCAAGGGTTAGGATTAAATTAGCTTAAAATAAATATTTTTAATAAATTAAAAAATAAGGAAAATAGGGCTGCCATAGGGGGCTAGAGCTGCTGTACAGTGGCTGCACATGGCTCCATGCACCTTTTTGAAATTAGGAAAAAATCTATGTACAATTTAATACCTTGAGCAAGGGGGTAAAATCCAATTTCATGAAACATCAAACCCTATAAATAGGGCCAAGGGGGTACGTCCAAATGCACAGCTCCATTTGAGCAAACCCCAGCTCCCAAACCTCCCACATGTCCAAGGAAGAAGAGGAAAAAGTTAGAGAGAGAAAGTGTAAGGAAAAGATGGATATCTCCATTTTGGGTAAGTGAATTTTATCTAAATTTCTTTTGGATATTAAATAGGGTAAAACCATGCTTAAATAATGCCTAAGTATGAGAAAATAAGTATGGTTATAATTCTTAATTGGAATTATGACAAAACATCGAAAATTTGGAGCAAAGATAGAGCATTCGGGAAGATAGCATATGATATATATAAATAATGCTCCAATATTGATAAAAGTTGATATGGGATGAATGATTATGATAATTATGATGTTGAAATAATGATATATTAATCTCATGATTTTTGAAATTAAGGATTATGCTTAAGTAAAATTATATTGATTCTTAGTATATGGAGAAAATGATTTATTTAGCCAAGTTAATGATGATAAACTTAAAATTCATGAATTTTTCCATCATATACTAAACATAAGCTACATCATGGTATTTTTTATTTTTTAAAAAATGTCAATTTTTAGAACTCATGAACAGTAACCTACATTGCCGTGAATAGTAAACTCAGGTGAATATTAAATATGAACAGTACCCATGAACAATGATCATGAACAATAATTTTCTACAGTGACATGAACAGTAAACATCGTGATTTTGGGAAAAATTGAGATTTATTTTTATAAGGATGTATGAATGGAATTTTTAAGGATTAACGGATAAAAAATCATATAAGAAAATAATGACTAAGTATTTATAAGATTAACCTCTATAGGAATGAGGTAATGAATGATTATAAAGCATGCATGAGAAGCAATCTAAGACACGGAATGATATAGATAAAATATCATTTTTCCTTGTATAGGAAAAGGAAAGGAAAAGATGGAGGACACAGACTAAGGAGGTAAGTAAGTGATATGCTTTCTAAACTGTTTTTAAGTGATTGCAAATTGTTTGCTCTCATATTTTATAAATTATATTTAAGGATGACCATTTCGATAATGCTTTACATGAAATGATTGCTAACTGCTTATTAAATTACTTTCTAAATGATTTATCAAGTTTTATGGAGCATGTCATGTCGGCATATGTATGAACATAGTGCACAAGGAAAAGACTTTGGTGGAGGTAGTAAACGGATCAGGGGGTCCCCCTTTACTATTGCCAAGTTGCAAGGGCTGTGTGCTAGCAGTGTCCTCCTAGAAGTTGGAGGCACAAAGAAAGTCATGAATGAATGAATGCATTGCATTCTCATGAAATACATGAAAAGGTTTCTGTCCCATTGGTAATTGATCACTTGGTAAGCGTCTCCTACCAAATGGAGAGAAATGCATTTGAATGAAAGGAAAATATTTACTTGTCAAAGAAAAAGGCTTGCTTATTGAGTGTTATTACTCATATGTGTTTTCAAAATGACAAACAGGCTATGAAGCTGACTTGTAAAGGATGCTAGGTAGAAATGATCTGCAAATTTAATTACAGTTCTACGTATGCGTCTAAAGGGGAAAATGTATGATAATCATGCTGAAAACATGTTTTATGGATATTACAAACATGATTATACTCATGTGAATTATTTTAATAAAAAAAGATATGAATGGTTTTATGATGATATGGATGAGTTTATTATAAATAAAGAGTATGCTTAAGTGATGAATGAAAAGAAAAAAAATTGGACAAGATCCAATTAAGAACCCACCGCGCGATCAGGGCACCCTAGTTCAGGATCCACATCAAATTAAGATCGTTTCAGTAGAAGAGGATTAATGGCATTCCAAACACCATGAGTGTATTTCACCATAGGCTTATGTCGTTTGGATTGGAAAATTTTGGTGTAACTTATCAAAGGGCAATGCAAAACGTCTTTCATTATATGCCGCTCAAGCATGCAGAGTGCTCGTTCATGATCCGGTTGTCAGATTGAATGGGCATCAAAAGCATCAAGAAGTCTTAAAGTTTATATCTTTTTAATTTCAAAAAATATGATCTTAAGATCAATCCTCTCAAGTATGCTTTTTGGGTTGCTTTATGAAAATTTCTTATATTTAATGTCCATAAAAAAGGAATAGATGTAGACCTATTAAAGACAAAAGCTACATAGAAGTTGTCACCACCTTACAATCTCAAAGACTTAGAGGTTTGCATGGTTAATTGTCCTACATTCGGTGATTTATTTCTAATGTCTCAAGAAGATGGCAACCATTCTATAAGGACCCTCGGTTCTTACTAGTTCGTTCAAAGGCAAAACACTCATCCTTTATATTATAACTAGCCTACAATCACTAGAGGTATTATTCACATAGGAGAATGCTCAAGAAAAAGAACAAGTAGTTTATTATCTCAACTGACGATTATTACAAGTAGAATGAAACTATTCCTCGACTAAGAAAGTCTACTTGGCTTTGGTGTTTATTGATCAAAATTTGAGGCCTTATTTTCTAGCACTTCAAATTATTCTTATTTCAAAGTTAGACTTGTTGAAGTATCTTATCACTTGCTTAATCTTTTTGGGTGTCTCTCTAAGTGGTCATTGCTTTTAGTTGAATTTGACATCAATTATATGCTTAGAAAAGTAGCAAAAAGATAAATACTTGCTATGTTCTTAGTAGCATATCCATTAAAGGCAGAGCTTCCTATTAATGGAGATGTGCTTGATAAGGAAGTTTTCTCCCACTTGGAAGATGTATTTTAATGGTGTGTCTAAAGCAATTGGACCAGGGATTGGTATCGTTATCATATCATTCATTTTTGGGATTCAATTACTATTACATATTTATGTTTAACTTGCACCACTGTACGGAGATTCAGAATTGGTCATTAAGTAGCTAAATGACCAATAAAACATGCATCGACTCCATTTGAGGAGGTATTAATAGAAGATGCAAGTGTTGCTATCAAAATTTGAGAGCATTTTGATCGAACATGTCTCTAATTAGAAAATGCGACAACAAATTCTTATCTAAATTTGCTTGCAATATTTTTCCACAATGAACTTAGAGATATGTCTGTTCAAGAACAAAGGTTGGAAGAAGTAGATGACCTTAAAGTCAACCAAGTTAGATGAAATATGTCCACCACTCTGACATGTCATGGCGATTGGCAGATTTCAATAATTAATTATTTAAAGCACAACATCTTACTAAAGCATCATAATGCAAGAAAAGGAGTGTAGAATCCAACTTCATCAATATAGTATTTCAATATATGTAGTAATGAATTGCATTCGATGGGTTGTGACTTCATTTTATTAATGGTAATAAAATCCATCAAATTCTATAAGAGATATTCTAGCAAATATGAAGTGCATTAGTCTGGATGACACCTTTATCACGGAATTAGCATGATAGGCTATTACTATCTCTCAAGGGTATTTAGGATGTGTTTTGGAAGTGATAACTTTTGATGAAAAGTTTTTGAAATGAAAGAAATGATGTTATATGGTGGAGGTAATGATGAGGAATAAAGAGAATAAAGTTAAAGTAAATAGGTTAGTTGTGTAGAAATAATTAGAAAGTAGGGTAGTTTTGTAGGAATAAGTGAATGAATAATTAAAAATAGGGTATTCGTGGAGAATAAAAAGTTCTAGATTGAAATAATTTTGGTGTCAATAAGCACCCCTTTAGTTTGCCAAGACTTATAAGAAGCACTAATTATATGGTGACATTCATCATTTGCTAATAGGACCAATTCTATGGCCATTAACATGATGGAAATTTCACATAGTCGAACCAATTAATCCATGTTAGTCGAAAGATCATCTCTACATCTTTGTAGCTACAAATTACTTTTCCAATTGGCTATGATAAAAGTGTACAAAAAAGTGTGAGCTCAAAAGTAATGTCAAACATAAAATTATTTATTAGTATGGTGTTCCATATTATATTCATTAAGATAATGACACACCATTCAAGAATGACAAGATGGACAAACTCAGCCAAAAATTTGGAATTAAGCAAGTATTTGCATCATCTTGTTATTGGCAAGGAAATGAATATGTTGAAGCATTTAACAAGAACATCATTTGGGTCCTCAAGAGAACCATAGTGAAAAACGAGTGCAATGGGCATAAGAAATCTTTTGAGGCACTCTGGACTTGTCAAATAACATATTGGATAACCACTGTGTCACTCCATGTTTGTTAATGTTTGGAATTGAAATAGTGTTACCCATTTAAACATAGTTAGAATCATTATGAGTTGCTACTCAGGGCTGATTGCTGAATAATAAGCTAAGATATGCTCCATGAGCTTGAAGTCTTCGAAGAAAAGTGAATGCAAGCTTAGCAATGGATTAAAGTTTACTAAGTCAGAATGAGTAAAGCATATAGTTTGAGCATGCACTATCAAGTGTTTAAAGAAGGCAAATTGTTGCTAAAGTTATGCACAAAACTCATAGTTAGAGATAGGTTAACTGGTAAGTTCAAGCCTAAGTGAGATGGGCCCTATGTTATGGAGTAGCCTTACGGTGATGATATATATAAGATTGTAAGTTGTAGAGATCATATCAAAATCACAATAAATTATAATGACTTCTAAAAAAGTACTATTCATGACAAGATAAATATTTAATACATCCTAAGCTGTAAGGAGAAAGATTCAAGGAAACATGTTAATTTTGGCACTAGGATGTACCTTAGATAAACGTTGTAAAGAAGCAACCATATTTACTAAAGATTTAAGTGAGGCGCAAAGTCCATCCTGAAAAGCTATTAACATTGAAAGTCTCTCATTCGTAAAGGCAATGTTTGTAGCTTGTATATTGATGGTAGCCTAGAGATGCTCAGCTAAAGAAGAAAGAGATCTCAGTGAGCATCAATCATTAAGGATAAAAGATGCAATGTGGCAAAGCTCAATCTATTTTTCCTTTAGCAAAGAAAGGATTACTTCCAATCTCTTCTCTTTATTCTCCACGTCTCTGAAGGTAGCATGATGACCCTCTTCTAGATTGGTGATGTTAGCTTTGTTGCACTCTAAATTTGCCCTCACTTGAGCAAGGTTCTCTTTAGGCACCTATGAGTTTACAATCACCTCCAACTCATGCAAATGAGTATGAAGCTTCTCTGAAGATAACATAATATCAACAAAGCCGTTAGCTTTGGTTCCAATACACTCTAGCATATTAGAGAAGTCTTTGTAGATATTTAGGGTGAGATCAACATCATAGATGAAGTAATCTTAACAAGGCAAAACACCATATCTTCTTTGAAGATCTTAATTATACAAGTCAACAGATGAAGATCGACTTAGGTTAAGTTCTTTGCCCCTATGATCTTCAAAAGTGTTAAATTATTTGCCCCTTTGATCTTCAGAAGTAGCAAAAAATGGTGTAAAAGGGTTGAGGAAGCAATCAATATGTTTGGAAGTTGTTGAATTGCACTATAGTTTGCTTCAGTACTTGAGCTGGTAGTCCTAAGGTGGCGACTTATTGATGATTTAGGCTCTATAATGAAAAGATGAGAGTAAGTTAGCTGAATACATCCATAAAAAGGAAAAAAAAAGGATGTAGTCAATACTTGGCAAGATTGATACATTTGGTGGGATATTAGCAACATCATTAGCATAAGCACACCCTCTACTTGAGGATCTTTTTCTCTTATTGCAGGGTCAAAACCTTTGATGACTAATGCATTTGGGAGAAAATGAAGTAAATTATAAACGAACGTCTAAAAAATCTCCAGAGTAGAAAGATTAAGTATTGATGATTATCTTTCAATTTTGGATCTACAGCTTCCTTAGCTGCTTCCTAAGTCTATTCAGTGAGGGCACTATCAAGGATTTTATTCAAAAGACCACCAAGTACTTATTGAATAATAAGAGAAGCTATTTTCTTGGGATCTCCTTGCTTGAGGTTTACTTCAGGCTTAGAAACCTTGGGTATGTGAGAATCAAGAGTAAAGACATCGCCATTTGTTGCTTGAGAATCTAAAAAAGACTAAGGAGCCCTTACAAAAGAAAGGTAAACAAACAAAACTAAATACAAAATTAAAGCAAAAAATGCATTCATTGAAGCAAGAAATGATTTGTATTGGGGTGTGGTTGATGATCAAGAGACTAAGCTTGCTCGAAGTCTTTGAGGATCTGAGATTCTAAAAAAACCAGGTCACCTACTATGTGTCATAGAGGTTGATTAACCTAAATGACATTCATCTTTCCACAATAACTCATGATTTTGCTAAGGTCATGCTTGTTGATTTGTGAAAACGTTAAATCAAGCATACCCACCCTTGACTCCTCTTTAGCTTCAACTTCAACCAGCATAGATGATGGTTCCCTTTATTTCCTCATTAGAGACAATGATGACATTGTTGTGGGTTATTTGCAAGTACATAAATCATAGCCTATAGTATATAAAAGATCGTTCCCATGAGGACCGTGTTAAAATCTAGATTATAGCAAATTCAATCATTTTAGACAATAGAAAATAAAGGGATATAATAAAACCTATGACTAATCTAAGAAAAGAGAAAACATTGCTAATCTCATGATGTGCACAAGATTTTAGAGAAAGGGATATCGAAGATCTAGGATCTAAAATATCACATGTGACATTTATGTGATAGATAACTAGCTTACTTATTTAATCTGGGTAACTCATATTAAAGGAGAACAAATCCTAGTGTAATATTACATCTTGTGACATTTATGTGATAGATAATTGGCTTGCTTATTTAATCTAGATAACTCATATTAAAGGAGAACAAATCCTAGTGTAGTTTTACATCTTCTGCTGAGGCATGAACATATCCTAAAATTTATGACCACATATTCTCATGAAATTATGTTGATCAGAATTCATTAAGTTATGTAGTAATTTATAAAATTTCCTATTGTTGATATGCCCATTTCATGGTTTAGACTTTTAGGTTTAATATATTAATTATAATGTATTTGACTTCTACCTCTTGATTCCTTCATCTATTATATAAAATCATGTCATGCAGGCCTTAACACTAAGCAAACATTAAAATCAAAAGATACTAAATTAACATAAATATCCTTCATAAACTAGTAAAAACAAATTACCAAAATATAACTTCATGGTTATATCCTAAATCCTAGAATATAAATTTTGAAAACCATGGTTTGAATCAATCCGAACAACAATACAAGATCGTTGAAAGAATCCATCAATCCAAGACAATAAAAATAAAAAGAAAAGAAAAGAAATCTTATGGATTGAGTATTCGACGGTGTCTTCAATTGGCCTCACTAAAATTACGCCTTCTTTCTTGTCTCTTTGGCTCTCCTCTTTTCTCTAAACCCTAATTGCCATTTGTTGCTTAAAACCATGTCTTAAGAGGCCATAATTTGTGCTTAACAGGTCTTAATATAAAGAGTTCTCAAAAACTATGCAAAAAACACGTGCAAAATAGATTGCCTTATGCCCCGTAGAGCCAAACAAGGATTAAGCCATGTTTCTCCTAGGAAAACATGGCCTATGCTATGTTTCACTCTGATGGTGATTCTCTTTCTCTAGTTTTTGCTAATTTGTTGCTTGACATACCTTGAACCATGTCAGAACTTCTTCATCATGTTCTTATCCATTTTAATCATTGATTTAACTCATTTATAATATTCAATTTCATCTAATTGAATGCATCTTGATTCTCAAACTTTAATTCTTCTTGATTCGCACTCATTTTGCTGCTCATTCTCTTAAATTCACACACATCAGCCTAATTTAAGTATCTTAAGCTTAGCTGGGCAATTTTTATCATTTGAGCTCACAAAATTATAAATAAACCAATGATTTGACCATGAAAATACTTGAAATGTAATGTATGCAACCGACACAATAGGCATCAAAGCCTCACTACGCAACCTACCTACAAGAGAGCATCCTCTTGCATGAGAAGGCAGCAATGCAATAGTTTCACGAGCATCACCCTTCACTTGAACTTCACTCTCACCCTTTCTTAAGTGTTGTGATCAATCTCCAACCCCGGCTTGGCTCTTCTCAAAAGAAGTCATGGTGTCTTATTCTTAGCCTCCAGCTTCGTGGCTGACCACTTTTTAAGAAGTCGTTCTAATCTCATTCTCCTCTAAGAGGATTTAGACTGGAGATTTCTCACCAGTGAGGTCTTTAGTGACCATTTGGTGTTCTAATTTTAAGGAACTTTCTTTGTTAACTCCTTCTCTTAGCATGTAGCCCTTCTCTTTGGAGAATGAGTTTCTTAAATCCCTAATGTCATCACCGAGGCCTGGTGATCGACCTAGGTAGATATATGCATTTGGTTTGTGCAAGAAAGCCAAAATAACTTGTAAAAACCTAAGAAAGGATATAAAAAAGATAAGTGAAGGAGGTGGAGACTTTACAATGGTCAAAGTAACCTCTCTTCTTTGTTGACTTGTAATGTTGCGTTGTTGTGGTAATAGATTGCATCTTTTCAATTGTTTGAATGTTAGCTCCCTATTCCTCATCCCCATCTATTTGCAAACTGTAATCCACCATTTGCAATAATGTTTGAAAGATAAAAAATCTTTTAGAGTGGAGGAGAAATTGATCTAATTAACAGGAAAAGGTGTTTTTAATCTAATTAGGTTCCTTGAGCATGTGTAGCTCCACTGGCATCACTAGCCCAACCTCCTACTATTTCAAAGTAAGATCTAACAGTCGGAAGGCCTAGAAAAGATACTTTGCTAGAAGCTCTTTAACAACTATTGTTACTTGAATTCTATACCAATGAACATAATCTTTAGCAGACTTCACTTCCTAATCATTTTTTCTAGGAAGAACAGATGACACTCAAATTAGATGTCCTCAAAATGGTAGCAAGCTAAAAGCCAATGCTATAAGCAAAATTTGTTTTCTTTTAGTTTCCTTGATACAAGGGGCGTCCTCACCAGCACATTCTGATCACAATAGAATGACAACATAAAATGGTGCTGATGGTAGACTGAAACTTGAATCATGGGCCTTCTCTTCATGTAAGAAGGTATAAAAGAAGAGAGAGAGCAAAATCTTTGAAGACCACTCTTAAGTTGACACCATTTTAAACATCTTTTCAAAATGAGAGATTTTCAAAAGTCCATTGATGGTTGCGTTGAATCCCCTATTGAATAAGTTTTGCTGCGAGAACTTCTTTACTATCAATTCATAATAAGAAAATTTGATCACTTCTTCAACTCTATAAACCCATAGGAAATAGAACTTGATCTATGTAACAAGAAAATTTGTTGGGAAATAGGTCCAGATGTCACCTAGGCCATCTTCAAAATAGATGACTATTGAGCCAATTTTATATTACCTATTTAAATATTAATTTGAGAAGAATTCGATTGTTTAAAATATTTTGAATCATATTTCAATTGATTTAGATTTATTTATCACCAAACACTCATGATTGACTACTTCGTGCAAAGTAGGATAATATGTGCAAATTCGGGGCCCTAAATCATAAGAAAAGTGAACTTCAACATTGAGAACAAGCTCAACTTACTTTGCCCGAGTTGCCATATCGACGACTCAAAAAATGCTTTCAGTTTATATGTTGCAGTTCTTCAACCCAAATAAAAAGTTATGGCCAGTTGAAACTAGTCCATTCATTTTAGAATAATGTGCATTTATTTTGAAAAGTTTAAAACTCAAGGACCAAGATCACATTTGATTTGATCATTTTGAAGAACCTAAAGAAGTTAAAATGATGATCTTGAGGAAGTTTCAATTCTAATCAGGGCAACATGATCAGTAAGACCTCAAAATTTTGGAGCAAGCTGAGTACATCAGAGTACCACACAATTGAACTATGTGGATTTGGGTTATTCGCAATCTCACTGAAAATGCACAGGACGTAGATTATAGTATATAAATATCAATCTATAGGGAATTCAGGACTTAAGGCGTTGGATCTAAACACTTTTTAACTGAATAAAACAAGGAGAAGAAGGAATAGGAAAAAGAAAAATTTATCTGTAGAACGTAGAACAGGGATTAGAAATCACAAGATTGAAAGCACCTAGGATCTAGGATTTCATATAAGTCTTTTACAATGGATACATGGAGTGTTGTTTTAATTCAGATATTATGTATTAAGGAGAACTATCCCTAAATTATCTAAGGCTGTGCTTAATTCTTATTTGGAATGAAATTCATGAAAGAATGGGCAATTCAAATTGAAACCAAGTATAAATCAAGTTGAAATTAATATGTGAAAGAATTAAAAGGAATCTCACAATACATGGCTCTAATTCAATAACAGGCATATCTTTCAGACTGAGATGATGAAAACTAAACTAAATAAATGCTAACCAAGTACTTTAACGAGTTCGGAAATGGTATTATTTCACAGGAATTACTCAAACATGTTTAGTACCCTCAATAAAGCATTAGAAAAAGATAAAAAGGGGGTGGTTGACCTAAGTTGAGTAACTGGGACTTGGCATCAACAAATGGCAAGGTTCGGGTAAAAAAGCAAAGGAAAATCACAGTAACAACTCTTTAATAAAAATAGATCTCCAGATATTCTGAAATATAGTAAGGAGAATTTTTGCAATAAGTTTGGGGGGAAAAAGAATATGCAATTGTTAGAGATTGAAGTCAGTGACTTGATACCATTTGTTGTAACCAGCGTATGCAATTTAATCATTGGTTTGATTGAGTTCATTGATTTCCTAGCCAGTTTTTTGATTGAATGAAAGATTGACGTGTTGAAATATGACTTTGCCCTACGAAATTTTAGCATCCACATGTAACTTAGTTTGGAAAGGAAATTTTATGCCTTGTTTATATAATGAAGAATTTTTCGGGTTGAATTAATCACGACCTTGTGAAATGGCAAAGTGGATTGATCAATGCATAACCGAAAGTAAAAGGAGTTGATTTTTGTTTTTTTGCATACATTCATTCATTCATACATTCATTCTTTCATTTATTCATTCTGTTTGCTTGTGTTGATTGAGGACTAGCAACATTTAAGTTTGGGGTATGATAACTCGTATTTTTATGAGTTATCATGATTCATTTCAGACTTAATTTATTTGTTAGTTCGAGAGATTAGGCTTAGTTTGCACTCTTTTAGCTTAATTTTCATCCGCTTTGCATTTTAGGAGAATTAATTAGTTTTCAGGCAATTTTAGCATTATTTAGGCAATTTTAGTTTATTTATTTAGTTTTCCATTTTTTGTAGGAAGGATAGGACGTATGATAGCAGAGCAGATGAGTTGAAGGCAAGTTGAGGCACCTAGAGGTAGGGAATTAGCACCTAGGCGCCACCCTACACGCCTTAACCATTTGCAACACACACAGCTGACATGAAGGGAGCAGTCTAGAGAGTTGGTGCCCAGGTGCCGCCCAGGGGTGCCCAGGTGCCACTTCATTAACATGCAACTCAAGTGAAAACATTGCTGAAACCACAAGTTAGAAACCACTTCTAGGGAGTTGGCACCTAGGCGCCAGTGCAAAAATTTCTAGGGTTCCAGAATGTATCTAAACTGCTCAGCACATAGAGAATTGGCACCTAGGCACCAATATGCATCTGTATGCGAATATTCCAATGCGTAAGCTGTGCAAATAGGACTCTATATAGTTCCTAGGGGTTTGCACGCGAGGAAGAGGAAGGGAAGAAAGTAGAGAGAGTCGGAGTACGAACTACAGTGCAAGAGAAAGTGAAAATCGAGATCAAAGCTCAGATTGAAGGAAGGAATCAAGTCCTGTTGGTGGAAATCACCAAAAAATAGTTTTTCTTATTCTTTCTAATTTTCTTTCTCTGCACTATGGGTACTTTTTATATCGATGTAATGGTTGTTAAGATCATGTCTTTGAACTAAACCTCCATTAGATGGATAGTTAGGATGAATTGAATTCTAAATTGTATTGTTTCTTCGTTCTTAGAATTTCAAGAATGAATATTTAAGCTTATATACATGATTGTGTATGATTTACCTTGGCATGTGTAAGTATAATGCTTTTACAAGATTAGCTACCTTGTAAGATGATTTAATTGCTTGATTTACCCTTGAAAAAGGGAGATCTTTGCTAGATCCATGTGCAAGGCACAGGTTTCGACCTTTGTGTAAGAAGAGTTTTTTAATGGATAGAAATATATTGTTAAATCCTGTGTAGTCATTATACAAGTTATGAACTTATCAATTTCATTTTATTTAATGTCATGGGAATGTAGCACTTAAATAGGGTGAAATTAGCTTAATATATTGTTGGAAGACATATATGAAATACATGAACCTGGGCTAGTAAATTCATACGCAATCCACTTCATAAGAACCAGAGCAATATAGTTTAGATTCAAGGATTCCGATCTATCCATTTGCCATCCCTAATTAGTAGACCCGTTTTAGTATCCAGTAGTCTCAGATCTCTGCTCTAACTTTCCCTTTTTGCAATTATTAGTTTAATAGGACCATAAACTCAGAATTTCATAACCTTCGAAAGCAATTAAGATAAATAATAATTTTGGTTAACAATTCTTCGTGGGAACGATACTCTACTCACTGTTTTTTACTTAACACGACACGTATACTTGCGTAAATAGCGAGCATTTTAATAGACATATACGCAGCTCGTCATAACCCCCTTTGTGATCTAAGTCCCCTTGAATGAAAAATATGGAGAATGAGATAACAAGTAGAGCAAGCAAAACAAAAAAGAGATTATAGTGATTATGGACAACCCTCCCTACTCTACTTTTCATAGAACACACTCTTGTGTCTTGGGTTCCACTACGCCAATGGAAATAAAGTTAGAGCACTTGCTTTCTTTTAGATTCCATCTCTAGAGGCTTTACAAATTTTGCATAAGTAGGTGGTAAGACATACTCCAACCACACACTACTTTGCTTTTTCTTGGTCATGGTCTCCAACACCAAATCAAGTAGAATCACAAACAACAAAAATGAAAAATATGAATCTAAGCAAACTTTCAGCTCGTAGAAGAACTTGTAAAGTGAATGAATGGATGAACGCTTGAGCACTTGTAGTCAAAAAGTAAAGTTCTTCTTATAGATATCCTTAATGAGCACTTGAATTCTAGAAAGTTAGAATGTGAAGCTTAATTAATGCACTAGCTAACTTTATCCCTTCCATTTAACGTGTATTAAATAAAAGAGGAGTAAATTTGAATGTTTGGTAGTAGGTGATATGCATTTAATGCACTAACATTGAAATTTTTTCAACCATTGTGATCTAAGTCGCTGATTGGAGTCAACTTGGATTATGACTTTGGTCTTCAGCTCTTTAGTCAAGTTTCATTTTAAGTTGACTTGATCTCAGACTTAACTCAAGTCGCAGTTGAAGTTAACTTAGGTTATAACTTCACTCTCTACTTGGCTCATTAGAACCTTGGCGCAGTGTAAATTTGATCTTTTAGGACAGTTGCCCTTGCTTCTTTATGTTTTATCCTCATAAATCTTCATTTATGCATGTGAGCTTTGGAATTTCTTGATTATTAAACTTAGTCATGTTTATTTGAGCATTCATGGATGAATTTGCCTTGGATCTTAAAACATGTTAGAATGATATTGCTTAAGTCAAACTTATCATCCCTAGGCTTGAAACTTCATGATTTGATCTTCTTGTATTCAAGTTGAATACTGGGATCGACTTGGTTTGCAACTCCACTCAAGTTGCATGTCTAAGTCGACTTCATGTGCGACTTTACCTGAGTAATATGTCGGAGTCAACTTCGGTTGCAATTTGACTTTATTGAATTTAGTTTCAGACCCCTGAAGATACCCCAAGTCGCTGATGGAGTCGACTTGGTTTGCGACTTCACAAGTCACATGAAAAAGTTGACTTCAGTTGTGAATTGTCTTCTTACGTATCTACATTGATAGTGATGTCGAAAAATGGCCTATCGAAGATGATGCTGGAGTTGACTTTGGTATCGACCTAAACCAAGTCGATGCCTGAGTTGACTTGCCATGTGACTTGACCTGTCAAGCTTTGAATCTTGAAGTATCTAATCCTTAAAATATCTCAACACACATGTTAGTCATCAAAACAAATATTGTACTTGATTTGCCATTCGTTTACAACACTATCTTCTCTTTCTTTCCCTCTATATCATCTTCTTGTTCTTTACTGCTTTGATGTATTTAAACATGGGTTGGATGGGATTTGAACTTATGCTTTTGAGCTAAACTCCTTGTGATGAGAGACTAAGATGACTTGATCCTTAAACTAAGTATGGATTAGTTTATTTTTGTGGTTGAGATGAATATCTAGTTGTTGTAGCTTGCATTATGCAGATTTTACCTTTATATATGGTGTTCAACATTTTTTACAGGCTTATCTACCATGTCAGATAATCTAATATCTTGATTCACATTCAAAAAGGTGGGTTTTGATGAGATTAACATATAAGGCGCAAGTTTTTAACTCTTGTAGGATTATATGTTAATATGGATAGGATGATACCTATTAACTCTATGTAATCAAGAGTAAGTTATGAGCTAGTCAATTTTGCTACACTTGTTTGCATGGAAACATAGCGATATGCAGTATTAAGATTAGGTTTATACATATTGGAAGACGTACATAAATATACATGAACCTAAGTTAGTAAATCTCTACACAACTAATTGAATGGAACCAATTCTCATAGTTTAGGTTCAATGATTCCAATTCCCATCCACTACAATTGATCTTAAGAATCCCAATTTATTCTTGCATTACCACTAGCTCATACTTATTTTAATTTTTGTTCAATCAATCTTTAAATTTCTACAATAGCAAAAGCAATTGAATTTTAAGCAGCTAGTTAGTTTAACCTAATCCTCATGGGAATGATATTCAACTCACACTTTCTTATTTGTATGATACGTATACCTGCATTAAAATGAGCAAATTAATTAGACATGCATAACACGTCAAGTTTTTCATGTCATTGTAGGGGAATAGGTGGTTAACTTATTAACTTATAAGTTCATTTGTCTTTTGTATAAATTTCTAATTATATTTAATTTATCAATACTTTAGTTTCATATTTTTCAATTTATTGCGGTGAATTGTTCTTTTTAAGGTTTATTGCTCGTTTAATTTGTATCAATGCTTTAGTTTTATATTGTTCAATTTATTGCGATGAATTGTTCTTTTTAGGGTTTATTGCTCGTGCATGCAATGGGGTCTTGAGCCAAAGGTAAAATATTGCCATTTGATCCTAAACACAAAAGAACATTCTTAAGAAGGCATCGTAGAAGCAGAGAGGCCCAAGCATGTAATATACAAATGAAGCATGTAGAAGTTAAAAGAGGAAACAACAATGGGAACCAATAATTCAAAGTCACTCAAGCTCCATAGCAAGATGACGTGGATCGGCTTATATGAGATCTCATTGCTATGGAACAAAATGTCATGAAAAGTAGTATTCAACCTCCTCTTATCAACACCAATAGTTTTGAGGTCAAGCCCATGGTATTCCAAATGCTACAATCTATAAGGTAGTTTGGAGGTTTACTGTCAAGATATCCACACCACCATTTACCTAATGTTCTGCACATAACAAATACATTCAAGCAACATGGGGTTTCTGATCAAGCAATGAGGCTGAGAACTTTTCCATTTTTCTTGAGAGATAAAGCTTTAGAGCTGCTTGATTCTTTGCCACCCAACTTTGTCAACACATGGAATGACTTGGTATAAAAGTTTCATGAAAAATATTTTCCTCTCGCCAAGCTAGCCAAACTCTGGATGGATATCGTGTCATTCAATTAGCATGCTGATGAAACTCTATCATAAGGGTGGGATCACTTTAAAGGCTTACTTCGCAAATGCCCTCATCATGGGATACAACTATGAATGCGGACCTAAATATTTTATAATGGTCTTAAAGATTCTACTCACCATATGGTGGATTCATCATCAAACAGGTCATTGCATAGCAAAAGCTATAGGGAGCCCTATGCCATTCTAGAGAACATGATGACAAATACTTATCAATTATCTTTTGATAGAAGCAATAGTGGTGGTCTACTTTAGCTTGATGTAGTTTTTTCTGTTAAGGCCCATAAAGATGCTCTATCGAAATAGATTTAGAATCTATCAGTATCTAATAATGTTAATTCAATCAAGTCTTTATCTTCATTATTCAATGAATATTGCATCTTGTATGGTGAATTCAGCCACCTTAGTGAGTAATGTGACTCCAATCTAGAGTCAATCAACTATGTTAGTAACTTCCCTTGGAACAAAAGCAATACCTATTCAAACACTTACAATCCGAGGTGGAGGAACCATCTGAACTTCTTATGGAATAAACAGGCTACGTCACGATTGGTGAGACTAAGCCATGCATTATGATTCTCTCAGTAGCCATTGCAACAGCTCATGCGTCCAATTGTTCCAACTCCATCACCATGATAAGAAAAGCAATCAAATATGAAGGACATGTTTATGCAATTTATACAATCATAGATTACAACCAATCAGAATTTGGAGGCACAGATCATGCAACTCGCTTTTGCAATTAATATTCGCCCCCACGGAAAATTACTTGGCAACACCATACCAAATCCAAAAGAAAAGGAAAAGGAGCAAGTTCAAGCTGCCATTTTACAAGTGGCCAAGAGTTACATGAGACTACTCCTTCAAAGAAGACATCCACAGTTACTACATTTGCTCCAGTTGATTCTCAAGGAGTCATGAAGAAGAAAATTCTGAAATTCTTCAAAAATAGGTGCTAGAAGCTCCTCTTGTCATTCAAAGATCTTCTCCACCATTCCATCAAATATTAGAAAAGCAAAGGAAGGATGAACAATTCAAAATATTTCTCAAGGTATTGAAGCAATTGCATATTAATATTCCCCTTGTTGAAGCTCTTGAATAAACGCCTAGTTACGCCAAGTTTATGAATGACATCTTGACCAAGAAGAGGCCCTTGATAGAGTTTGAAATTGTAGCATTATTGGAAAAGTGTAGGACCATTATACAAAGAAAGTTGTCACTTATGCAAAAAGATCTAGGGTGATTTACCATTCCATGCACTATTAGAAATCATCATTTTGGAAGAGCTCTTTGTGACTTAAGAGCTAATATAAATTTGATGCCCAAATCAATATTTAGGAAGCTTGGCATTAGAAAAGCACGACCTATTATAGTGACGCTTCAGCTAGCGGATTGGTCCTTCATATATCCAATGGGAATTATTGAGGACGTGCTTATTAAAGTTTGTAAATTTATATTTCCTACCGATTTTATAGTTTTTGATTATAAGGAGGATCGAGATGTGCTAATCATATTAGTTAGGCCATTCCTAGCTACTGGCAAAACAATCATTGATGTGCATGCTAGTGAGCTTATTATGCGAGTGCAAGATAAGAAAATTACATTTAATGTATTTAAAGTGATGCAATATCCAGGTGATCTAGATGAATTCTTTATGATTGATGTAGTAGATGCATCTATCTAGTCTGATTTCGATTCACTTCACACCAGGATATCTTGGAAGTGTGACTAGTCAGTGATACAAATAAAGTTGATGAGGAATTAGTTGAGATGGTGCATTATTTGCAGCATTCTTCGACTTTTACATGCTACTTGTAAAATTTTGAATCATTAGAGCTTGAGCTGGAATTATTTTAATACTTAAAGCTATCAATTGAAGAGCCTCATCTTAGACATGTGTATTTAGGTGAAGCATTGACACTCTCGGTTATTATTGTAGTTGAATTAATTTCTCTTAAAAAAACTATTTAAAATTTTACAAGATAATAAAAAAAACCAAAGGTTAGACTATTGTTGAGATACATAGCATTAGTCCCACCTTTTGCATGCATGAAATCATCTTGGAGGAGAATTGCAAACCAACGATTAAAGCACAAAGGCAATTAAATCTAGTTATCAAAGTAGTCAAAAAAGACATCATTAAATGGCTTGATGAAGCCATTATTTATCCTATCTTCGATAGTTCTTAGTTAGTCCAATGCATGCCTAAAAAGGGTAGAATAAGAGTAGTCGCTAATGAAAGTAATGAATTGATTCTAACTCATATTGTTATGAGTTAAAGATGTTGGAAACAATAGTTAAAACAAAACAAATTGACCAAAGCATAAGATTTAATGATTAATAAATTCAAATTTGAGTATAAAATGATTACTAATAAATTTAATGAATGTCTTAAGGAATGAAAATCAACCAAGTCGATTCCCAAGTCGACTCGAACATCGACTTAGGGTGAAGTCGATCTCGAAGTCGACTCCACATACGACTTCAACAAGTACCTGATGGACAAATTTAAAATTGGAAGATGAACTGCTGAAGTCGCAGTCGAAGTCGACTCCACTTGCGACTTGTAAGCCAAGTCGCAGATGAAGTCGACTCCAGTATCGACTTGAAGATGCACATTTCCTTCTAGCGTTGATTTTGGGGACAAAACATCCGAAATCGCAGTCGAAATCGACTCCACTTGCGACTTGAGGCTAAGTCGCATATGAAGTCGACCTCAAGATCGACTTGAGTTTCTCAAACCCAAGTTAAAGGTTCAAGCTCATTTCAAGATGAAGACAACTCAAGATTTGAAGACTAATACAAATTTAAAGCAAGCTAGGTACATGAATTCATTCCAAATCAAAAAAAATTTTGACCATACGAGTTTCAAGTTCTCCAAGATTCACAAGGTTTACAAGATTTGAAGCCAATCCAGAACAAAATAATGCTTTTATTATTGAAGGAAAGAAGCTAAGCAAGCAAGAAGTGAATCAACAAGGATCAAACTGATTTGGCATAAGAAAATAGTCAAGTCGCACCCCAAGTCAACTCCAAGATCGACTTGAGGCTAAGTTTGAAACCAAGTCGACCCAGAATACAGACTTGGAAACTGATGAACAGTCGAAGTTGCACACGAAGTCGACTCCAGCATGAGACTTGGGCGAAGTCGCAGACGAAGTCAACTCCACCTGCGACTTGGGGACGTAACATTCGAATTTTTGAATGTCGGAATATTTATTACGCGCCAACCACCTCTATAACGTTCAAAATCTTCCCTCCTCTATATATAGACACTCAAGGAAACGTGGATACACACAACATAGAGCCTAAAGAGAGGAAAGAAGCGCAAGCGAGGGTTCTTATTTTCTTTTCTCTAACTTTGAGTGATCTATACACTTTCAAAGGAAGAACGAGCTTCAAAGTTGCGATTTGCTTCAACGAAACACAATCGGTTGCTCCTACAGATTCTTCCTTAAGCTGAAACTTGCTACACAACTCAGTAAAGTGTAGATCTTCTTTATTTTCACATTGTTGTTTATTTTTTGTGCTTGTTTTGAGTTTGGTGTTTCAAACCAAGACGTTGTAAGTAAAGTTGTGATTGGAGTGTAACTCATCATCTACTTATGTCGATTGTATATACCCCCTAGAGCTAGAATCTAGAAGAGAGCACAGGCTCTGGTTATATATGCCCCCTAGAGCTAGAATCTAGAAGAGAGCGGAGACTCTAGTTGTATTCGCGGAATACACAGTGGAACCCAAGTCACAACGATGTGTGAGCTTGGAAGAGTGGAGTAGGGAAAGGATTGTCCGAACCACTATAAATCTTGTCTACTACTTTTCTTTATTGCTTTAATTATCTTATTGTTCTCTATTTGTTACAATCTAGGGGATTAAAACTTTTAAAGGGGTTAAGCTTTGATTTACCAAAGAATTTTTCTAGAACCCAATTCACCCCTCCCCTCTTTGGTTTTGCAATAAACTCGGGACCAACAAAAGAGTGTGTGTGGATTACCAGAAGCTAAACAAGGAAATGAGGGAGGACCATTTCCTGCTCCTGTTCATTGATCAAATGTTAGATAGGCTTGCAGGTTGGGAATTTTATTATTTCCTCGATAGTTATTTCGGTTACCATTTGATTATAATTGTGCCCAAGGATTAGGAAAGACTACTTTCACGTGCCCTTATGGAACATTTGCATTCAGGAGAATGCCATTCGGTGCATGCAACGCACCTGCTACATTTCAACATCGCATGATGATCATCTTTGTTGATATGGTTGAGAATTTTCTAAAGATATTTATAGATGACTTCTTCATGTTCAAGAATTTTTATGATGAGTGTCTCTCCAATTCATACAAAGTTCTATAATGTTGCAAGGACACTGACCTGGTTTTAAATTGGGAGAAATCTTATTTCATGGTTCTAGAGGGTATTGTACTTGGGCACTAAGTTTCCAAACAGGCATTGAAGTCAATAAAGTGAAGATCGAGACAATTGAGGAGCTTCCTCCTGCCTCTTTAGTCAAAAGGCATTCCTAGCTTTTTTAGGCTAAATCAAATTCTATCAACGTTTCATAAAGGATTTTTCTAAAATCAGTAAGCCATTATGCAATTTACTTGAGAAGGAAGTAACCTTCAATTTTGATGTCTCATGCACGCAAACATTTTAAAAATTGAAAAGGAGACTCACCATTACACCAGTGATTGTTACATCAGATCGAAGTCTCCACTTTGAACTCATATGCGACACTAGTGATTATGTAATTGGGACGATTTTAGGTCAAAGGATCAATAATGCTTTTCACTCCATTTATTATGTAAGTATGACCGTGGACATAGCCCAACTAAATTATACCACCACAAAGAAGGAGTTGCTTGTTGTAACCTTTGCATTTGATAAGTTTAATGATTCATTAATCGGTACTAAGGTGATTATGTACACGGATCATTCAACCATTAAATACCTGATCAAGAAGAAGGATGCAAAACCCCTCTTAATTCAGTGGGTCATATTGCTTCAAGAGTTTGATCTTGAAATTAAAGACCGGAAGTAAATAGAAAATCAGTTAGCTGATCACCTTTCTTGCCTTAAGAGCAATCAATAGTTTTGGAATGCAGAGCATACTAGACAAGTTTTTTTTTGTAGATGAGCAGTTATTTTCATTGTCTCAAAGCAATCTTCCCTAGTATGCAAATTTTGTGAATTATATTGTCAGTAGAATATTACTTCTAGAATTTGATTCTCACCAGAAGATGAAATTTTTGCAAGATATGAAATTTTATTTCTAGGGTGAGCTTTATCTATTCAAACAATGCCTAGGCCAACTATGCAAGAGGGGTGCATTTCGGAAAGTGAGATAGAACAAATATTGCAAAGTTTCCATTCTTCACCATATACTGGTCATTTCCAAGGAAATAAAATTACTACAAAGGTACTTCAATCAGGATTTTATTGGCCTACTTTATTCGAAAATGCTCATTTTAATTTCAAAAGATGTGATCAATGCCAACGCATTGGCAATATGACAGAAAGGCATGAAATGCCTCTCACTAATGTTATGGAAGTTGAGTCATTTGATATATGGGGAACTGATTTTATTGGGCCTTTCATCTCTTCTTTTTGTAACTAGTATACATTAATTGCAGTAGATTATGTGTTTAAATGAGTTAAAGTTGTGCCTACTCCAGCAAGTGAAGCTAAAATAGTTCTTAAATTTCTCAAAAAAATATCTTTACATTCTTCGGCACATCGCCAGTAATTATTACATATGGAAGCTCTCATTTTTGCAACCGGTAGTTCTTGACATTGTTGTTTAAGTACGAAGGACGCCACAAGGTTACTACTAACTACCATCCTCAAGCTAACGAACAAGTGGAGCTTGCTATTCAGGAATTAAAATAAATTCTCAAGAAGATAGTTGGACCTCTCTCAAGGATTGGTCTGCTAAGCCGAATGATGCTTTATAGGCATAGCACAACACCTACAAGACACAACTCGGTATGTCTCTATATCAACTAGGGTGATAAAGAAGCTGAATTTGATATGCAAAAATCGGGCGAGCATCGATTATTGTAGCTTAATAAACTTGATGAATTTAGGTTGTGGACATATGAGAATGCTAAAATTTATAAGGATATGCTAAAAAACGGCATGATAGAAGGATCCTGCCAAGACAATTTGAACTGTGTCAGAAAGTTTTGCTTTTCTACTCTAAATTAAAGCTCTTATTAGGAAAGCTTAAATCATGTTATCAAGTTTGTTTTTTTTTTAAAGAACAACTAATCATGGTGTGGTGGAAGTCTTAAATGAAAGGTCAAATGGAAGTTTTCTAGTTAATGGGCAAAGTTGAAACACTCTACAAGAGAAGATTTTAAAAGAAATAAGAAGGGTCATATTCTTGCAACTCCATCTCAAGATGGAACGCCAAGCTAGGGATGCTAAACTTAATGCTAAATAGGAAGCAAACCATTATCCCTTTTTATTTTTGAATCCAAGGCATGAGCTTATGTTATATCATCTACATCTTGAAGCAAGGAAACCAGTGGTGATTATTCCTTTCGAGAGTTCATAGGCCAATGAGAGTTTGGCTCTGCTCTTAGTCAATTCTTATTCATTTGGTGTTATGATCTTTAGAGTTTTATCTCTAATGTGATTTCCATCAGTTTGGAGACAACTAAAGTTTGCAGTAGTTCAACTAGATTTGTCAAGGTCGTTAACTTGATAAATTTTCAATCGAAAGATTAACATGCTCAACCATCACTTTCCTTGGTTTAATTTCAAGATGTTGGTGTGATGGAGAGATTATTAGGAGAAGCATAAATACATGTTTAAATACATATCTTGATTAGGTTATGTGGTCATCAATCTTATTTTACCTGTGTGAATGAGAACATAGCACATAGCTAAAACTTAGTTAGGTTTGTATGTGTTGGAAGACATATATGAATATGAATGTAGATTAGTGATCTCTTCACAACTAACTTAATTGGAACCAAATAACATAGCTATGATTCAATGAATTCATATTCCTATGTATCTTAATCATCTCAAGGCAATCTCAGCAATATCCACTTTACTTTGTCATGTACTGTTTTGCTCAGTTTAGTTTAACTCAATTCTTTGAAACCAAATTGTGAAACCCCAACCTAAGTAGGATTCAATATATGCATTGAGTATTCACATGTGATTTATAAGTGAATTTATTGAATTATGAATGATTTTGTGATTTTGCTAAATTATGGTAATTAGGGCTAAGCA
>JAXCLR010000063.1:25898577-25910826 GCA_035584095.1 Annona squamosa | reverse complement strand
AAATTTTATTTATCATAAAATCAGTACAGGGATCTAGGGTTTACAACCCTAGGTTTACATGTGCTATTCTAGGATTGTGGGTTTCACAAATATGAACAGGATAGTAAATGGATGAATTTTAGCATGAAACATTTTTGAAATAATCATGATATAGTTATTAAGGAAGGACCCAATTTTCATCTTAAAAGTGTAATCCAGTTTTAAATTAAAAATTTGAGAAGATTAACCTAAATAGGGTAAAATGGGTGACAGGATCAGCTGTAGAAAATAATTTTTAATAATTTTTATAAAAGGAATTTCGGGCTGAAAATTTTAATTGATATAAAGGAAATATTTATTATCACACTAAAAAAATAAAAATTAGGTTTTGATGGTTATAAATATGCTTCATAATTCACGTGATTAAGGCTAACCCTAAACTCCCAACACTATCCAACACAGTTAAAATGACAAAATAAATATATTATGTTAATATTTGGTGATGAAATTTTTATGAAAGTTATTTCGTGTATTTATTAAGGTATGGTAGAAATTTCAAATCAAAACTACTTGATTTGAATATCACTTTATGAAAGAGACAAACTCTTTCAATATGAAAGGACAACGGCCTAGCTAGCGGTGTAGTCACATGAATGGTTTTTTTCCTAGGGAAGGATGATCACTTGTTAAGTGTCACCAACCTGAGGGTCAAAGACATAAATCCATATATTTTTGGAACATACATATGTTCCCTATGTTTTAAAAAGTTCCAAAATAGGCACCTAATCTATTGGTTTTAAATAGATTTGTGTTGCCTTTATATGGATTTGTGTTTAGTTTTCAAAAAATACCATATGCAGTTTAAAAGAGGTTTATATGGAAAAATATTTATGAACATGTGAATGTCCACATAGATAAAAGATTTCTATGCACATGCATTGCTTTTGAATAATCCCAAGTTGGATTATACAAAAATTTAAATAAATGATGTTTTGGGACAAGTAAATGTCCTCATGAGAAAAAGGTTATAAGAAAAATGTTTTAGGACATATAATTGTCCACATGCCATATGAAAAATATTTTTGAATATAGACATGTCCTCATGATAGATAAAAATATTTTAGGACAAACAGTTGTCCTCATAAAAAATGGTTTAGATTCATAGACATCACCTTTGAAAATCCTTGAAACGGGGACATGCACAAAGTTTTATGAGTGTATTATAAAGTAGATTTCTATAAAAGGTTTTTTCCTATTGGTAGTTGATCACTTGATAAGTGTCTCTTACCGAATGGGCGAGGAATGCATTTAAATGAAAAATGATGCTTGCTTACTGAGTTTATTACTCGCGTTTTGTTTTCCTCATCTTAGACAGGTTTAAGGCTCAAGGGAAGGAGCAAAGCTAAAAGGTATCGGTATGTTTAAAGAATGGATGGATGAATGTATTGCTTATAATGAATTGGGATTGATTATATATGATGTAAATAGATAAGTGATTATGTATAAAATTCTACATGAATTTTTATTTATAAATATAAATATGTTGCCTATAGTATGAAAGTAAAGATACTTGTATGACAAATTTTATGATGATATGGATGAGTCCACTATGTATGATGACAAATGTATGCTCATATGATGAAAGTAAAGAAAAAGATGAGATCAAGTTAAGAACCCGCCGCGTGTTCAGGACAACAATCCTGATCACATTTTTACCAATCGAAAATAGATCTTGAGGTAAGGTTGTGACGCTCGGGTCGGGAGCGCCATGCAAACTCTCATTAATTTACCAATTCACTTAGACAATTGAGATTTAAGGTGCTAGTTTGTTTAGGATAATCCTCGTGGGAACGATACTCTACTCGCTTTTTATTACTTGATTGGCACGTATACTTATGTTCAAACGAGCATTTTAATTAGACATATATGCAGCTCGTCAAGTTTTTGGCGTAGTTGTCAGGGATCGAACCTTTAAACTTAGTACCTGACAATTTTAATTGTCATTTGTGAATGTGTATATATTATACATAGTTTTTTCTTTTCTTTCTTTGTTTTTGATAAAATTTTATTTCAGAGATATTTTTATTGTAATTTTCAATGGCTTCAAATGCTTATCACTAGCTAAATGAAGAATTTTCAACACCAAGCACAATGAGTTTCCATCAGTATGACAATACATTGACACCTCCAGCTCAATTTGCAGGTTTTGACACTCAAATACAAGATATGGACAATTTTTATTCAACTTACTGTGATTTGTGTGGAGGCGAGGGACATTTATCAATTCAATGCGTGTATTACTTAGCATCATGGGTCATCTTGATCATTCAAATGATGCATAAGAAAACTATGGAAACCCTCAATCAGAAATATGATGCTGATAGGATTTCAAGCATATCAAGCAGGGGAGCCATCACCACCTGAAAGCAAGTCAGCTTTGGAGGACATGTTTATGCAATTCATGAAGAGTCAAATGAAGTTAACACGAACATGCAAAAATAGGTGGAGCAATTGGCTACTGCAATCCAAAGTAGAAGTAGGCATCAAGAGTTTTCCTCAATTGATATTGAGGGGGACTCAAAGGAAACTACGTTGTATGAGGGTTGCAAAGTCATTACAAGCATTAAAGAAGATATATCCATTTATGCAGAAGAACAATTTGCCCCTCAATTCATTCTTGAACAATTAGTCGAGCCAATGACAAGCTAGGAAGTAGATAAGAAAATTGATGAAGAAATAGACATTGATATATTGGAGAAAGTTAAAAATTATCATATCAACATGCCTCTAATTTATCTTCCTGAAATTCAGGTGCAACATGACTTAATTGATCAATGCATAGCCTTGGGAAGCAGTGTTTTGAAGTCATCATCAATTCAAGACCCCAAAGAACAACTCTTCTATAGTCTCTATGAAATTCAAGAAAAGAGGCTAACTAATCTATTTGAAGAGGCTAAAAAGAGATCTGAACTTCCAGTGCATAATCCACATGGAAGAAAGTTCGATAGAGTGGGAATTGGTTAATCATAATGGGACATCGGGCTAAAGATGATAAATTTAGCACTGAATGGGAGGCAACCCATTACACTTTTTAATTTTTAATCTAAGAATAAAGTAGCTATCTCCCAAGGCAAAGAAGGATAGGATTAGCATGCTCAAATATGGACTATCAATCTACTTTTAAGTTGATAAATGACAAGACAATGCAGTTAGAGTGAGGCCGCAACCTCAATTTTTGGCACCCCCACGCAAAGTTTTTGCAGAAGAACATGTTGCAGCAAATTGAGATCAGAGAAATGATGCTTCGACACCATGATCCAGAACCCCGACGCCATATTTTCTCAAGGAAACAACATGTTGCAACTTTTCAGTTAGCAAGTCAGTGCCTAGGCCTCAATTTTTGGTGCCCTGGCGCCATCCCCCCAGCCAGCATAAAAAATAGCAAAACATGAGTTTCAAGCATGCCAACTTCAATTGGTCATAACTTTTGATCCCGGGGGAGTTACGGGAGCTACCACATATCAACAGAAAGCATTTTTCAAGCCTGTCAAAATGAAGACCATGGTTTGATTATTTGATATCATTTTCAATATCAAAATCCTCCATTTTTGTATCTTTTGGTGTCGTTGAAGTTCTATGCAATTTTTTTTTACTGCTTTTAGTGAATCACCTATTTTATTACTTCAAGTAAAAGGTGTGAAAAAGGGTGGCTTGCATTTCTCATATATTTGCGGGCATGTGGATGTGTTGCTTGTGGGTAACTTTTTGGCTCAAGTTGTTCCATTATTTTGTTGTGGCTAAGGGTTTAAAGTAGTGGGGAGGAGTTTATGAACTGCACTTATGGTATCAATCATATGGCTTGAAACTTGATGGAATATATTTAGGGTGTAGAGTCCTGGACATTTGAGCTTGTAATGAATTTTTTAAGATTGTGCTGATCGATTTCTTCCTTCTTCGTATTTGTGATGTCACTCTCAACTGCTCCTAATTAATGTGAGACTCCCAACTTAGAGAATCTAATGGTAGCTCAAGCCCGATTTCTATAGTAGTCTAATCAGGCTATGGAGGTGCATTTTTATAGACTTATGGAGGATCGACACATCGATATGATGACATTACCACCATTCCTATCAACACCTCTCGAGTTGCGAGCATATTTCGGTCAGTCTTCACAGCAGCCGGGTGAAGAGAGTGAGCATGATGAAGACAACTCCTCTGCATCAGACACCTAAGGGAGTTCCTATCCTTTTCATTTTATTTTTTTATATTTCTTTATCAGTTTATGATCATGTAGGTTTCATATAGTTTCTTGCATGTTCAGTATCCCTATCAAGTTATCGGAATAATAAAAAGGGGGTGACTGACCTAAGCTGAGTAACTGGGACTTGGCATCAATAAATGTCGAGGTTCGCATAAAAAAGCAAAGGAAAATCACAGTAATAACGCTTTAAAAAGAAAACTCACCCCAGATGCCCTAAAATATGGTGATGGGAGCCTAAAAAAATTAAATAAAAAGATAAAAACGGATCTCCAAATATCCTAAAATATGGTGAGGAGAGCCTTGCAATAAGTTTTGGGGAGAAGAATGTACAGTTAGGCAAAATGGAATCCAGGGAATTAGTACCATGCTTTTTGACCAGTTAATTCACCTTAAACCTTGGTTCACCTATTTTGTATTGATTTTCTAACCAAGTTTTTGTTGAACAGGAGAAAGATTAGCATGATGGAATTATTACTCTGTATTAAAAATGCTGTCATATACATGTAACTTAGTTCAAGGATGATAAATGAAAATTCATATCCTGATTTGAGAAATGGATGATTTTCCAGTTTTGATCATTCTTGAACTTTTTGAATAGAGAGATGGATTGTTAGAAGTATAATGGGAATCAAGTTGAGTTGACAGAGTCTAATTTCATTCATTCATTCATTCATTATGTTTGCATGTGTTGCTCGAGGACTAGTAACATTTAAGTTTGGGGGTGTTATAACTCACGAAAATACAAGTTATCGCGGCTCATTTTAGACTATTTTTGTGTGTTAGTCGAAGAGATTATGTTCATTTTGTATCGATTTAGCTTTTTATCACTCGCTTTGCATTTTAAGAGCATTATGTATTTTTTATGCATTTTTAGTATAAAATAGGCATTTTTAGTTCGCTTATTTAGTTTTAGGAAGGATGGACAATTATTGGCGTGCGGGCGAGTCGAAGGCAAAACAGAGCAAAGTGAAGAAGCAGGTAGGCTAGCGCCCAAGTGCCACCCTACATGCCTTAGCCAAAAAATCCAATACCTCACACTACAAGAAGCTCCCAATGAGTTGCCGCCCAGGCGTCGACGTGGGGCGCCTAGGCACCACTTCAATTGTATACAAGCATTCCAAAGAGCTTCTAGACCACCAGGACTCCAGTGAGTTGGTCCCCATGCACTAGCTAGGGGCATCCTAAAGGGTTTTTAAGTTACACAGTACACAGGGAGTTGGCGCCCAGGCGCTGATTAGGGGCGCCTAGGCACCACTACACATCTATATGTGTGCTACGCAAGCTACCCATTGCAAATAGAAACCTAGAGATTCGTGCGAAAGGGAGAGAAGACGGAGAGGGTCGTGGCTGTTGTGGAGAAAATGGAGGAAACCAAAGCTTCATGAAAGAAGAGAAGATCAAGTGGAGATCCAAGCTATTACAGCAAATCTATTGAATTTTATCTCCTCTCCTTATCTATCTCTTCCTATTTATTATTCTCCTTGCTCAGGATGATTGTAATTTGATTTTAATGGAAATTGAAGTCATGTTTATGGGCTAAACCTTCCTATGGTGGGAGATATGTAGTATTTGAACTCATAGCTTATGATATTTGGTTTTCTTATGCTTGAACTGATAATACTATTGTGATGTGACTGTGTTACTTGAGATTACCCTTATATATCATGCTTAATACATTTACAAGTTTTGTAACCTTGTGGATTGATCGAATATTCAGATTCATGATTGAAAAAGTGGGATTTGAATAAAATCCATATATAAGGCACAGGTATTCTAGCTCTTGTTTGTGTTGGATGTTAATATGGATAGGAATATACCTATTAACCCTATGTAATCTTGATTAGGTTATGTGGTTATCAATTTTGTTATACTTGTGTGCATGAGAACATAGCATATAACTAAAACTTAGTTAGGTTTGTATGTGCTGGAAGATATATATGAATATGAATAAACCTAGATTAGTAATCTCTACACAACTAACTTAATTGGAACCAAATAATATAGCTATGATTCAATGAATTCATATTCCCATGTATCTTAATAATCTCAAGGCAATCTCAGTAATATCCACTTTACTTTGGTCATGTACTATTTTTCTCAGTTTAGTTTAATTCAATTCTTTGAAATCAAAATCTCATTACTTTACCAATTCACTTAGACAATTGAGATTTAAGGTGCTAGTTTGTTTAACACAATCATCATAGGAACGATACTCTACTCACGCTTTATTACTTGATCGACACGTATAATTGCATTAAAATGAGCATTTTAATTTGACATATACGCAGCTCGTCAAGGCTCCAAAATTATTTCCACCGTGAATGCCAAATTCAATCTCAACATTTTCAAGTTCAGGGGAATGTTATTCATTGTGAATTCGAATGATGGGAGTTAGAAAATTTCAAATCAGTGTGAATTTCTAATAAATTACAATCTTATGTAGTGGATTTCAATGTTACTATGTTATGGGAGAATTTGGATCATTCTCCAAGTATTACTCAAAGCAATTGAGGAATTACATGTTTGGTTATGTCATTTGAAGCAAATCAAGGCAAAAAGTTGAGGCTTCGGCTTCCAATTTGTGGAGCTCCGGCACCAAAATGCATTACAAATGGAAGCTACAGTTGGCGAGCCATACGGTTGGCACTCCGGCGCCATGATGGCGCCAAAGTGGCTTGCACGAGTATATAAGTCAACCCTAAACTACCATATCCCAAAACCCTCTCATCCAGTTGCCCTTCTCCTCTAAAACCACCCAAACCATAAAAACCCTCATTTCTACCCTATTCAATCTCCATCAAATCCTTCTTCTTTGGTCTCTCCTTCCTTGCATTCCTTTCCCGCATTCGATCTCTCCTAAACCACGCATCTACCCTTAAATCTAAGTTTTCTTCCTTTCCCTTTTGTTTCCTTTCATTTTCATCATTTCCCCATTATTTAATTTTTTTTTCCCTCTTCTTTCTTCCCCTTTCTTCCTTTGGTCCCTCCAACTGTTCTTCCTTATTTGCATAGTTATTAACACCACAACACCACCTTATTTGTCACCAGAGCGCTAAGGACAAAGCAGCGTGAGTTTTTTCTGCATTTGGACATCTCTAACACAAGTTGAGGTGGCAACCCCTCTGTTGCCGTAATCTAGAGTTTTTATAAGCATACATATTGGTTTGGTTTGCTTGAGATTACTTTGGTGTGGAATATCCAGTTTGTTTCAAGGTGTATGATGGTTGTGGAATAGAAGTTCGTGGTGATTGAGTAGAAATTGTTCCTTGGATGTGAAGCTAGGATTAGCGCATATGCTTGCTTGATTTGAACTTGATAAGAAGTAGTTAGTGTGTCAAGGTGTTTGCCCTCAAGTGCTTGAGTTGAGTTAGTTATGAATTGGAACGAATTGTGTATATTATAGGGAAGGGAAGGTTTGGGCTACTTGAAGGGATTGAAATATACAAGTTGATTGATTTGATAGTTATTGTTTGCTATGACTCAATTTCATATTGAAAAGGGGCTGCTTGGTTGCATTATCACTTGCAGGTGCTATTGAGTTGCATTGGCAGTTGTTAGTCCTTGTTGGAATATTTTGTAAGTCTAACCCCTATCAGTGCATTTTAATTATGGCTTCCTCTTCATCCAAAGAAAGAAACCCGTTGAGCCTAAGGACTATGATACAAGCAAATTTGTATCCACCCAAGCATATCATAGATACATGACTGCATTGCCCAAGAGGTCCCTAGTATTAGAGTGTGGTGTGATTATATCCTCTTTGAGTGATTCACTGATCAACTCCATCAATCATCATGGGCGGAAAAATTTCATTCCCAATCCTAATCTGTTGTTGTCCTAGTCGTAAAAGAATTCTATGCTAATGTTGTTGAGCACAATCAGGGTCAAGTTAAGGCTCATGGCAAGATTATATCTTTTAATGCATAGGCCATCAATGCTTTATATGGTTTATCTAATATTGAATATCCTAGCAAATATAAGTAGGTTGTGGGCATGACAGACTTGGATTTAGCTGAACTTACATATCCGTTTTGCAAACACCTGCCGACATGGAAGAACTAATCAAGCGCTTTTGTTTAAGAGAAGTGCTCTGACACTTGCAGGGAAGTTGCTATTTACTTCATTTTAGCCTATCTGATGTCATCCACTCATGTTAGTGAAGTTACACTTAATAGAGCCATTCTCCTATATGCCATTTTTTAGGGAAAGTCAATACACATGGGATGTTTATTATTCACCTAGATTTGTTCCAATGCAAAGGTCGCTTGGTAGAATTACTTGTTTTTGTCCCTCATCACTGGCTTATGCAAGAAAGCTAGAGTTAAATGAGATCTAAATGAAGACGTTTTGAACTGCCAAGCTATTCTAGATGACAACTTCCTCAGCAAACATCATCGGATTCCTCTAGCACAAGGAGAGGGACCATCATCTTAGCCAGCTCTTACCCCAACTAAACAACCTTCTCAACTAGCTCCCTTGAATGCCAGGCTTGAACACTTAGAGAATTTGATGGCAGTACAAGCCCGATATTCTCGTCAGGTGATCCAAGAAACAAAAGTTATCTAAGGAGATTATCCACTGATCGAGGATTGGACACGAGTGTCGGGCCTTAGTTTCCCTCCAAGTTGCCTAAGTTCTGTGAGACCCTTGGCGAGCTTACACTGCTCGAGCAAGGCAATGATAGTGGAAATGAGAAAGAGGACCCCACTACCTATCTCGATGATTAGTGGAGTTGTTGTTCCTTCTTCCTTTTTGATTTACATTACTCCTTCATACATTGAGGATAATGCATCCCTCAAGTTTAGGGAGGCCTTGTTTTCATTCATTCATACTCATAATGCATTTGCATAGGTAGTAGCATGTTTAAGTGCATTTTAATATTAGCCTAAATAACTTATCTTGATGAATGATTATTGTGCAAAGAAAACCATCAACTGAAAGAAAATTCATGAAAATTTGAATTTCTTGCCATGGATATGCATTAAATAAGATTAAGGTGATGGAAATTTTTGGATTTACAAGTAACATGTGAATGCTAAATTTACCGAGTAGTTGAATTTGTAGTTTTTATTCATGCTAACATGTTTAAATGAAGTGATGAAGGCAATTTTTTGCATAAAATGCATGCTTGTGCTAAATTGTGTATGAAAGTGATATTTTGTTGCGGATATTCGTCCCCATTGAGCCTACATATAGATGTATTTTTGAATTTCAACCCTCGAATTCATTATCTCAGTAATTCATAGTGTTAATTCATCTTTTACTCGAGAACTAATGTTGAATTATATTTGTACAGTGTATTTTAGTTTATGTATATTGCCCCTATTAGGATTTTTGAATAAGTAATGAAGGGAGTGGCTAACCTAGGCTAAGAAACCAGGACTTGGCATTCATAAATGTCAAGGTTCATGTAAAAAGGCAAGGGAAAGCCATAGTAATAGCACTTCTTAAAAAAAATTTCCTAGATATCCTAAAATATGGTAAGGGAAGCTGCTAAAATAAGAAGGAAAATCTTTTCAAATATCTTGAAATATGATGAGGAGAGTTTAAGGAATACGTTCGGGGGACTATATATGCAAGTTTGTCTAATTTTTAGGTCGATTTGGACTTATGCAATGTTTTATTAAGATAGAGATTCATTTGAGCATGTTCATCTCTACTTTTACACCTGTCCCATGAAGTTCTTTTGATTAGGAGAAATGTTAGCATTATTGATCTATAGATTTTCACTGTTTTGGAACTGCACTTGCATGTACTTCGTGAGTTGGAGTGATAATACATACCTTAGCATGATATTATAAAGTTTTGCATGGATTATTTCACTTATTGTTAACTTGGTCATTGAATAGTGGAGACATGGAGTTACATGGCTAATATTTATGATAGGCTTGATTGTTTCATCTTTTTAGTTGTATAGATTTTGTGTTTTTATGTGTTACTCAAGGACGAGTAATGTCTAAGTTTGGGGGAGCGATAACTCTATAAGAAAAAGTTATCAATGCCTATTTTACACTCATTTTGAGGCTAGTTTGAGAAACGATGCATAGATTTACATATAAATTGCATTAGTTTGCATTACTTGCATTCTTTTGTGTAGTTTTTACAATTTGCACATTTTAGCATGATTTGCATCATTTACGTTGTTTTAGCTACATTCAAATATCTAGGATCGCATTTACTTCTTTTTAATTCCCTTTGCAGGAAAAGGAAGGCATTCTAAATGGAAATAAATGTGGAAGAAGGGATCAGAGCAAGAGGATATGAAGTAAGCTAGAAACTTCAACTCAAATGCCAAGTGAACTAGTGCTCTGGTGCCAAACATCTGGAGCCATAGCTCCTACAACCGCCATACCATAAGCTATAGAAAAGTTCAAAGAGGTAGAAGCATTCAAAGAGTTAGCACCACGGCGCCACTTCCATAAGTGTGCATTTTTCACACGTGTTTTGCTTTAGTTCTAAGGGGGTATAAATTCATCATTTAGGGTTTGAGAAAGGGAGATCTAGAGCTAGTGGTGCAGCCAACATGAGAGAAAAGAAATGTTTTTGAAGCTCAAGAGGAGATCAAGTGAAAGGAGTGGATTTGCTTGGTGGAAACTAGCAAGTTCTATCTTCTCTTTTTTCCCCTCTACATCTTCTTCTTGTTCTTTATTGCTCAGATGTATTTAAACATGTGTTAGATGGGATTTGAACTTATGTTTTTGAGCTAAACTCCTTTTGATGGGAGAATGAGAACACTTAATCCTTAAGCTATGTATGGATTGGTTTCTTTTTGGGGTTGAAATGAATATCTAGTTATTGTTGCTTGTGTAATGTAGATTTTACCTTTGTATATGGTGTTTAATGTTTTTTTGCAAGCTTAGCTACCTTATAAGATAATCTAATATCTTAATTCATGCTCAAAAAAGGTGGATTTAGATTAGATTCGCATATAAGGCACAAGTTTTTAACTCTTATAGGGTTAAATATTAATATGGATAGGAATATACCTATTAACCATGTGTAGTCATGAGTAGGTTATGAGCCAATCAATTTTGCTACACTTTTTGCATGGGAACATAGCGATATGTTCTAGTAAGATTAGGTTTATACACGTTGGAAAGCATGTATAAATATAAATATAAATATATATATATAAACCTAAGTTAGTAAATCTCTACACAACTAATTGAAATGGAACCAATTCTACGAAATTTATGGTCAACGATTATAACTTCCTATCCACTATAATTGATCTTGAGAATCCCAATTTATTCCTACATTACCACTAGCTCGTACTTATCTTAATTTCTGCTCAATCAATCATTGAATTTCTACAATAGCAAAGGCACTTGAATTTTAAAGAGTTAATTAGTTTAACCTAATCCTCATGGGAATGATACTCAACTCATACTTTATTACTTATACAACACATGTACTTGCATTAAAATGAAAAAACTAATTAGACATATATGCAGCCCGTCAATGACCCCTTAGCGAGGAGTTAGCTTCGTTAGAGAATTTGTGTGGAGCTTTCCCTATTTGATCATCTGACCCATTTTCAGTCTGACCCTAGCAACTACATTCTAACCTTAGCCATATACTAGAAACTTTCACAATTAGAGTTAATTTAAATTGTAAAGAGGTTCTTATCAAAATTTTGGATTATAAGGAGCAACATTTAATCGAACCATTGAATATGTCAAGGTTCAATAGATTCGATACTTTAAGAGTAACCTACAAAAGAATTCAAACAAACTATACAGAAGAAGTATCCGCATTCATTTAATTAGTAACTATAAGGTTTTGTGATAAAACTTATTCAAGAGAGGGTGTGTAATGGCCATGTAAATTAGTCTGTTATTACTTTTAACTTTATATTAACTATTCTCAATAATTAGTTCCATTCAGTGTTATCAGAACTGGACCGGACCGGCCGGTCGGACCGGTCCGACCGGGAACCGGTCCAGGTTCCGGTTCGGTTCGCACTGGTTCGGTCTGATAGTATAAAACCGTCCGAACCGGTGAACCGGCGG
>JAXCLR010000063.1:25887211-25898477 GCA_035584095.1 Annona squamosa | reverse complement strand
GATGTCAAGGATATGTTCATATATGATGACATGATGTTATGTGATGAGATATTACGAGTATCATGTGTAAAATTGATTACGAGTGTTTGTTATATGATGAAAGAAAATGAATGAAAGAAAAAAAATTTGGACGAGATCCAAATAAAAATCCTGCCGTGTGATCAGGACAATAATCCTGAGTCACGTTTACCAATCGATAAAGATCTCGGAGTAAGGCTTCTAGGCACCTTGGGTCGGGGCGCCACATATTATGATTCCAAAACTTCAATATGGTTTTTTTATCACAATATATGGTTTAGGAAAGTGGTCCATCATAGGTTCCATATTAAAACCATGAAGAGTTTATAGAAGAATATCCACTTGGTAACTAAGATGTTAAGGCCCCAAGAGGCTAACATGTAGAACTTTATTGTGGCAAGATAATGTCATTATTTGTTTAAGGAGTTTAGAAGTGAAGAGTTCTTATTGAAGGAAATAGAATGTTCAATTATGTGGAGCGAAGTTAAGAATGGCTTGAGTAAAGCTTATCCAAGACCGAGAAAATTCTTGCCTAGGTCAACTTTGGTGGAAAAATCCTAAGAGGATAAAGCACTAAGACTTTAGAGTAAAACAGTAAGAAATTGAGGTAAAAAATAAAGGTGTGTTTGGGAAGCGTTAAAACTTTTGGATGAACAGTTTTTATTGTAAAAGTTGTTAAATTGATAGAAAATGATGTATTATGATAGGGGTAATGATGATGTGTAAAAATAATTAAGTTAAAATAGATAATTTAGTTGTATGAGTAGTTGTCTAGAAATACTTAAAAAATAGGATAGTTGTATAGGAAGATGTGAAGAAATAATTTTATAAATTCGATAGTTATGGAGAGTAAAAGTTTTAGATTGAAAAGTTTTTTTTTTTATAAAAACAAACATGCTCAAAAGAAAAAAATATTTCTAGAGAAACTGTAGGAGCTGCTAAAAAAAGGAAAGTTATAATCCAATAGGTAAATCCCTAGAATTTTTCTTAGAATTTCATAATATTAGATTTTTAACTTCTAAGTTTTCTAAGATTTCTTGTTAATTAATAATGAAGAGCCTGAATCTGTAAACCAAATTTTTTGGATTTTGAATTTTAAATTGAAATTAATAGCAATCTATGGCTTGAAATAGACATGGGATGAACATGATGTTCAAAAAACCATTTGGTAAAAAAAGAGTGAGAGGGAAGGTCGGAAACTATTTCTCCCTCACACTTTCAAAAAATAATTTTAAATCTGAACAACTTAACTATCTTAATTTTTTTCATTTTTATACCTACCTTATTTTTTCCTCTTTATTTCTATTATGTCATATTACTCTTATATTTTCTAAAAAAAAATTAGAATTTTTAGAAATATGCCAACAAAATTTGACTAACATTGCATCTATGCCCCTAAGTTTGCTGATATTATAAATATGCCCACAAATTCTGCATGAAATTGTAAGCATATTCCTTCTGTTAGGATGCCGTTAGAATTTTTAATAAAATAATAATAATGCTCTTTAAGCCAAGTGATGCACTTGCAATTTTCCAGATGCTATATGTATATTTTATTTCCTTGGTTTATATATTTTTACATGTATTATTATTTTATATTTCTTGCAAATACGCTTATAATATTTGCAAAATTATAAGTATATCACTTGGCTTAAAGAGTAGTATTGTCATTTTACAAAAAAATTTAACAATGTCATAATAGAAGGGATACACTTGCAATTTCATAAAAAATTTATGGCCATATTTGCAATATTGGGAAACTTAGAGACACGAATGCAATATTGGTCAAATGTTGTACGCATATTTGCAAAAATCTCAAAAATTTCATTCACCACTTCCCCACCTCCCTTCTTGCTCAAGGTACAAATTATGCCTAAGAATTGGTTTGATAAACAAAAGAAATAAATCAATAATTTTGAAGGCAAGTACTATCCAATTTTCAGATACTTAGATTTAATATAAAATAGAGAATTTGGGAAAGTAATAGTTATATTTTTAAAAATTAATTAATGCATTTTGAAAAGATAGAAATCAGAACATGCCACTTGAAAATAGAAAAGTTCAACTCCATTAACTATTATATGAAATATTGTTGAATATAAGGCTTGGAAACTACGAACGGTTGTTTGAGTTAACTATTGAATATAGAATCAATTTTATTTATATTATGAATATCTCCTAGATATGATTTATATAATTAATTGGAAACTAAATATTTAGTGAGTCTATTACATTTTGAAGGAATAATTGTTGTAATGTATAACATAAACAAGTTAAGATAAAATGCATTTAAAATTTTACAAATTGTAATTATATGAGTAAAAGCCTAAACGAAATTTCAATGAATGAGTTTAAGAATTTAATGAAATTTTTTGAACCCCAAGTTGTTGTATAAGTGTTAATAAAAGTTATAAAAAATAATAACAGTTGTAACTTATTGCACGTCATGACTATTAAACAAAATTGTCTAAATTAATTAAATAAATTTATTATGAAACTTATGAATTTTCTATGACAACTAATTTAACTTAAAATTAATTATAGCTAAAATTTTAATATGAAACTAATTTTCCAATAGGCATTTAGGAACAACATCATTCAATTAAAATATATTAACTACAAGTATATGGTTAAGTTTTATTCTATGCAATTTTATAGCTATACCACTAGTTTTTATTTATGGTTAACATGAACTAATTAATCAATACCGAAGGTATTAATAAAATTATATTTAAATAGTTAAAATTAGATAATTGAATGCATGAGTTAAAATTAATTGAATGCAATAGAATTAAAACGAATCACAATTTCTAAAATAGCTAACTGTAATATTAAAGGATGATAAGCATGAAGCAATGGACTAAAGGAAGATATTAAATATAATACAAACAATAGCATTTAAACAATTAAGCTTCATAATGAGAATGCAAAACAAAATTTTAACTATTAATTAAACCTAATGATTTAGGTTTTTAAGTTAGAAAGATGGTAAGCAAACAGTAATTAAACTCTAGTCTTGTGTTGTAAACTATCCTTCATTAGTTTGGACAATCAATTTATTTCAAGCATTATTATTATTTAAAAACGTATAAATGAATGAGATTAACAAGATCACGGTCCAACTCTTATTATGATAAAATTAATAACATCTCTCCTAATCTAAAGATAACCAAAAAAGGGAATAAAATACTTCGGGATCCGCCACAAATAATTAATGAAGATGATAATTAAAAATACTTTGATAATTATGTCATGATAAAATATTAAATTTGTTTTGAGAACTCGTGGAATATAGTACCCAACAACAAAAATACCTAAATTAAACTAGGTAATACTACTAGAAATTAATACTCCTAGTCTAATTGTAGGAAAGAGAAAAGCAAATGAACCCAAAAAAGGAAAGTTCTAAAAATCAAAATGAAAGATAAGCAAGCAATACTTTTAATTTTTCAAAACATATTTTATAATTATTTCTAAATATTTTCTCTACAATAAAGTTATGAGTACCTATAAATTAATGATGCTTGATTAATTGTGCATTTTTAAATAAAAATTTCAAATATATGTTATGATGATGTGTATATTTTGACAATTATAGTAATATCCTATGATGTGAATGTGAAATAGAATAATGTTGTAGGGTTTTGACATTAGAGGTAATATTTCTTAAAAAAACTAAGCCTAATAACCTCCTATTGGTGGTGTAAGAATGTATTTTAACGACCCTTAGAACTTAAGTAGGATAATTATGTTTCATATAATGCATTAGGAATTCAAATTTATTAAACTAACTTTGCACTTAAGAGATTTTCTTTATGCATATTTTTTAAGTAATATACTCAAATTTTTTTAAAATTAAAGTATAACAACACAAGCCCAAGTTAGTGAAGTAGGCCTAGGTATTACTCAGGAGGAGACTTATCTACACATTTAATTTCTTAAATGTCATAAGTAATTTGTATTTAGAAAATGGGTTATACTATTTTGGATAATAGAATAGGATGCATATGTATGAACCTAGTTTTTTTTTTAAAAAAAAAAGGTAAAAATTTGCAATTTTTTATAATTTAATTCCTGGAGTATGTAATTCTCATGATATCTTATATCTTGAGACACTATAGAGAACAAGGTGACGAACCGCATGTATGTCTAATTAAAATGCTGATTTTAACAAAAGAATACGTGTCGATCAAGTAATAAAGTGTGAATAGAGTATCGTTCCCACGAGGATTGTGTTAAATGAATTAGCATCTTAAAATTCAATTGTCTTATGTGAATTCGCAAATTGAATAGAATTTATATTTAAAGAGATGAAATAAATTTAACTAAACTAAACTAAAATAAAGTGGTTACAGGAGAATTTGCCCTCAGACAAATAAGACATGTGGAAGTAAGAATTCATTGACTCATAGCTTTGTTAGATTGATTCTTTTTTAAGTCAATTATGCAAAGATTACTAACTTAAGTTCCTTTATATCATATATTTCCTGCAACACATATAGACACTAACCTTATTTTAGTTATTTGATATGTTCCCATGCACCCAAGTAAGACAAGGTTGATAACCACATAACCTAATCAAAATTACATAGAGTCAATAGGTATAATCTTATCCATGTTTACATCAAATATAAACAAGAGTTGAAAAACTTATGCTTTCTTTATGGATCTCATTCAAATTTTACTTTTCCAAGCATGAATTTGAATAGTTAATTAATCTGCAAGGTTGCAAAGCTTGTAAATGCATTAAACATTATATATAAGGGTAATCTCAAGAAAAACAAGTCATAACACAAGTATACTAGCATTCCAAGCATAATAAAACCAAATAACATAATCTATGAGTTTAAATCTTACATAACTTTCACCACATGGGGATTTAGCCACAACACATGATTTCAAATCCCAGTAAAATGAAGTTCACAAATATCCCAAGGAGGAGAATGACAGATAGGAGAAGAGAAAGAAGAGGAGGAGAAGACACTCAATGAATTTGTAATGAAACAGCTTGTTCTCGACTTATTCTTCTCTTCTTTCCTTGAAAGCTTTGTTCTTCTCCTCCATTCTCAGCAGTCATGACCCCTCTAAGTTTCTCTTAAAATCCTAAGAGATGTATTTATACCCTATTGCATTTGGAGCTTCATAGAGTGAAAATTTTCACACATCTGCTTTGTGCTCAGGCCTCTAAGCCCATGGTCGTGGCATCCATGCTGCTGGACATTGGCAGTGCAAAGCTGCTTAAGGCAGTTAATTCCATGGTTCCTCCATGTTGTCGGAGATAGCGTTGCACAATTTGACAGCTTCAAGTAGTTTTTCTCATTCTATCCTCTTTTTGGTAGGAAATTAAATGGGAATTGTTCTCCATTTCCTACAACAAAGGAGTGAAATAAGTAAATATATTCTTAAATGATCAAATGAAACTAAAACAACTAAAAAGAGATGAATTTAAGCTAGATGCAACCTAAAATGCACGAAAACCACACAAGATGCTAGAATTACTCAAATAATAGAAACTAATGCAAAATCTATGCAGATTTATATGTTTTTCTTAAACTAGCATTCCAAATGAGTTCAAATGAGCACTGATAACTCTATTTTCATAGTATCACAAGGTAACAAAGTAAAGTTCATGATGAATTGTATAATTTTTGTCCACAATTTTAAATTAGATCACTAATCTTAAAATTTTGAGTATGTAAATAAAGAGGCAGTTGGAGTCTAACTCCTTTTAAGTTAAGAGGTTCAGATAACATTTGCCCACACTAAAGCTCCACTTATAAAGTCATCTTGTAACTTTTCATGGAGAATGATGTAGGCTTTAGAAAGTAAAAATTTGAAAAGAACTTTTGAAGATCTAATAGAGCCTCCTACAAAGTATTTTTTTTAGTCCTCAACTTGACTTTATCCACAATGCTTTCCGAGTTAAGTCATTCAATCCCAACTCTTGAACAAACTTGATTTCTTTCAACTCTAGAGTTCTTTTATTTTGAAATGGCTTATGATTCTTTAATACTAACAACTTACTGTGTTCAATTTCAAAAACAAAATAAGTATTAAAAGAAGAAAATTACTTCATTGTTTTATTCTCATGAATCTCGATTTTTTCAGATGTTAGCTATCTTGATGATTTTAACATTGAATTTCTATCACTGCTTAGGATTCATTAATTACATCAAATTACAAACGTGGATAGTTTGAATCTTCATTTTTCATGGTTAGGTAGCAATCGAACTCCTCTCTCTCTTTGGCAATAGGCACAATCACCTTTTCTTGTTTCACATGGATAAGAGCACTAGTTGTTGCTCAAAATGGTCTTCTCAAGATGATTAATATGTCTCTATTTACTTCATAGTCCATCACACAAATATTTACAAGAAAACTTAACTTTTTAACTTTAACTAGCACCAACTTTAACTAGTGCCCCAAGGGTGTTCTAGATATGTGTGTTTTATTTGGCAGTTGAAGTTTAACATTGATTGGCATGATTTTCTTGATTCTAATCTTCTTGGTAGTCAATAAAGGCATTAGATTTACACTAGTCCCAAGATCACGGAATGTACATTCAAAATATCGATTAACAATGGTACATGGAATTATAAAACTCCAAAGATTTTTTAATTTTGGTGGTAATTTGTGTTTCTTTCCTGCACTACATTCTTCAAATAATGCAACTTGTTTAAAGTTACCTAGCCATCTTTTTACAAATGGCACTCTATGAGTTCAACAAATTTTGGTATTCGCTATAATGCCTCCACAAAAGGAATTCTTTTCAATGAAAAGCCTGCGCATATATTAAAAAGAAAGCTAAGAATACAAAAAATCCATATACAATGGATTTAAAGAATGCTAGGTGGATTCCCCATCATGCCAATTGAGACTCATTTGTCTAACATACAACATAAGCAATCCAATAGGTGCGCTAGTTGCCCAATGGAAGTACATTCAAGTATGCAACATATATGAACATGTGTGACTTGGAGTGAATTTCCCCAATTTGATAATCCATTGTTGACAAAATTGGACTATCATTATTTAGTCGATTTGCTACAACTAATGAATTACTTTTTGGCCTTGAAAGTTGTATTTAAGTTTCATATGCCATTTCGTCCTAAATCTCATTGCCATGGCTTCTAAATTTACTATCTCCACACTTCCTTTTGTCATTCATCTGGTAGTTGCTAAGAATTCTCCTCTCGATTCCTTAACTTTTTGGAATCGGTGAAGTCGCGCACGAAATCGACTATATCTTGCGTTTGAGTAAAGTCGAAGACCAAGCCAACCCTAAATTGTGAATTAAGTTTTTGAAGCCTTGAGGTTGATTTTCAACACTAAGTACAAGATATGAAATTGCCCACTCAGATCGACTCCATTTGCTACTTGGACCAATTTAAGGCCAAGTCAACTCAACCTTAAGACTCAAGACTAATAAAACAGATGAGTTGAAGTTAACAGCTCCAAGTGCACAATGGTCAATGAAGTCACATGCCGAAGTCGACTTCAGTTGCAACTTAAATCAAGTTTCAGGATTAAGTCAACTTTAGAAGAAGAATGAGGTTGCATATTTCCATTGACTGACTTGAAGTACGCGAAGTCACACACCAAGTTTACTTCACAATGTGACTTGAGTCAAGTCTGAAATCAAGTCAACCTAAGTACAAAACTCAAGTTAAAAGAGGATCAAGAGTAAAAATATAAAAGTTCCAAGGCTACAACGTTCAATGAAATCATATTCCTAAGTTAACTTCATAAGGACTTAGGCTAAGTTTGAACCTAAGTTGACCTAAAAAGGAATTTGAAGAGCACAAGATGAGAAGAAAAACTTAGATGAAGGAAGAGATTGACCAAAGTCATGCCCCAGGTCAACTCTAATTTGCAACTTGGGTGAAGTTACATCTGAAGTCGACTCTAGTTATGCTCGCACTATAATGATCAGAAAAATTCGAACATTAACGCATTAAATGTGCATCACCTACCTACAAATGTTCAAAATAATTCCACATCTATTTAAGGGATGCTAAGTGGAGTCATGAGGGTTAACTAAAGCATTAATTGATCTTTCATCTTCTTCCCTATAATCATTTAATTGTGCATTAAGTACTCTATGAGAAGGGACTCTCACTTTCAATGCTAGTGCTAAAACTTTCAACACATTACAAGTCCTTGAGAGTTCTCCAAAGTTTTTAATCTTCTCTTTACAATTTGTAAAGTGTAGATTTCATTTTCTTAATTTTTAAAATTATGTTGTAGTACTTAGCTTGGTGTCAGAGACCAAGGCCGAATTTAGACAAGTAATGTACGGTGTAAATTGTAGATTTTATTTGTTATGCCGTAAACCGAGACGTCACATCCTTATCTCAAGGTCGTGTTGATTGGTAAATGTGAATCAGGATTGTTGCCCTGATCACGCGGCGGGTTCTTAATTGGATCTTTATCCACTTAATCCTAACTCCTTAGAATTTTATATCATTTATACATTCCATTTCCATGATATGCCATTTTAGGCCATTATATCATTTGAGAGTTACACATGTGATCTCCTAATCTTCATACTTAATCATATCATAATATTTCATGCCTTAACATTTACCCATAAGAATTTTTTCACCTTCTATGGTCACAAAACCATAACATAATTCATATACAACATTAGACAATTAATTAATGTCATCATTCATATAACCATTCAACCCTTAGGTTCATACATAGGTACTCATGGAAATTCATTCATCCTTGAATCTCCACCTGTGCTCCTTTCCTCTTTCCCTTCACCCGTCTTTGGGTTTGGAAAACAAAACATGAGTTGAGACTAAATAAGCAAGCTTAGGGTTTTCAAGAAATTCATTTTGAAGGCAACATTCTTTAAAAACATTTCTCTCCATTCAGTAGAGACACTTAGCAAATGATCAACTACCTGTGGAGTAGAAACTTTTTCATAAACCATTCATGAAAATTATTCATGAAAACCTTTCATTTAAACAATTCGTAAATCCCAATTTTTTTGGGCATTTCATAAATATTGGATGTGCGAATGCATCATTTTCATTCATGACATTATCCTTCATGTGACGGTACACTAGCACGGGAAATATTCTTTCATGCCGTGATCCTTTCCATCTTTGGCGTCAGACCTTCCGATTTGGCAACTTCAAGGAGGACTCCTTGTTCACTTACTACCTCGACTAGCCTACCATGCTGGACCTTCCGACTTTGCAATGTCAAGGGGGACTCCTTGTCCACTTACTACCTCGACTAGCCTGCTTGACTTCTATTCCACGAATGACCTTTAGTCACCCCGGCATTATATACCTCTTACACATGATATCTTGTCATTCTCACGTAGAGAATTCTTTGCACCATCCCTTTTAAACATTGTTTCAATAAAACATCGTTTAAATCCATACTTCATCATATTTCATAAGTACTTATGAAACAGTAAGCAATCATTTATTTCAATAAAAATAACATTTCAATACACATTTAGATAAGAAATGACCATCCTTAAATACCTTGTAATCAAAATCAAAATAATTTAGAAACTTTGCTTGCTTACCTTGCTTGCTTAGCTCTCCGTCTCGCTTATCTCTTTGCCTTTGCCTATACATATAAGAATGATATAAAATTCATATACTTTCCATTTGCTTGCATTCAAATTAATTTTCCAACCCATTTCCATTAATATTTACAACCCACTTAAATTCCAAGTCAGATGTACATGCACATCATAGCTTAAGCATACCAATCATTTCACCATATGTTTAATGCCCGTTTTTAGTGTATCATTCCCATATACCATAATACATTCCTTAGTCATTCATTAGACACCATATGGAATAATAAACTTTTACTTATCATTTTTCATATATTTTTTACATTTCACACATTGTGCTCATTCTTAAGCACTTAGTGGATGTCCTGAAATTTATATACTAATTTTAAAATTTAAGATTATCCAAACAAAAACATCATCCATGTGTTTCATCACATTTTTCATGCATTTTTGCAGTTTAATATTTTACATAAATCATTCATCATATATTCATGTTTTTCTCTTCATATATGTCCATTTTACAACATATAAATCATGTGTTTCTTAAAATATTTCAATACAGCAATTCATGTTCTTAATCAGCATAATTAGACCCCTTAATTAACATATAATTCAGGGTTTAATTTTGGAATTTTAATCCATTCATCCGAGTGTTCCAAAACAACAACGTTAGAACCCATTTTTCATCATTTCAACGCATTTTTTGATACTTATATCAAAATAGATTTCTAATCACTTAATTCCAAAAATTAATCATACTTTTCTTAACCCAAATTTAGGGCATTAACGTATATGTAAATTCCAAAATTTGTTAAATTCCAAAATTCGTTTGCTTCCATAATAGCAACTTCCATACATGTTTTTGGTATCTATTCGACTCGTTCTGATGTATCTAAAAATATGCCCATAAAACCAGATTTAGGGCTAATCTTTTCAAAGACTTTTGAACATTCAAAGTAACTTAAACATGAAATATTTTACCCTCCATAATATCCATAAATCATTTGGGTTTATTCACATATCATTTTTACCGTAGAAACATAAAAATAAGGTCATATATGAAACTCTAACTTTCATTCTTTCTAAAATTTATAACTTAAGCCCAAATCAACATATATAATTCATCAAATCATGAATCATCATGTATTCATAAATACACATCAAAACATCAATATCATATGGGGTTTAAGAAAATTTTATTTAGGTTAATCAACCCATATTCAACTCTAATCTCTATTTTCATCCTCTTGAACCTATACCCATGATTTCATTCCTTTCATTCAATCCTTAATTAATACCTTGATCAAGGATATTATGAATCATCCTTTAAGGGTTCATTATGAAACAAATTCATAACCCATAAGTTGAGGTGAAAATCATAGAGTTAATGAACTCAAATCATAGGGTATACTTACATGAATTGAATCTAACATTGAACTCCACTTTTCTAGCTGGGTTCCTTTTCTTTGTTTTTCTTTTTCTGTGAAATCCCAATCTTAGACACATGTATGAAATCCTAGGGTTGTAAACCCTAACTAATATATTAATAAAATATATATTCATGAGTATGAAAATCTGTGGGAATAGAGGTTAAAATAATTAATTATGAAATTCGGATGAATAATGCACGTGAATAGTAAATGTGGGATTAAGAAATATGTTAAGTTAATCACTTTGGATTAACTTAATCATAAAAGACAA
>JAXCLR010000063.1:25860492-25887111 GCA_035584095.1 Annona squamosa | reverse complement strand
GATGATTTATGATGTTATGGATAAGTCCATTATGAATGATGATGAGTATATGTTTATGTGATGAAAGAAAAGAAAAAAAAAATGAACAAGATCCAATTAAGTACCCGCCGCGTGATCAGGGCAACAATCTTGATTCACACTTACCAATTGATAAGATCTTGGAGTAAGGACTATGTGGACACCTTGGTTTGGGGCGCCACATTTTCCTTCTCATTTTCTCCTTTTTTTTCTTCATCTCATGCTGCTAGAAAAGGGAACGTACTTGCTGCTGGAGTTTGGGGGATTTTTCCCTTTTTATTTTTCTCTCTCTAAGCTCTTCACCATGTGGACGTGCACCTCATATATGGCTGGATTTTCCAGCTTTGTGGGACCCATTTGCCACATCATTTAGTATGTAATGAAAGTGTATTTATCCCCTTTTGCTGACATAGCAAAATATCATTTTAAATTAGATAATTATCCATTAAAAATCCATCGAAAATCCATATAATTAATGGATATCAAGCTGTCCACACTTCAACGTAATTGCAATAGCTTTTGTGCCACTTTCCACACCTAATTTCCACTTTAATTTATGGATATTTAATTATCCTAGCTAATAGCCTACTTAGGAGTTCATTTAGCATATTAAAAAATCATAAAAAATCAGATACAACAGCTTAGTTGTCGACATCTCTTGCTGTCCATTTATTGTCCATACATTCAATGTCCATATCAGTTGCCCCCTTTGCAATTTTTTCACCAACATGGCAGCTTTAATTAGTGGAAATTAATCACGCTAACTAGGAGCTCATTTAGGGGTCAAATTAGCATTTAAAAAATCCATAAAAATCATAAGAAGCTAACTATTCTTGTCATTTAGCTCATTTAAATGCATAATTTACATGTTTAAAAAGTCATAAAAATCCCATTATAGCAGCTTGGATGTGACCATCACCTAGCTTTCATATTGTTGTCCACTTGATGGGGTCCACTTATCGCATTTTTTTGCCACAAAATCAACTCCAAATCACGTCCACTAACCACCCAAGCTACCTAGATCATTTAAATACACATTTTACATTTTTAAAAATTAAAAAAATCAAGTATATAGCCCCTTGATCGTCCATGTGTGGGCCACCTTTTCAAGCTCCTTCGAGCTAATCCATTAGCCATTAAATCATGCCATAATCACTTGATTTTATCATGAATTTTTTCAATTAAAGTAATTCATAAAATCCATGTGTAATTACCTCCTTTCGACACCTCATTTTTGCCTTTAAAAATATAATTAATCACCTTACTTTAACATAAATACAAGCTTACTTTTTGGTGCACAAAGGTCAAACGCATACACTCCTTTTTCATGCAACCAGGATCCCATCATCATTAGAGTAATCCAAACCTTTCATTGCATAGATCGCATAATTTTAACCATTCATTTCAAATTTCATCTCAATTTGAAGTCATCTTTAAATTTTGAAGTCATCTTTAAATTTTGGATGATAATAATCGATTTTCAAACTAATGCTATCCAAATTTTCATAATTCATCATTTCCAAAGGTTAAGCATAAAATTATGTGCTTTCCTTTTAATTTTCATCTTAATCCGCCTTACTGGCGTTGAGTTATGAATTTTCTAGCATCCGCCACCTTTAATTCATAATTATCACATAATTTCCATCAACTAAACCATAATTTATGAGATAATTATCCTCAATATATTCACATTCTCTAATCCGCATTAAACCTTTCTAATCACATGACCCATATTGGCTTATAATCATTTGCCCTAATTGCAATAAATCTTCAACATTGCATAGAAAATCATTCATAATTTTACTAAATCTTACATGATCCATATTTATATGCCAATTGCATATACATAAGCCTTTTTTGGGTTTAGGTATCACATTATTTTCTTAATTGTTAAATTTTATTGTAGTACTTGGCTTGGTGTTAGAGACCAAGGCCAAGTTCAGACAAGTAATATATGGTGCAAAGTGTAGATTTCATTTTCTTAATTGTTAAATTGGATTGTAGTATTTGACTTGGTGTTACAAACTAAGGATAAGTTGAGATAAGTAATACGGTTGGAGTGAAATTCATTGTCTACTTGAGCTACTATTGTAAAAGTTTACAAGAACTCTAATCTTGAAAAGAATAAGGACTTTAGTTATACTCTTATTGAAATGGAATCCAAGATATAAACGTGTGTGTACTTAGAAGAATAAAGTAAGGAGGGTTGTCTCAAACTACTATAACTTTGTGTGTAATTTTTTTATATGCCATTAGCTCTTTCCACTCCTTAAGTGGTGAATGACTTCACATGCCATTAGCGTATTATCATAAATGAGTCTCCTTAGGGAAACACATTTTGTTGGCATGATATCACTTTGTGAAGACACGTCTTGATTCTATTTCCAAGAATGTTTGCAATGATCATATAAGCCACTTTGCACAAACTTATTAGCCTAAAATATGTTATCTTATTTGCCCCTTTCTTTTTTGGGAATTAGGATTATTTTGGTGGAATTAATTGGGTATAGTTGTGTCCCCCCTTGGTCTTTATCATTGTAATTCATGAAGGATTGACATATACTAAAGATATCCTACCTCACTACGCTCTAATGTTTTTGATAAGACCCTATTGACATACCATTTGAGCTTGGAGAGTTCTTTAGATTAGATATTCATAAATAAAGTTGTAGATGTTAATAGATTAATGATAGAATTATTCAAATAAAACTTGTATTAGGTGTAGAGATCATAAATGTGATTAGTGCTCATACACTACAAGTAGGATTAGATAATAAAATTAAGAAATAATTTTGGGATGACTTAGATAATGTAATGCAAAAGATACCTAATTAGGAAAAGGTTGTGATATGTGGATATTTAAATGGACATGTAGGAAAGAAGACTATAGGATATAAGAGAAGTCACAGAGGTTTCGGCTTTGGAATAAGGAATGAAATGGGGAATGCCATTTTGGACTTTGCTATAGTATATGATTTGGTTATAGCAAATACTTTATTTCAAAAATGAGATGAACATTTGATAACTTTCAAGAATGAGAACAATTTTAGCCAAATAAATTTTTTCTTTATATGAAAATTAGATAGATCACTTTATATTAATTATTAGGTTATCCTAGGTGAAAGCTTAGCTATGCAACATAGATTATTAGTGATGGATATATATATACACAAAAAGAGTCAACAAAAACTAAAGGTGATATAATTCTAAAAATTAAATGGTGGAATTTAAATGGGAATAATATGGAACTTTTTAGTAAAAGAATGATAGAAGAAGGAAAATGAGACATGCAAAGTATTATAGGTATATACAAAAATCCTAGATCCTCACATAGGGAAACTTGGTGATAGAATGAGGATGTTCAAAAAGCTATAAATGCTAAACAAGAAAAGTTTCAAACAAGGCAAAAAAATAAAAATGATACAAACTTATAACAATACAAACTATCAAAAAAAGCCACTAAAAAGATTATTAGCGATGCTAGATATAAAGCTTATGACAACTTATATGACAGATTAGGAACTAGACAAGGTGAAAAGAATATTTTTAAATTGAGTAAATTAAGAGAAAATAAAGTTAAAAAATTAACACATGTTAGATGTATTAAAAATATGAACCAAAGAGTTCTCGTTAAAGATGATGATATTAAAGAAAGATGAAAATTTATTTTTATGGTTTACTAAATGATATCCTACATGAACATTTAACATTAGATGTTAGTTTAAATAGAAAAGAAAATAGGAATATCAATTATTTCTCAAAATTTTGAATATCTGAAGTAATAGAAGCTCTAAGAAAAATGAAAACAGCCCAGTTAATATACCAATTGAGGCATGAAAGCGCAATGTGGGTACAACATGGTTAATAAAGTTTTAATAAGATTATAAAAACAAAGTTAATACTAAGTGGATGGAGGAAAAACATTATAGTTTTAATCTATAAAAATAAGTGAGATATTTAAAATTATGCAAATTATCATCGAATAAAAATAATGAGTCATATTATGAAATTATAGGAAAGATTGATTGAACAAATACTAAGATGAAAAACTAATGTATCTAACAATCAATTTGGTTTTATGTCAAGAAAATCAACCACTGAAGTTATTTCTTACTTAGACAACTATTTGAAAAGTATAGGGAGAAAAAAAGAACTTATATATGATTTTTTATTGATTTAAAAAAAGTATATAATTGAATACCAAGAAAGTTAATATGATAAGTGATAAAAAAGAATTAATTACAGATATATTGATATTATTAAAGATATATATGAGGGGTTGTTATGAATGTGAGGACCATTAATAGAGATACTAATATCTTCCTAGTTTAAATAAGTTTACATTAAGGCTCAGCCTTGAGTCTTTACCTTTTTACCATAGTAATAAATGAAATTACTAGACATCTCTAAGAAGAAGTAACTTTGTGCATATTATTTGTAGATGACATTGTTCTAATAGATGAAACTAAAGAAGGACTAAATTTAAAATTTTTAGAATTAGTCGCACAAAAACTGAATATATGAAATACAATTTTCATAATAGTGAGAACCCGGATGAGAAACCAATTAAGATTTTAGATCAATTAGTAATAAGAACTAATCACTTCCAGTCCTAGGATCAATAGTTCAAGAGAACGGAGAAATTGAGAAAGATATAATACATAAAATTCAATCAGGATGAAAAAAATAGAGAAGTGCTTCAGGAATTTTATGTGACCATCGAATTCCAATCAAATTAAAAGGAAAATTTTATAAGATTGCGATTAGACCTACTATGCTTTATGGGGCAGAATATTGGATAATTAAAGAATAATATATACAAAAAATGAACATAGTTGAAATGAAAACGTTAAGGTGGATGAGTGGTAAAACAAGAAAAGATAAAATTAGGAATGAAAAAATTCGAGAAAATTTAAAAATGAGACTAATTTGTGATAAAATGTGAGAAAATAGATTAGGATGATTTGGTCATGTAAAAAGGAGGCTTGAAGTAGCACCGGTTAGAAAAACAGAGTCTATCTAAGTAAAAGGTAGCAGGAGAATGAAAGGAAGACCCTAAAATTTGATGGAAGTAATTAAACAAGATTTAAAAATATTACAAATTACAGAAAATTTTGTCTTAAATTGCTAAGAATGGTGCAACAGAATTCATGCAACTGACCCCACCTAGGTGGAAAATGGCTTATGATGATAATGATGAAGATGAATAACCTGATTAGCTATTCCTTATCTTCCTCCAATAATTCTGCCAATATTTTTCCCTTGATCTCATCAACTACTATTTCCACATTCCTTGGTTTTGAAGTACCAAACAAGTTCAAGGAGTAAGTGCTACTGATTCTTTGCTCTGCTTGTCCACAATCTAGTTTCCATCATCCTTCATTAGCCCCTCGATGTTCTTTCTTCTCTCATTCGATGTCATTTTATATATAATTTTGTATTTCTATTTTCCAAACTTAACCATTGTATGTTTACTATTTGCTTTCATATAGTTTCTTTATTCTCTAGGAGTTGATTAATTTGTCCATTTGTCCCTCTAATTACTTCTCTTGCATTCGATGGCTGTCTTGGTTTCAATTTATGCAGGCCCTCTTAACTTTCTCTGATATTTTTAATGAATTTCTCCTTCTTTTCTTATTCCATTCCATCAATCTGAGTTCATTTTTTTTAGATTGTACAATTGATGTTTTAAAAACAGAAGTTTCCCTTATTGTTGTATTAGTTCATCTTCTTTAATAACTTCATGAGCTTCTTTATCCTTGGTCTAAAACCATTCATATCATTGATATGTTATTATTTAGGCATGTTCAAAAATTTTTGAAATTGTTTATTCGGTTTCTTTTGGAGTCACTGTGGAAATGAAGGAGGTGGTCGCTTAACATGATGCTTTAATTAGCATTGTTCTTCTAATTACTTATTATTCCCTGTAGGTTTCTTGATTAATTTTGTTCTTCATCAAACATTGCTTTTTCAAGCTGCATTCTATTTACATGAAATGTAATGCAACATTTAACTCATTTTATTCTTCTAAAACCTTAACCATATTGGGAAGTGCTTTCTCACTTTGAGCTAGATGGATTTATGTTGCTCCTTGCCTCTCAAATTAGTTTGTATTGCTAGGAAAAGCTACATATGGTTAGTCGTTCTAAGCTATAGCGATTTATTTAAGTTGAGCTTCAAGGTTACAAATGGATGCTTGTTAGTTTTGGAGCATAACTTGTTGGTTTTGCATCAATTGCACCACCATCTCTTCAAACGTTGGCTTCTATTTTTCAAGTAGTGGATCGATGAGATGAAAGGTTGTTGGTGTAGTATGGCTCATTACAATTCAAAAGGATCAATTTTTCTATTAATTTGTTTGACCTCCCCATGAGAAATTGTGATGATTTCTCCAACCAGGGTTGTAATTTTTATAATATGGGTTCCCTTGGTTGCAAGAGTTATTTGTAGATTATAGATTAGTTGCACATTTCTTGATAATGTAACCAACATCACTAGATCATTGACAAGAAACATTACCAATGCTATTGGTTTTGGTGTTGTTGACTTTGAATTATTGAAATTGATTTGTCACGGTGTTGACCTCTGTATGAATGAAAGTTAGTGCCTTAAACTCCAATGCTCCACATTTGCAATTTGGAACTTAATAGGAGTTTGCAGTCATGCCTTCAAGATTATTATAAGTCACATTATAAATGTCGTTTCAATAATGCACCATTTACAGGTAAATCCACCATGCCTTTAATTGTATAAGAATGCTTGTTGTAGAAGATTCAAATTTTCTTGTAAGAAGAAAAACCATGACTAGGGCATTTTCTTAGTACCCTTTTATGTTGAGAGCATGCTTCATATAACACAGTCTCGTCACTTTGCCTAAAGTTAGGAATATCAATTTAAAGTCACAAAGGCTAAGTAGATGGGAAGTATTTTTCAAAAAATTTCTAAGCAAGGCCATTCTAGTCAATGATGTAATCTTTTTAATGAGAATTTAACCAATCTTAGGAAACATCAAGAAGTAAATATGGGAATATTCTCAGTCTAATAGCATTCCATGAAACACCTTGTGCTTTGAAGATGTCATAAACCTACAAAAATAAGCATCTATGTCTACATGGAACTTTAGATACCTTGCTAAATGTGTTATGAGATTGGATAAGGCTAAATATGCCTAGCTTGAGTTCAAAGTATATTACATTCATATCTAGCTTTTGGATGTTGGAATTTGTCTCTGAAAATCCAAGATATATCTCATTCTACATCATATGATCGCTTTCATTTTGAACAACTAGCTGAATTTATTGATTGCCATCTTTGTTGCTTCCAACTTTTTTGATATAACTGAATAGATTTCAAACAATTCTACTTTACCTTTTACTGCTACCATCTAACTAAATGGATTTCAAACAAGTCTACTAAGGAAGGATCTTCTTAGGCTCCAGGTCAAAACGCAATATAATAGAGACTCCTCATCTCAATCTATGCACAAATCCTTGAAGACTTAAGAAAAGAATAGGTACACATGTGAGAAAAGGGAAAGATATGAAAAATATGAGAACAAAAACTTAAATTGAAATTTAATAATAGTATCTACAATTGGAGAATTATCTCATTATATGTCTTTAGCAATGGCACCAAAAACTTATTGTCTATTTTATTACAGGTGTTAATTTGCATAAGTAATATAAATACTAGAGTAACATTATTGTTCCCATAGAGACTTTAGTGCTAAATATTCAGTAATTAGTAAAGACTATGTATTAGAGTCTAACTAGATAAAATTAATTTAAAAGATGAATAGTTTAAAATGAATAAAACAGTAAGGATTAGAATAAGTTAAGTGCAAACAAAGATTGGGTACCTAAAATTCCCAACAATGGGTAAGACTAGGGTCATAATTTTTTATAGCTCCTTAATTTAGTCTTATTGAATTGGACTATTAACCTAGGGTAATAATACTTTTGTTCCTCTCTACATGGTAATATAAATTTAATTTAAAAATCCTAAACTTTGATTTAAAATAAAAGAATTCAAGACTTCAAATATTATTAGACACATCCCTAGCAATGACCACAAATGGCTAATATGTATTTTTAGAAATATTAGCAAATCTAACAGAACTTGTGAGACAATACAATCGCATTTTAATGGGTAGATCATGTGCTACTTAACACTGAGTTCAATTCAATACTATCTCTTTCAAGCAACACACAAAATTTACAAATCTACTTATAAGTTGCCCAATCTCATAGAAACATTGAGAATTGGTTAAGTAAATAATCAAAACTCAAAATCATAAATCAATAAGAATTATGCATCCATCGTGGTTCAATTACAAGATCCATCACGACCCTAGTATGAGAGCTTAGCAAATCATAACTACTATAAACTTAACTATAAAAACTAATTTCAAATCTATCTTAGACTTAATGAAAAACAAAGATGAAAAAAAGAAAATTTAGTCTTTAGGCTTGTTTTTTACTTCTAAATTTGAAAATCCTTACTCTGCAATAATCAGACTTCTCTGTAGCCTTGAAAATGTTTCTAATTCATGGGAGGAGCTCCCTTTTATAATTATGGTCATGCATTGTGTATTTCTTTGAAATAAGGAGAGTTTGAGCATAAAATTGCATAGTAGGTTGGTTGAATTACATAGAGTGTGTGGATAACCACATGCTCTTATGTAATTGTCAACTTTCTTCACATCAATATGCTTGCAATAACACAAGTTGTATGGATAACCAAACAACCCTATGTACTTACTTGAAAATCATTAAATTGTCTTTACATAACTAGATGAGATGTGAGGTTCAAAGCCAAGAACACAAACCAGCCCGTGTAATTGAGTATTTGGCTTTTTTCATAATTTTTGTTTAATTGCTTCTTCTTTTTGCATTTTCTCCTTTCCAATGTATTCTCCTTAATGTTTCAACAATGTTTGTAAGTGAACAACTCAAAATATATGTAAAATAAATGCCAAACATAACAAAGAATCATATATTTCAACAAAATGTCAATTGTGTGCTTTCGATTTTAGCATTTTGATATTGTTGAGTTAGATCTTTTTTTTCAAGAACTAGTAAAAGAGGAGTGGAAATCAACATCGAGGGAAATAAATGGGGAGATTACTTGATACTCGACTTCTCACTAATTTCCTTAATGAATTCAATGATGATTGTATAATAATGATTTATTTACATTAGAGGTGTGTTGAGTTTGTTGAATACATGCCTTATTTTCATGAGATGTGAGTGAAATATCATGGAATGTTGGAGATTACAAGTTGAAATATGCATAGTGAGTTGTTTTAGAATATTACAATGATTGAAATTGGAGTGAAAGAGAGTCAATAATGAACTACACAATTTAAAGACCGAAAAACTGAAGTTAACCAAGCAAAAAATGTGCAAAAACATCAAGCATTCAAAGAAGTAAAGCAAAACACAATCAAAACTATATAACGGGTTAGGGAGCAGCTTGGTCCAGTTCAACTTAAATCTAGCTTGCTGAACTCAATTTTAAGAAGTATCGAAACTTGTTGTTGTTTAACCTACCCTAAATTGAAATATGTTCAGTTTGAGTTGAAGTAAACCTGAACCTAAGGAACCTAAACCTGCTTTACACATATTTATTATACTTATTATGTATTTATAAATCACTCTTCTAATGACCTCTTTAATATATAATATATTACACTTAGGCATCCACGTATTAGAAAAACTATTATATATTTATATATTAATAATGAAAGTGAATAACCCTTGAAAGTTCATCCTCTCTCATATAATATTAATTTATATTAATTTTAAAAAAAGGAAGTACCTCAAATTTGTTCACTTATCTTAAATCTTCATGAAAATAAATTATTTTATTATATTATTAATGAAAGCAAAACCTTACTTTGTCATTCTTTATATTAGCATAGTATTATATTATTTAGTACTAAACGATACACAACCTCCTAGATAATCTTATAATATTATAATATTTAGTTATTAAGATCACTAGTCTAAACTCATTAATACCATCATTGAATCATGCTCCTCAAGTAAAATGAATAATATTTGAATTGCATAATAGAAAAACTATACCTCCTTATTCTCTAAAATAGGGCTAGAAATCTACTTGATGCAAGAAGAAAATCTAAATGAGGTTTTATCTTTTCAATTCTTAAGTATACCTTAGTTTTTGGCTTTAAGATAGCAAGCTATCTGTGAACTCAACTAGCACAAATTGCAATTCAATATCTAAGTTTGATGATTAACAAATAATTTGAGAGATTAAAGCCTGTTAATAATTTTGGTTGTGTTTAGAACTTAGAATTTTCAAATATCTAGCTCAAACAACTAAAGTTGCAAAACCAAGTCCACTCTAAGATCAATTTATGTCTAGTCCCAAACTAAGTCAACACACAACTGATTTTGAATAAACTTGAGAAAAGAAAATTTGATAATGGAAAATTTTACAGATGAAGTCGCATTCCAAGTTACTTCGCATGCGACTTGAGTGAATCCATGCCTAAGTCGACTTCATTTGCCACTTGGAGACCGTAAGGGGGACCTAAAAATTTCTTTAACTGCAAAATGCTAGTTGAAGTCACACCCTAAGTCAATTACTTACAAATTGGGTGAAATTGAATTCGAAGTAAATACTGAACATGCAACTTCGAAGAACAAGTGGAGATTTAAAGAACTTTTAATAAGTGTGAGGTCACATTCCAAGGCGACTTCACATGTGACTTGGATAAAGTTCAACATAAAGCCGACACAAAAATGAGGTTAGAAATGAGGAAGACTTAAAGAAGAATTTCTTAAAGATTTTTGAAATCCCATGATATAATAAAGTTGAAGACCAAGTAATTTCACATGCAACTTAAGTAAAGTCCTAAGTCCCTAGTCAATCCAAGTGGAACATGAAGACAAAGATTTGAAAGATTTCTCTCACAAGGCATATAGAGCATTGAAGCCGATACCTAAGTTGACTTCAGCTATGACTTCGATGAAGTCAAGTTAAGTCAACTTCAGATGTGACTTGGATTGTAATGTTCATAAATTTTTTTGAATGTTGGCACACTAAATGTGTGCCACATAACACATAATATTCAAAGTTTCCTCAAATCTATTTAGGAGACATAAACTGGCATTAAGACGTTAATTAAGACATTCATTGAGCTTCAATGTTCCTATCGACAAGCACTCAAAGTCATATTAATTAGTTTTCAAAGCAAGTCTCTTAAGATCACTTTAAGAGCTTCCAGATTCTAAATATTCTTCAACTTAAAAAGCCTGCTACTATGCTTCCTTGTCTACACATATTTGTAACATGTAGTTTTACTTCTTTTCAAATTCTTTATTACATTTGGCCACTTGGCTTAGTGTTGGAGACTAAGGTAAGGTGAGCTACAAGTACTTTTTGATTAGAGAGATACTAATTGACTACTCATGTGTTTAGCATTTAGAATCTAGAATAAAGCTGAAGCTCTAATTGTATTATTAATGAGATAGCAGAACTTAAAATATAAGAAATGTGTGCTTTGAAGAATAGAGTGGGGTGATGCCTGAACTACTATAATTTTTTACATTCTTTTGTGTGGTTGACTTGATTCTCTTGCTCTTTCTCATTAGCTTTATTTATTTCATTCATGGGAATTTGACTAAATCGAAGTTAGGTTTTAATTAGCTAAGAAATTTTTAATAACCCAATTCGCCTCTCTTCTCTAGGGTTAAGTCAACACCATGGGTCTAACAAGTGGTATCAGAGCAGACTTGTTGTGTTTTCAACGAGATCTTGTAATCTATTGTTATCGCAAAAAATCAATCTTTTACAAGACCGCTCTTTTTTTATGGGAATAATTTTAGTTATTGGCAGTTGAGAATGAAATAATTAATCATAGCATGAATATGGACTCATAAATTGCTATTCAAGACAATGTTAACTCTACCTAAGAGTAAGAAAGCCTTCTAATGGATCAAGGTGGAAGTAAAAATAGTAAAAAGTAAAAGTCATGAACTCACTATTTTGTGCTCCCATTATAGCCAAATATGGTCGAGTATCCTCATTTCTAACTACTAGGGAAATATGGGGTACCTTTACCTTTATATATGAGAGTATTTATCAAGACTAAGAGATGAGAAAAAACATACTTATTAAAGAGATAAATGTTTGAAGATGCGTGAAACTGAGATATTTGCTAGATTTTCTAAAATTACTAATGCTCTCAAAGGCCTAGGAAAGGCTATATCAAAATCTAAATAGGTAATGAAGATCCTCCGAGCTCTACCTGAATCATGGATGCCCAAGAACAGAGACAGAGAGGAAGCCAAGGGCCTAAATACTTCTAAGCTTGAAGATCTAATATGCTCTTTAATGTCTCATGAGCTGATAAAGAAAAAGAATGAAGAACATATTTAAGGAAAGAAGACTCTTGCACTAAAAGTTATTCAACAAAGTTTAGACAAGTCTTCCTCAACATCCCCAAATGAAGACGAGGAGATTGTGCTCCTTAAGAAAGTTCAAGACGTTTGTAAGGAAAGGGAATAATGTAGGCTTCTCCAAAGCCGACAATGAAAAAAGAAAGAATTAAAGAAAAAAAACATTCTCAAGTGCCATAAGTGTGCAGGTTTAGGACACATACGGGCTCAATGTCCTAACTAGATAAAAGAAAAATCAAAGATAAGCAAGAGAAGAAGGAAAGAAATATTAGTGGAAAGCTAGAAGAATGTATGTAAATGAGGACCCATCCTCTTCCAATAGCTTATCAAGCAAAGAGCAAGATGCAATAAACTATGCTTGAAATGGAAAAAGAGTTCTCCCATAATTATGTCACGGTCACCAAGAAGATCAACACACTACACACAAAATAAAGAGGTATCATCAAAATGATATCATTCAATTTCCTAATCCATTTACTCTTCTACAGATGAATGTCTCAAGTGTTTAATGTTGGAAGAACTACAACAAGTCTATGCTTAATTATATGACGAAATAAAGAACCTTGACATATGCTAAAAAAAACACAGTGATGCCACAATTGTTGTAAATGGAAAATTAGTTAAAAAATTAAATCTCTAGTTGAAGAAGTGAAAAGTCTAACTAATAAGCTAGAGAAGTTCAAGAAAGAGAACCGAACATTAAATGATCATTGGTTAAGTTTTCTAATCTAGGAGAGAGTGTCCAAATGTTCATCAAAATAACTAAAGAAACTCATAAAATATGACTTGCATATTCATTATTTGAGCATAGTGAGTGCAACAATACAAATACACCCAAATGGGTAAAATCTCAGGCCAAAATTCCTGCATCTAAGGACCAAGACCACCATAAACTACATGTGTAAGAAAACCTACTTTGCAACCTTCAAGCATTTGGAGTGCTCAAAGAATTCTAGGCTATGTGATTTTATACCAAGTTTAACCTCAAAATCTATCGATGTAAAGTTAAGAAATTACATAAGAAAAGTGCAAATTTTCTTTGGATGTCAAAGAGTTTAGGATATGCACCCCCTAAAGTAGAAAAAATAGTTTTAAATTCTTACACTAACCAAATTGGACCCAAGAGATGGGTTCTAAAGGGAAACACATAAATGAATTTGTTTTGCAGGTGAATTTTAAGTGAAAATAAGCAACACATGGTTGATGGATATTGGATGTTTAAGTCACATGATGAGGGACAAAGTGTTATTTAATGAACCTAAGCCTTACAATGGAGATGCTATTGCTTTTGAAAGTAACAAGAATGGTAAGACACGTGGTAAGGGAAATGTTTTTAAAATTGCAAATGCATGCATTAAAGAAGTCTTATTTTTTGAAGGTCTCAATTAAAATTTGATAAATATCAGCCTACTATGTAATAAAGAATATAAAGTTGCTAGTAAAAATAAAGGACTCCTAACAAAAAGGAGTTAAAGTAATAGAAATGCCTACTGAATATTTTAGAAACCCAACTTAAATAGGAGATTCCACAAACATTCTATGGGAGAAGAATATTTCCCTAAAGATAATTAAATTTAAAATTCCTTAGAGAGTATAAATTTGGAATTGAAGAATTTTTGAATTATCAAGGATGGACCAACCTCCTAAAAGAATTTATCCTAATCTGACCCAACAATTCTATTACACTTGGAGTGTAAATGCCTTGAACACTTTTGTAAACGGAAAAGAAATCAATGTTAAACATACACATGGAATATCCATCAGATTCACCGGACAAGAATTAGTTAACAAAGAGTAATAAGTACATAGAAGGAATGAAATTCCTACACTATATAGATCTCCCTCCTCAACTTAGAGTTCTAAGGTTGTTATTGTACATTGTATCTTCCCAAAAGGACGGAAGAAACCAGCATAATCCTAAGATGCAGAAATATTATGGAAAATTATAAACACGAGGAAAATCTACTTACCAAGATTGATAATGGAAGCTTTGGAAGTAAAGAAAGACATTCCAAGATGCATTATATCATATGGCATGTGGAATACCAAAGTTATGGAATATTGTGGTGTAGGCCTAGAAGGAGAACCATTTAAGGACCTCGACCTACAAATGTCATCAATAAAGCCCACTTAACAAGAATCAAAATTGACATTGAAAGGCTTAGGGTAGGGCAAATAGCAGCAAGATTTAGAGAAGAGGTATAAGAGGTAGCTTCAAAAGAAGTAGCAAGGTTTGGGGGGGAGCCTTTTGTTCAAGGACCATAATTTCAATGCCCAGCTCCTCAACTTGCCCCCCTCATCTGCCTGCATCTCATTCTCATGAATCTCTTTCTCCCCAAGAATCTCATGCATCCTCTAAATTTGCATAGCCCTTTATATATGCATCAACGCATCGTTCACTGTTAGATTATCTACAAGCCATGAAAGATAGACTAACTCAACATTAACTCATCCCTTATGACCATGCACGAAAGGCAAGACAAGCTAGAATAAGATTTCAAAAATCTTCCCTATGCTTTTGCTTTGGGCATCCAGTATCATCAAAATATCCTTAATATAAACACATACATTGAGGAGTCTAGGGCCTCCTCACCATTAGTTGAAAATCTCTCAACATTTTTCACTCCCTGCCATTCGACATTTCCACCTCCTCCTATTAGAGACAACGTGTCATATCTTCTCACACCTTTCACATTTCATAAAGTATCCATTGCATTTTTGTACCCCTCTTTGATGATTGTTAAAAAGAGGGAGAGGCAAGAGTGATTTTTTTATTTTTGAGTGGGTAGATTATATTGTGTATGAACCTAAAAATTTTGTAATTTTTTTGTTGAAATAAATGAAAGCCCAAATTTTGCTTCACATAAATGTTCTTTAGAAATTGAAATGAATGAAATATCCTATACCTGTGTTATTTGGAAAGAATAATTGTGTTTTTTGAATATATATGTTTTTTGAATATTTATATGCTTAATGAATAAGACATGTATGAAAGTGACATCATATGAAATGGTTTGACTGTTCAAAACATGGTCGACATGATTTGAGTGAATGACAAATGCTTAAAGAAGCTGCACTTTGAAAGTTAACTATGTTGACTAAATTGAAATTTGTTAAATATCTATGGATATCAATTGAATGAAACCTAAAGATATATATTAAATTTTTTACAAGCACTTCTTACTACAAAGAAAGGTATAATCTCAAAATTATTTTGTCAATCATCAGAAAAGTAAGATTGTGAACTCGACTAGCACATATTACAAATAAATATCAAAATTTTGACAATTAACAACCAATTTGAGAGATTAAAGGCTACTAATGAACTTTGGTTTGTTTTAGAACTTAGAATTTACAAATATTAATTTCAAACAGATGAAGTTACAAAGTCAAGTTGATTGCAAGATTTACTTGGGTCAAGTCTCATCCTAAGTCAACTTCACAAATAACTGTAAATACACATAAGAAAAGAAAAATTGATAATAGAAAGATTTATAGTTGAAGACGCACCCTAAGTCAACTTTGCATGTGACTTGGGCGAAGTTGACACCCAAATTGACTTCACTTGTGACCTTGGAGACCATCAAAGTATCCAAAAATTTCTCTGACTACAAAATATTGTTTAAAGTTGCACACTAGTCGACTTCACTTTCAACTTGAGCGAAGTCAATGTAAAGCAACTTAGAAGAAAAAGAGAATATTTAAATAATTTTTTCAAAGTACGAAGTTTGAAGTCAGATTCCAAGTCGACTCCACATACCACTTGAGTGGAGTTCAACATGAAGTCAACTTAAGAATGAAAATTAGTAAGAGGAAGGCTTAAGGAAGATTATCTTAAGGATTTTGGAACCCTAAGTACAGTGAAGTCGAAGACTGAGTAAACTTCACATGCAACTCAGGTGAAGTCCTAAGTCCCAATTCAACTCCATGTGGAACTTAAAAACAAAGATGTGAAGGATTTCTCTCATGAGGCATACGGAGCACTAAAGTCAATACCCAATTCGACTCCAACTAGGACTTGGGTGATGTTGTAGGCCAAGTCGACTCCAAGTGCAAGTTAAATCATAATGATCATAATTGTTTTGAATATTGGTGCATTAAATGCACACCACCTACCAGATAATATCCAAATTTTCTTTAAACCTATTTAAGGAATTCCAAGTAAAGTTATAAGGGTTAGCTAAGGCAATCATTGAGCTTCAACCTTCCTATCTACAAGCATTCAAAGTCACATTAATTAGTTTTCAACATGAGTCTCTCACAATCACTTCAATAGCTTCATGATTCTACATCTTCTTCAACTTAAAAAGCTTGATGCTACATTTCCTTATTCTACACACATTTGTAATGTGTAGTTTTACTTTTTTTAAAAATTCTTTGTTGTATTTGGCTACTTAGTTTGGTAGTGGGAGCCAAGGCCAAAGTGAGCTACAAATAGTGTTATGTCGGAATAATACTCAATGATTACTTGTGTATTTATTATAAGGACTCCCTAGAGCTAGAAACTAAATGAAAATTGAAACTTTAATTATATTGTTGATGAGATAATGAAACACATGACACATGAGATGCGTGCTGGTAAGAGTGGTGAGGAGATGCTACTTGAACTACTATAATTATTTGTTCTATTATATACTTGATTCTCTTTCTCTTTCGCTTTATCATCAGCTATATTTTTTCATTCAAAGGACTTGAATAAATTGGTTTAATTTTTAATTAGCCAAGAAATTTTTAATACCCCAATTAATCCATACTCAAGCCAACAATGTTGGACAAACACTATCATCTTAAACTTTTCCTTTGGTTATGAATTTGAAGTTGAATAAATATAGAAAGAACAATAAACATATGTTGTTCAGAGGATGTCAACCCAAAACTCAATCTTAGCCAAATTGTAGAAATATGGTTAGGATTTAGATTTACGAACAAGGTTAAAGTTAGAGTTGGGGTAACCTAAGGTTCATGAGCTTGTGCTGCACCCCTAGTGGTGTTCTAACATTGAGGATAGTGTCTTTATAAGGTGTAGGTGTGAGTGCATTTTTGTTCAATTATGAATGATTTTCATTGGTATATTAACATGTTTGATTTTTCTTATGCACAAAATTTTGTTTATGAGTTTTTATGTAATACCATGTATCGAGTTTTTGTAAATGTTTTATCCAAATCATGTAATGTGAACATCAAATTATTTCATTAAATGAAATGTGGTTAAAAATTTTTAAATTGCTTGAATTTTTATGCTAGTAATGTTGAAAATTTTTAAAAGGAAATTAGAATGTTACTTGACGATGCATATAAACTCTATTGTTTATGTATGAGTTCATCAAAAGTCTATTTTTTAGATTCTAGATTACTTCATAAGATCCATATGCATAGAAGCAATTTTTCTACACCTACCTAAAATAAGTCTCTTTGGTTGGTCAAGGTAAAATCTTATTGTACATAAGAGAAAATTTATGGTGGTAATTTGTTTCATAGCCAATCAGTCAATGCTAACTTTGTTGAATCATTAAATATTTTATGGCTACTTTGAACCCTTTATAATCTTATTTTTCATAAAATAACAATCTTAAGCTTTAACCCATTACTTAAATTTTCTAATCTTTTAACCTATTTGAGAAAGTCATTATAAAAGAGGAGAATACTCATAAATTTACATATTGCATGAAAAATAATTTCTAGTTATAGGATTCTCTAAGACTAATGCTTAGACCTGCCTAACCAAAATGATTGGTGAATTCTTTGACGATTTAACAATAAGCTTATATTTTCGTGATAATGCATACCTTTGTTTCCCACATTAAGCTTAAATCATCTATAAAATTGAAATTTTGAGCTAAATTACAAAAAAGTGAATTGGTTAATGGGGAGAATTTGAAGACTAAAAGCAATAAAGTTCATGGGAATGCTTAAAGGAATGAATCTTTAGTATTTCAAGTCCTCATGGATAATAATTTTCTCTACTTCATGATTCCTTACAAAACCTTTTTCTTTATTTGAATATATTAATCAAAGCCTCATTATAATGTAGGGAAGGCCTCTTAATCATTCAATTATATGTATTATATTAATAAAGATGAAAAGGAATGATTTTCATATGGGATAAGAGAATTGAGGAGCTTGTCATCATATATTTATTAATTCCTTAATTTGCAATAGTAAAAGATAAAGTGTATGCACACTGAATTAAGTAATAAACCTTTTTTATGGTTGTTTGCTGAATGCATACAAAGTCTTTGCTTGAGAATCCACTTAGCTAATGTACATTTAAGTTTTAGGAATATGGTTGCAGGTGGAACAAGTGAAAAGTTTATAAAAGAATAGTCCCTTAATTCTGCTTACTTTAGGTATTTCTAGTGGTTAATGGTTTAGTTATTATTTTCATTTCTAGCCATGGTATATGTTTACAATGTTTCACTAGATGACACCACTTATATGGGAGTCTTGCACTATAGGCGCACCAAATTCTAGTAATTGACTAGAGCGTATCAACTTCGAAATAAAATATATTAGAATGATGTCAAATGTTTTCCAATATGTAAATTCTAACATTTAAGTGAACAAGAGGAATGATGATAAAACAAGTAGAAGAGATTTGAAAGTCGAGTGAGTATACTAGTATCGTGAATACCCCTCTTTTATATAAAGCACTTATTAACATCATTTAGTGTCTATAGGCAAAATAGGAGTGATATTTTTAGTCACGAATAGTAGTTGCAATTGAATACTCCATGTTTCATTAGTATTTAAGGTGCCTAAAGTCTCATTCACATTTTCTTACATGGTCCTATTCAAAATATAAGGATTTATTGTTAAGGAAAGCGGGAGAGGAAAGATTAAAGTCGCATCTTAAAGTTCATTGCTCAGCTAGTTTGGAATCACAATAATGAAAACCAACGACACTATCACAACCTCAATGCCGCCAATATTTGAAAGGGTTTAGAAGAATTCTCCAGGAGTTTCTCCCATGTGTTATGATATGTGTTCTCTCATTGACCTCGCACATCTGATAACCGTCTTAGGAGGAATACACAAAATCTATTCTACTACAAGTATGTTTCTATCTATTTTGTATCAAAGTGTGATTGCATTTTCTAGTGTAGGGAGGAAATCCATCATGGGCAGGATAAGTATCCTAGTACAAGTTTCCTACATTTTCCACTTGTACATTGTGGGTTCTTCTACTAATCTCGCTTTTGAGATCATTTACAATGGAAAATAGATCGTGCGACCTATGAGTAATTGGGAGCTTAAGGCTATGCACCTGTTAGGGATAACACGGTAGCTACAGCTCAAAATAAAAATTATGTGTTTGTATATATCTCACATTGGCCCAAACTCATTTTATTACATTAGTTCAAGTATACCTAATCTTTCATAAGTCTATACTTGACTTTCTTTCTTAGTACATTATAATCCCAATTATATCTAATCATATGAGCTAATCATATAAATGGACATAGCTGGTCCACTGGTGAATACAAGCAAGTGATGTAAATTAAATACTCTTCCTCTCGTACATATAAATAGAGCATCATCCATGACTTGTAAGAAACATGCTAAGGTAGCAACATTAGATCATAATTTTAAAATATAGTCGAAAGTTACATAGGGCATGATACTAAAACTATTATAACTTCAAGATCTCTCATATTGATGATACGTAGATTATCTAAACTAAAGAAACTCAACTCACTCCATTATGGGTCGCTAAGCACACGTGGTATGAAACTTATTATGGTGGAAGAACTCCTATCTTACAGGGGCATATGTCATTAACTTTTCAACACCATAAAGACCTTAGTTCAGTTGCTACCAAGCATCTCTCTTAACTTCCCAAAGTGCTTGCCCTCCTTGGATGCCAACTGAGATCTCATGTCTAACTTTAACAAAGTTAAATGGGATGTAAGGCTCCCACTGCGGTCAGGATTAGACAAAATATTATATCATCTTGATTTCTTATCAATGCACCAATCATCTTAAGTATCACGCTCACACAGAACATGTATCTAACCTAGTTGTCTCATCTTTGCATGTTACCCTAAGATTAGAGGCGATTGTCCATCTGAGAGAGCCAATCTTCAACTATGTTGATATACTTTAGATTGATTTTTTTTCATTATTCAATCATGCTAATGTGTTGCACTGCTGCTAGATGTATTACAATTTTCCTTTTAAATTAGGTTATCTCTTGTTGTCTATATGATGACATCATTTGTTCGGCAAAGATATATGACCTAATACTGATTTTCACACGTCTGGGTTCCCACACCAATCAATATCAACACAATTCATAGGATGCAAATCACTAAGAAAATAACTTGTAGTGCAAGAGCAAATATGAGTCAAATCCCTCAACAACCTCATCCAAGATTTAACTAGTGCTTGTTTAAGACAACTATAGCATAACGTGTGTTAGAGCAAGTATGTATCATAACATACATTAAACTCTCAACCTCACTAGCATAAGGAACATTCCTTATTTTAGTGCTAGAGCTTTAGGACATCTCAAGGCTTAATGCTTCTCCGTTGGTAATATAATTATCAATAAGTTTATAGATTTACGTATTTAATCATTCAAAAAATTATTTATATGATTTTATTTAAAATGATCAATTTTTTAAATGATGTAATTAATCTTTTATTCAAAATATAAAAAGTCGCTTCACTTATATCCATTATTTTAAAATTGGAGGGAAACCACTCTTTAATGGTGATAAGAAATCTAAACATACAATGATCATTTGCATGAGGCAAATTGAGATAACTTATCAATTAAGATTTTCATAGCTTATACTCTCCAATTAGGTATAACTTTTAGCCACTAGGTGAACCTTATATCGCTCAATTGATCCATCCGTCCTACACATAATCCTGAGAAGCCATTTTTTTCAATTGCTTTGCATCTAGATGAAAAATCAACCAAGTCTTAGACTTAATTAGTTCTTATAGGCTCTAACTCTTTTTCATTACTTTTTTCATTTGTCTTGGATGGGTCATGGGATGTCTTAGGCTCCTCATCTTTCTTTAATACACAAACAAATGACTTTTTCCCTCAATCGCAAAATAAAGATGTGGGATATTTTTTTGGCTACTCCTCTAAGGTTAGTATTCTTGAAGCGTATCATTCACACTTGGCTCAAGATGTTGAGGCAAGTATTCAATTTTCTCTATTGATTTGTTGTGAACCCAACTACCTTTAGGGTCCCCAACTCATAGAAAAAACAACTTTGTTAACCCTACCCTAGTATGACATCTCATGATTCAATTTTGATCATACTCTCATCCTTATTTTTACTTAAAAAAATACCCTTTGGAGGGTTCTTAGTATCTAACAAAGAAATGTTTCTTTCCTCTCTGCCTTAATTGGCCATTAACTCTCACGAGTGTAGCTAATCGCTTAATTCCAAAAATAATCTGCTTAAAAATTCGTAAGATGCAAATTCTTCTTCAGAGTGAGCTTTTCCTTTTTTGTTGAGTTTGGAAAGGAATTAATAAAGCCACTTATCTTCAGCCTCAAACATAATTTTATATGTTTTTTGTGAAGATGAATTGTGAATTTTTTTTTTTAGATTGAAAGTTCTTATAAATGGTGTATTTCAAATTTGTTTCAAAGTTCATATAATCCAAAATAGTGTTTATTTGAATGTGCAATAATTATTTTTCTAATTTTTCTAATATTCTCATGATTCATGTGAAAAAGAATTCTATCAATACTAAGAATGGATAAAGGCACAAGTACAGTGTTAGATTATAACCATGGAGAAAATAAAGTAAAATTTCAATATATATATATAGAAAAACATTATTTTGTTTCCCAAATAGAAAAGCTAATTATGTCATTCTATCCAGATCATCAAAATTAATAGAAATCGACTATTGGATCATCGAAATTGGATTTAAAATACCAAAAATTTATCAAAAAATAAAATGAATGGACAAAATGATGCCAATCGCCACAAGCTAAAATGGAAAGAGGTAGAAAGAGAAGAAAAAGAAAGTACAATAAATAAATTAAATCTAATTTAAAAAAGTAATTAAATGGCTAGAAATAAAATTCAATCTAAGAAAGCAAGAAAGAAAGATGTATTTAATTCAAAAATTACAAAGCAAGAAGTAAAACAATTAATCTAATCTAAAAATTAAAACTACAAACTGAAACTTAAGAACTATAGAACATAAAAGCAACTACAAAGCACTAAAATAAAAATTTACATCACCCCAAAGCACATCTCCACCACATTGGGCAAAGTATAACTTGAGTTTTGTGCCAGTGTGTTGTGTCCCACTTGAAGGAGGGACATTAGGGAGAGATGAGGGGCAAGAGAGTAACCCCACCAATGTCATTTACATCAGTGAGATTAGGATTGTTTATTGTTTTCTATTATAGCCTTTGTAGGAGTGCAACTTGGGTCGGTTAAGCCTAAACTCGGCCCACCGAACCCGATTACTAACAGTATTAAAACTCGCTTTTCTACAACCCGTACCCAATGAACCTAATTTGTAAATGTGCTAGGGTTAGGGTTCAAGTGAACTCAAACCCGAAGAACCTGAGCCCAATTTCTATTTTATATTTATTATAAAATGAACCTGAGCCCGATTTCTATTTTATATTTATTATAAAATATATTTTATATATAATATCTAACCAATATTTCTTTATATTTTTTGTATTTTATGTTATTTATATTTATATTTAAATACATGTTTGACATATTGTAATTATATTGTAAATAAAGTATATTATTTTCATTTATATTTATCTTTTACCACTATAATCTTTTTCATTTATCTTGTTTTTTATGTTAAATTTTTTCTAAAGATATTCTTTATAGATGAATGATCCTATTAGTCCGGGCTAAGCAAATGCCCCACTTAGCCCACTTTAAATAACCCATTTATAACTTTTTTCATACACTTGGTTATTTAAGTGTATTTAATGTATAAAATAAGTTTTATAATTTTTGGATATGTGTATATATTTTTTTATATTTTTAAAGATATGGGTATTTTAAATACATATATGCACAGATGTTTAAAAATCTCAAAAAAATATATACACATATTCGAAAATGATAAAACTTGGTTTATATGTTAAATACACTTAGATAAACAAGTGTATAAAGAGAAAAACAAAAAAAATAGTTATAAATGAGTTTTTTAAGGAGGGCTAAGCGGGACATTTGCTTAACCCAGGCTAATATGATCACTCTTCTTCTTTATATTATTATATTTTTTGAAAATATGTAGTTTGAATATATATTGTTATTTTTATTTATATGATTTGTTATTATTACAGTACATTCATATAAAATTTTAAACCTATCACACTTAAATAAAATATAAATTTATTAACCTAAATTCTAACCCAAAACCTAACACGAACCCAATTTTCATTAAATAGGTTTAGGTTTTATACATAGGATTAAGGTTAGGGTTAGAGTTAGGATTAATATTTTATAAATAGGGTTAGGGTTAGAGTTAGGATTAATATTTTATAAATAGGGTTAGGATTAGGTTTAGGGTTAGGGTTGAGGTAAACCTGAATTTTATAAACCCGAATTGCACCCTTAAGCCTTTAATACCTTAGCCACGATCATGTCGTTTACATTGGCTTACTCTTGCATTGCATTCCATGCCATTTAGCGATGTGACTGACGTCTGGACAAAATTGTAACTTGGCAATTGAAAATTTAGGTAGTGGACTTTAGAGGCTTGAGATGAGTGGTAGCTAGGATGTGGGACTAGCAGAAATATTGTTGTTAAAGCATTTTGATGTGAACGATTTCAGCGCTGAAAGTAATATATCGTGCTAGCGATTTTAAAGTGGAGTGCTCGATGGGAGCTTCTACTTGCCATGATTTTATATCCATTGCTGCCAAAAATAGGGAAGACGCAAGATGCCAGTCGGCTACTGAATTGAAGGAGAGGCTGCCAAAGGTAGTTTCAGCTTTTGATTGCGCTTGCTGCAAATGAATTTAAGAAGAGCAGATGGCTACATTAGTGGGATTGCTGAAGAACTATTAATCAAGTGCTGAAATTGGGAGCTGCGAGCGACGCTTATTGGGTAAGATAATAACGTAGCTACTCGTTGCTAGTGCGAACGGTGATAAGGACTGCTATGGTAAGCGCTAGTTGGATTTTGATATGCAGCTAGAATTAAAAGGGGCAGCTGGAATTTCCGGTGCTGTTGATTGTGATGTTTTTCAACCATTCCGCGTGATGCCTTGGATTTACAAAGGGGCAGCGGAATTCCTTCGCTGCTGATAGGAATTAATTAGAAATTGCTGTTGGTCAATTTTTTGCATTGATTGGTTGCCATCTTGGGGTGTCGTCGCTGCTGGCTAACCGTGGCCACTGTGACGGAATTAACGAGTTGCTGGTGGCCATTTGAAGAGAGGCGCATCCATGGGTTCGCGTCGGTTTCGTTCGGAAACTTGCAGTTAGCACTGCAATTGCCAATGGGAGCTTTAGCCAGCTGCAATATCTGCGTTGAAGAAAGCAGGGTAATGGCTACCATGGCCCACGGATGAGCGTTTAAGCGAGATGGTGGAGCACTGAATCATCCACTTAAGCGATTCACGACGTCTGGTGCACATGCACTACAGGTGAATTTAAACATGTAATTTCCAACAAAATAATTTTAACAATCTTGTAAATATTCTCAATTTAATTTCTGGCACCTTTTGAATGAATGTAACTTTGGCTTTGCATGTAATTTATTCTATTATTCGATGACCCGCATTGTACATCATATTTTAATATATATTTATAATCATATGTATGTGTTGAATTGTCTTCATTAAAGCAATCTATAAATTTACACAACTTAAATAAATAGGCTAATAAATATTTCAAAGTTATTTCATGTCTTCTAATTCCTCTCAACGTGTGTAATTTCAATCTATCACAAAATAATTTTTGATCATATTTTATATTTTTAAAAAGTTAATGTAGGATGCTCCGTTTTGTGGAAAAATTAAAGATTTTATGAAAAATATATATTTTTATTAATTTCGCATAAAACTTCTATGTAATTAGCTCTGTTTATAATTAAAGGTGTGAAATGTTATTAAAATATATAAATTTGTGAATTATCACACCGATAACTTAAACACTGATAGTCCCTTAGTAATATAATGTAATATATAAATTTTTTAAAGAACAATCCTAGTTGATACTAATTTTAGCAATGATGAGAACCTTGTTGTATTGCTTTGTTTGAAAATGACTTGTAATTAGGTGCAGAGAAGTATAAAAATTTCGAGTTTGTTCTTAATTAAAGAGTGAAACTAGGCCATGTTACAGTGTTTTATTTTAAAAGAAAGAGATGTGCTTAAGAATGAACTTACTAGAATTTGGGTGGTAAGTAATTAAACTTTTAATTTACTTGATCCAACTCAACTAACTTTTGATCAAGGAAACTAATGTTCATTCTTGAATTTATTTTTCTTTTTTCAATTAATTTAGTTAGTAATTCATGTATGGAGAATAACTAAGGTGCAATTATATTTTATAACACTTCTTTTGATGAACTAGGTAAGATGTGAGATTGTATGAGGCTTCTTTTACTTTTGCAAGTTCCTAATTAAATAACCACAAATCCATTTAGGAGTTGTCTTTAAACCTATAGCTTAGATACTAACCTCTAGTTGTGAAATAGAAATTTAATTAAATCAGATACCTAAATAATAAATGAACACTAATTAAAATTGAAAATGGATTAAAATTGGTAACCTAAGGTATTCTAATAAGGCAAATGAAGAAATTAGATAAACATCTACAACAGTAAAGATTACACTATGTGAAGCAGATAAAGAGAATTTGAAGCAAAGTAGCATAAATACAAAAATAAAATAACGCAATTAAAACATTTATGCTCCTCTCCGTTAATAACTCCAAAAATTGATATGAACCAAGTGTTTATCATTGGGAGCACTATGATCACTAATTTAATTAAATTAACCAAAACATATTAAAGTTAGCACTATGTTCAAGATAACATAGAATAATGCTAAGATAGGTTGAATCCACAACGAGGCAATAAAATTTAATTTTTTTGAGACTAATGTGCATGAAGAGAAAGTGTGGAACCCTGACCGTATACGCGTCATTTCGACATTTGTAATTGTGTAATCATTTTATGAATAAATGAAAATTCATGAATTATATT
>JAXCLR010000063.1:25849625-25860392 GCA_035584095.1 Annona squamosa | reverse complement strand
TGTATGGATGGAAAAAAAAATCCTGCCGTGTGATCAGGGCAACAATCCTGAGTCACGTTTACCAATCAAAATGATCCTGGAATAAGGCTTCTAGGCACCTCGGTTCAGGGCGCCACAGAAGTAGAGAGAAGAGATGGGGAGAAGTTAAGGAAAGAAGAAGGAGAGATGAGAGAAATTACAATAAGAAAATTAGTAAGAGAGAATGGAAGGAGGAGGTAGAGAAGAAGAGGGAGTAAGATGAGAGAAATTAGAAAGAGAAGAGAGAGAAAAAGATATATAGAGAGAGAGATTAGGAAGATTTCCAAAAAAGGGTGAGAGTGTGGTAAATATTCGAAAGGAGAATGAGGAAAACATTAAGAGGAGTAACATTACGTATTGTTACATATCATTTTTTAATCTTGAGAGACCTACAATGAGGGAACTTGTATTTAGTGTACTCTTGTTGAAGTTGGTTATTGAAATATTATTTTGAATTTAAAATTGATGATGGAATGATGATTTAATTTTGTGTTGTTGAAACAAAGTGCGTAACTCATGTTTGAATTGAAATTGATATGCATTATGCACGTAACATGTAAGAAATGATATTTCAATTAAGTTTTATAAATCATAAAAAATGGAGTGATTATTAACAAGATGTGTTGGAATCAATGGAAAAATAGCAAAATCTGAGTTTTGATGATTAACAACTCAATTTGAGTAAGTTTTGACTACTAATATGTTTGTGAAATATTTAAAGGATATAAAATTGAAGAATATGAAGTCTAACAGGTCAAGTCAATTCCTAAGTCGACTCAGGCATCAACATAGGTTAAGTCAATCCCCAAGTCGACTCCAGCATCCACTTCAAACGCGATTTTTTGGCCAGCGTTGAAAATGAGGAGCAAGATTTGCTGAAGTTGCACTCAAAGTTGACTTCGCATGCAACTTGGGTGAAGTTGCAGACCAAGTCGACTCCAGGATCGAATAACCCAAGTCGACCCAAACATTTAACTTGGATCAAATGAAGATAAATCAAGACCAAAACAAGCAGTTTTACATGAACAACCCAATCTAGATTGATGAATCATTATTTGGACATCTCCATGAACTCCAAGATTCAAGGCTTCAAGACACGGAGCTAAAAGATTTCAAGCTAGGATGATCATACAAAGCTCCAAGTGAAAGAAATCAGTGGAAGAATAATTAATGTGAAGAAAATCAAGTAACTAAAGTCATTTCCAAGGATTTCAAGTTCATCAAGCAACACAAAAAGTGAAGTCGCACCCAAAGTCGACTTTACCTGCAACTTGGGTCAAGTTCAAGACCAAGTCAACTTGAGGAGGAACTTGAGGATCTTGCTGAAAACCAAAGTCGCACCTGAAGTCAACTCCGTTTTGTGACTTGGGTGAAGTCACATCCGAAGTCGACTCCACTTGCGACTTGGGTCGCAACGGTTGAAAATTTTTTAAACGTTGGCGCATTAAATACGCGTCACTTACTTCCAAATGTTTGAATACTCTCATCATTTATATAAGGCATTCAAGACAAATGTAGAGGGCAGCCGAAACTTCATTGATTGTGCACAACTCCCATCTCTAAGAGCATTAAGTGATCAAGCCAACATCTAGAAGAAGAACTCTACACTCAAACCGTCAAGAACTACGTGCTGAATCATTTATTCTTCCTCACAAGTTCTTCTCCGCGCTAAATCTGCCTCTGTACAACAGTAACATGTAGAAACTTTCTTTATTCCTTTTCTTGTTGTATTGAACTTGATTTAGTTTCAGCAACTAAGATCAAGTGTAAGCAAAGTAGTGTGTGATTGGAGTATTACCCATCACTTACATGTGCCAAGTTTGTTTTAAGCCCCCTAGAGCTGTGAATCTAGAAGAGAGCAGAGGCTCTGTTGTATTTGGTGAAATACTTAGTAGAACCCAAGTCACAACGGTGTGACCTTGGAGGAGTGGAGTAGGGAAGGTTGTCCCAAACCACTATAATTTGTGTGTTTTGTTTACTGCTCTTAAATCTCTGTTTTATTTACTTCAAGGGGCTAGATCATAACTAGGGTTGTATTCAAGATTATTTAAAAGAATTTTAAAAATCCAATTCACCCCTCCCCTCCTCTCTTGGTTAAGCCATTAACTCGGGACCAACAAGCTGATCAAGTAATAAAGAGTGAGTAGAGTATCTTTCCCACAAGGGTTGTGTTAGATGGCTAAGCTCATTAAAATTCAATTGTCTAAAGTGAATTGGTAAATTGAACAAAATTTGTGTTTAAAAACTGAAATTGAACTTAAACTGAATTAAATAGAAGATAATCAAGGATGCGATGACTATTAATGAGTTGCCTTGAGATTGTTAAGAAGGATGGAAGTATAAATTTATGACTCATAATTATGTTAAATTGATTTTTTTTAAGTTAGTTGTGCGGAGATTACTAATCTAAGTTTATTCCCATGCACCCAAGTACAACTAGCTAATAATTAATTAACCTAATCAAAATTATATAGGGTTAATAGATATATTTCCATCCATATTAACATTCAACACAACAAGAGCTGGAAAACTTGTGCCTTATACATGGAGCTCATCCAAAATTCACTCATTCAAGCTTAGATGTGGATATTAAATCAATTTACAATGTTGCAAAGCTTGTAAACACAAAAGCATAATATATAAGGATAATATCATGCAACCAAAGTTATAGCATAACTATATTTTCATTCGAACTCAAAGAAATCGAATAACATAGTGCATGAAGTCAAGTCATCCACATCTTCTATTGTAAGTAGAATTAGCCCAAAAACATAACACCAAATCCCTTCAACATCAAATTTATAATCATCTCAAGTGAGGAGAATGATAAAAATAAGAAAATATAGAAGAATGATAGATGAAACTCAATAGATTTGAAGTTGACAAGTTTATCTCTACTGAATCATCTCTCCTTGCCTTGAAGCATTGGTTTTTTCTCCTTCTCCCACAGCAAGCATAAACCCTAGATGTTATGTTTTGCAAACCCTAAAATAAGTATTTATGCCCCGTTGAGTTAGGTGTCAACACGTGGGAAATTTGCACCCAGATCTAGATGTTGTCTAGAGCTTGCTGTTTGAAGATTTTTGGAGAGACAGTTGCATGAGGTCAAGGCACCAGAAATGAGGCCAGGGAACCACCCTATCTCGATGAAAAATCATCCTTAGCTAGCAATGCACTTTCTTCTCTCCATCCCTTCACTTGACCATGTAATATAAGAGTAAAATCACCTCTTTTTGCCTACGACAAAAGCTAAAACACATGATTGCATTCCTAAATGATTCAATGTAATTATTAACAACTAAAATGAGATGATTTCATGAAATTCAACTCAAAATGGATGAAATCTACATAAAATGCATGAAATACAAAAATGATGAAAATAAATGCAAAATCTATGCAAATTGACATATTTCTCTTAAAATGGCATTCAATTCGAATACAAAATGAGCCTTGATAGCTCTGATTTCGTTGAGTTGTCAATTATGCATGTGTACTTATGATTAAGAGACAATCCCACGTTTGACTTTGATGGCTAACAAGCCTATTAAAATATGAAAGAGGAAGCAAATAGTTTTTATGAATATGTGAAGTACGCAAAGGAAAATCGACCAATAACATGAAGTGCAAACTTTTAAAGACAAGTTCCTTAGCTTCATTATTACACCCATGCCAAATATTTTGATGACCAAACACATTGCTAAAATCTTAGTGTAGAGACTGAGATCGATCTAACTAGATCAATTTAAAAATCGATCTCATAAGGGTGGTGTAATTTCACTAGAATGATTAAGGGTTAGATTGACCTACGAGATGAGATTGATCATGTGACATCAACTTCAAAGGCAACATTAATTCTAAGAAAAGTAAGTTGTTATAAATGGAAAATGATAAGCGTCAATCTCAAATGTGGGATTGATCTCACAACATCAATCTAACAAGTGAAATTGATTCTAGAAACTACATGCTACTACATGTAGGAGAATGCCAAGTGTCGGATCAATTAACAACATCCATCTAGAGAGTATATTTAGTTTAATCATTGTCCTGATGAAGCAATTTTAGAGGAGATCAAGGCCAAGATTGATCCCCAAAAAATTGATCTCCAGTTGAAATCAATCTTAGGAGTATCTAGAAGGAAAAACTAAAGGAATATAGCCACTAGAATTTGAAAATATGGAGTGAGATTAATGTTTGCATCAATCTCAGTGAGGCGGCAACTGTGATTAATCGTAAAAGAGGTCTCAACCTCAATGATTCAATAAATTTGAACATCAATACATTAATGTGTACCACCTACCTTACAATAGTCTTAAACTCTCCAAGTCTAAATAACATAAGTTAATGAGCAAGAAAGGTAACTAGAGCATTTATTGAGCACTCACTTTCCCTTCTTTCAAGCGTTCAAGCGTTCTATTGCTATTAATGAAAGCTTTGATAATTTGATCTTCCAAAGAGAGCATTCAACTTCCATCATCTCCTTCATGATCAAATCTAAGTTTCTAAAGCTTTATTGATTTACACATTAAGCAAAATGTAGGTGTTTAAATCCATATCTTCTTATGTTTACATTGGATTGTATTCAAAATCATGTCTAAAAAGAGGCTGCACTAGATATTGATTGGATTGGTGCTCACAAATTATCTATATATTTGTATTACACCCCGTAGAGCTGGAGGCAAAAAGAGAGCCGAGGCTCTAATTTGTATTGAGGTACAGTAGTGAAACCTAAACCAAAAGGCATATGTTCTTAGAAGAGAAAAGTAGAGAGTTACCTAAACTACTAGAAAAATGTTGTATTTACTGTATGTGCTTCCTTGTATATTTTTATCCCATTTATTTTGTTGCATCATTAGTTCTATTTCTAGTTTCCATTAACATCATCATCGAGGATTGAGCAAAATAAAGATTCATAATTAACTATAAAAAAATTAAATTACCCAATTCATCCTTCCCCTCTTGTGTTTGACTATCTTAATAGGACAACTAATATGTACTCCACTGCTTTTGAGCCACCGTGTGTGTTGACGTGTACTCCATTTTTTTCTTCTTTATTAGACATGAGCTTCCCCCATGCACTGGCAAAATTGAGTAAAGACCTTCTACATCCTATCATCATATCAATGAAGGAATATTAATAGCAATGGACTTTAGTGTTCAACTATGTTATTAAGATTTTTCTCTTCAAAGATGTAAAATTATAGTGTGGAATTCAATATGAAAATCCTTTTATGATTTTTTTTCAAATTTAGTTAAAAGATTGAGATGTTTTGCTGTTTAGTTTATATTTACAAGAAGGATAATAAAAGGACCTAACTAATCAGCTATTTATTTGTGAAAATCATAAATTGGAATTATCCCCACAGGAACCTAAAACATTGTTCTTCATCATGAATGATGCATGATTCATATTCATGCACAAGGAAATTGATCTTTGTTTTTTGTACTTAATTGGTTCTTTCATGTGTGATTTATAACTTATCCTAAATATCTTTTGCATTATCACTTGAAGAAAATATATAAATTCAAAGACAAAAAGAGAACAATATTATGCATTTTTAGCTTTAGCATTTACATTCTATTTTCTTAGTAGTTATAGTTGGTACTATCAAAAGAAAGGATGTCAACTAATGGACTATCCTTCAACATAAGATGTGCTGGAATAGTCCTTTATCTGAATCTCTTACAATAGATTAAAGACTAGTTGGTTATGTATTTGAATCTCTTCTAATAGATTAAAGATCAGTTGGTTTTGTGAAACGAAAACCTAATTTGAGACCAATTATTTATTCTAATTTATTGGCTCTAGCTCAAGAGAAAGATGAAATGATCTCATAAAAATTTTAGTACCTTTTAGTACGTGTGTCTATAGAAATAAAATTGCAATAAGTAGAACAAATCATATTAAATAGTCTAATCCAACACACAAGTATATAGATATAGTCTAACCTAAAGCACCCGCCCCATTCTTTGTCACTATAGTCATTGGTTTCACTATGCTTTAAATAAAGTATAGTCATCAATTAGTTTCACAAACTGACCAATAAGTAATATATTTCTTCTTCTATAACTCCACAGAAGCTACAGAACTAATTTTGCTATGAATGGAAAGATTACACGACAAAATTTCTAACTACGAAGATTTGTACAACAATAAAAATTAGCAGCACAATAATTAAAAGTTATTGACCAAGTGCTAAAATAACCCCAAATTTTGAAATATTAATAATGCTTTGAATACTTTTTCACATTTGGCTCAAGGAGTAGAAAAGTGGTTAAGATCTTAATGAGAATACAATAAATGTTTATCTCTTGATCTCAATTGTTGTTTTTCAGTAAAATTATCATTTTTGTATGACCTGAGCTTCTTGGATCCAATGCTGCTGAGATCTTGTTAACGGCTATTATGGAGATCTTGTAATGGTTATTGTTATATTTAATTCCATTTTTATTTTTGCCGCTTGCTTTTCACCAACATATCAGTAGGTTTGATAGTCGAGCACTAGTTTGCTTCTATAAGCTTGATAGTTGTCTTAGAGCTCTATTTCTTCTAAAATTTTTCGTGTCGGGTCTTGAATGATCCAATTAGCTATTAAAATCTTCAATTTGAAGAAAAAGCTTCAAATTTCTTGGAAATGAAGTTGCAACGTTTGACTCATTCTACCCCTTTCATTACTCGCAAAAGTACATCTTGTGCAACTTTCATAACCTACTTCTATAAGCTTAATAATCATAGAAGATAATGACCAATTGAATGTTGATTGATTCCAAATTGCTTTGGTCGTTTATGGCTTTTGCTGCAAGTTGAATTGATCCAAAATTGAATTGATCTTTTGAGGTTATGGATGTATTAACACATGTTTTCTTTCTCCTATAAAGCTAATTCTGCTGCTTTGTAATTTTATTAGAATATTACATCATATACATAAATGATTTAATTAATACGTTTTCTTTCCAAAGGACTCCTATCTGAAAGTATGCCCATTTAGCATGTTGGTATCTTTATATGTCATATATGGATTTATTCATCATCAAAACTTGTAGTCTTAATTTAAATATTATATGATTAGACTTCTGAACCCCCATTATTTAGATCTAACAAATTCTGTTTACCAAAGAGGTTAATTGAAAATTAGGGTAATTATAAAGGAAAATGTGATGAAATGATTAAAAAATTGTGGAGAGTAAAAAGTTTTATATTGAAAATTTTTAATTTGAAAATTGTTACTTATTACCAAACACACCCTATATGAGATTACAAGTAGATTGATAAATGATAATGCAAATTATACTAGTAAATCGAGAAAGACTCAAAGAGTCAAAAGACCTACTATTTTAGGTGAGTATTGATCCAAAGCAAATTTTTGCATGACGTTTTATTTTTATTTTTTTTGGATTTTTAGACACTAACGTGTGGACCCATGCATCAATTTCTTACATATGAAACTTTATATTTTTTAATATCGTTTCATTTTTTGAATATTAAAAATAAAAAATACAACTGTTGAAACACAGCCCCCAATGTGATTTCTTCATATCTAATATTTAAAAAATATTAAAAAAATTTTAAATTATAAAATTTCATATATAAGAAATATAGGCTTGGACCTACATGTTAGTGATCAAGAAACCAAAAGAATAAAAGAAATGTTATGCAAACATGTGCATCGATGCTTAGTGTAAATGTTTGCATTGGATTGTTGCTCATTTTAGATGACTACATTATACACTTGCAAAAGTCTTACTATGATAGTTTCAATAAAAATCATCCATCAATTGAAAGTGAAAATTTTTAATTGTAGATTAATGTCGTGAAAGATAAAGTTGAATTAACGAATTTAGTATGAAATATTAGAATAAAAGAGTGTAACCAAAGAATTTTCAATTATTCCTTTCGGGCCGCCTCTCCATGTTATACGCAAGAAAACATTGCTTAAAAGGTTTCTTTCTTTAAAGAAAACAAATTTGTTGTGTTAGTTTGGATTATTGATTTTTTAAAGATTATTGAAATGAACTGGGAACTCAAATCGGTTCTCACTTCTTAAGGATTATTATGGAGTACCCAAGGGATCATTGAGTAGCCCTTTTTTGGATTATTAATTTTTTTAAAGATTACCGGTTCTTACTTCTGAAGGATGATTATGGAGTACCGAAGGGATCATTGAGTAGCCCATTTTATGATCATGAGTCGAATGATTGCCACCGAGACATATTCGGCTCCAATAATTACTTGTGTGCGCCACCACGTTTATCTGCTGTGATCATTTCCCTTGACTTAATCTAGGAAACAATCAATAGCTTTGGTGGTCTCGGACCATTCATCTAGTTGTCAACATCCCTTCCGAAAATAATCTAAACTTTTCAATAAACCTTTTGAGCTGGCGCCAAGTGGAGACTTGGCCATAAAACTGCCCAACTATAAAATTGTTACTTGGTCCACACATGCACGCGGTTGCTAAAATTATGAATGATGATATTATAGATATATGAGCGCCGTTCACTAAATATGTATGTACGCCATTAAAAACATGAAATGGACTGAAATGTAGAGGGACAAAATACCATTTACTCGTCGGGCCACGAAACCTGATGAAACTTGTCAACCAATGCTATTAACTTTCACCAAGCATTTGCCGGCGCGATAACTCGGGCAGTTGACAGGCAACCTAATCGAATGGATTTAAGTCTCCTCCTTGATTGATAGAGGGGTATTTTACAATTTTCCCAAATACGGGGTTTTTACAACCCCCCCTTAGGAGTGGGGTTATGTACAAATTTTCCCCTAATGTGGGAATGTTTTCAGAAAAATTCTCCTATAGTGCGGAGATTGTGAATATAGGCGATTATAATATCAATTGTCATGTTGTATAAATATCAATAAAAAAATCTTATTAAAAACGTAGCGTCGTGGAAGCCCGTTTCTCTTGTCTGGCGACAAAAAACCTGACACCCTGTTCTCTTCCTCGTTCGTGATTTGGGGGGTCTCGCGACCTCGGAATCGACTGGAGAGAAAGGGCTAGGCACCTCGAGCGGAGAAGGGAGGGAGGTAGAATGGCGGATCTGCTGGGGGAGGAGTTGCAGACTCTGAAGCTCGACAGCAACCAAGCATGCCAGCTAATTGCCCCAGGTGATAAACCGGCGGCTCTATGCTCAATCTGGACGCGGAAAAATTATAACAGGGAAATTTTCAAAGCTACCATGAGGAAAATTTGGCCAACGGCAGGGAGAGTGTTGATCACGCAGGTTGAAGACAACCTATTCTTGCTGCACTTCGAAACAACGGAAGATAGCGACATGGTGTTAAAAGGCAGACCATGGACGTATGATCGGCCGTTGGTGGTCCTTAAGGAGCTTCTCCAGCCTATCTCACTGGGTGCTGTAACAATGGCTACCTCACCTTTCTGGATTCAAATCAGCAATGCACCTTTTCTGCTCGATAAAACGTCTCTAGGAAAAGTAGTGGGTAACTCATTTGAACAATGCCTTCAGGTTGAAAGTACGGACCATATCATCAGAGTTCAGGTTATGGTGGATTTAACGAAGCCTCTGAGAAGGGGGATTTTCATTCAAATTGATAATGAGGATAGGTAATGGTTGCCCTTTCAATATGAGAAACTACTTATTTTTTGCTATGCTTGTGGGAGAATCGGTCATACCTTTAAGGAATGTGGGCTCCTCCACAGTTTTCCTAGCAGCACGAAAGAGGAGGACTTTCCATATGGCAATTACATAAGGGCAGGTTTTCATCACATTACCGGGCCGGTGGGAAGAGGCAAGGGGCAGCAAGGGGTCCCACGGCTATATGGGGAAGGGGGGGCAGCGGAGTTAAGGTCCCAACCACCCACGACTTTGCAGCCCGTTCCTCATCACACGTCCGAGAAGAATGTGCCTCACCACACGATTGTGCAGCCCATGCCTCACCACACGACTCAACAGCCCGTACCTCACTATATATCTATGCTGGCCATGCCAAATGATTGCTCTACCCACAACAATAGCCCTGAACCTCCAGCTCAGGACTGCCAATCGGTTCTGGACGACCAGCCTGATTTGCTACCCACCAAGGAATCCTCCTCCACAGGCTTGGCAGTTTCTGACACCGTCGCCCATACAGATTGTTCTACATCTATATGTCATGAGGAGGTAGAAAACACCATGCACAGGGGGCAGCATCAGAGGGAGCCTCATCCTGGGACCAATATTGCTGCCATCTTTTCTCCCACCCCCGTGTGGATAGATACCTACGACAGGCCACAAGACGGGCAGCTTCTGCCGGACCAAGGGCCGCACTTGGTATGCAGATTGAGTACAATGGAATTAATGATGAAGATGGATGAAGCTGCTCACTCTTCAGCAAAAGGCAAGGGGTCAACACGCCATTGGAAATGGCGAGCACGGGAGTCATCCAAAACTGCCGGGGACGCTAAACCTACATTCTATGATGCATCTATCATTACCAAGCGACCCTTCAGTGAAGATTTGGGGGAGGAACTGAGTCTTGTGGAAGTGCCTCTCAAGAGATGCAAGACACTTGAGGATATAGCGATGGAGGTCAAGGACACCCCTCGGCCCCATCACCAGTAAATGGCTTTCTTGGCCTAGAATTGCCGTGGGCTTGGGAACCCACGGGCAATTCGGTGTTTGCTTGATCTTGTCAAGCGGAAAGCTCCCACAATGGTCTTCCTTTGTGAGACCAAGCGATCTAGCAAGGAAATGGACTGGGTAAGACGGAAACTGAAGTTTGATTGTTGT
>JAXCLR010000063.1:25827598-25845985 GCA_035584095.1 Annona squamosa | reverse complement strand
ATTCTTATTAGCATGTTCATAAGTTACCTCATAAATAGAGAAAAGTTGTAATAAAAATAAAATAAAATACCTGGTCCCCACACTTAAACTAACAAAATTGCCTACTTAGTTCCCTCAAACTTATTGCTTTAACTCTCCTCACCATTTTTCAAAGTATCTAAATAGTTTTCTTTTTTCACTTTTCATTGTAATTCATTTTTTTCATTTTTAGGCTACTCTCACCATATTTCAGGGTATTTAGGGAGATTTTTCTATGAAACGCTATTACTATAGTTTTTCCTTGCCTTTTTACACAAACCCTGACATTTGTAAATGCCAAGTCCTGGTCACTCAGATTGGGTTAGCCACCCCCTTCATTATTTAAGCAAAATCCTAATATATTATATACACAAATTTTTCAACCCTAAGTCTCAAATAAAAAGATGAATCATACTATGAATTACTGAGACAATGTATTTACCTTAAAGTACAAGGTTAAAAAGAAGCAAATATATTTAGGCTCAATATTAGGGAACAATGGTTGCAAAAAGATATAACAATATGGCATAATTATGCACAAGCATTCATATTACGCAAAAATTTGCCTTAATCATCTCATTTGAACATGTTAGCATCGAAGTGAACTATAAAATTCAATTACTTAACTGATCATATCATTTTCACGTGTTACTTAAAATTTTTTAAAAAATTAACACATTCAAGCTCAATCAATGCATTATCATGGCTTAAAATTTTTCAAATTTCATGAATTTGTTAATTAAAGTTTTCTTGAACATTGCAAGTATTCTTTAAGACATATTACAACTAACTAATTATTATATGTGAGATTTTGATGCAATGCAACCTAAAGCACAAGTAATATAGTTATCTAAATGCAATGCATAACTGAAAACTGACCAAGACAAAGCACCCCCCCCCAAAAAACTTGAGGAATGCATTACCCTCGATGCATAAAAACTAAAAAAATGCAAATGACAATGATATAGAGATCCACATGCAGATGCTATACAAATAAAAATGAAAACTAAGGAAAAGAAAAGGAATTAGTGACTCCCTTGGTTGTTGGGATGGAAAGAGTGCCCATCGTCTCTGTCACTTTTTTTTTCCTTCTTCTTCCTCTACAAGCTAAGGAACATATGGCTAACTGCACAGGTAACTCTAGAAAGAGTGGCAGCATGGTGAAATTGATGCCCATTTGTTAGGCAATCTATGATAGGCAGCACGAGTCGCCACAACTAACTTTTGCCCAATGAATCGCCAACTACTCCTTGATATGCTTAAGCCGCTCATGGCTTGGACGCTTATCATGAACTGATCGAATGGAATACTACAAAGGGTTGGGATGGGCTCTTGAATGAGGCAAAAGATAACTGATCATCCATGACAACTTGACATTACAACACTTCCTCGATCCTTGCTTAACACACCCTCCATAAACAACATAAACCCATAATGAGAAATGGGTTCTCAAAATGATCCACTGTTTTCCGTTGCAATGCTCAATATGCTCTAGTAAATGAAGAATCCAATATCAATTGGCTTGCTAATGAGGATAGTGTATAATAAGATAGCATTGTCGAGAGCAACGTCACAGATGTGAAAAAAGAAGCAATCAATTGACACAAATTCAAAGGGGCACTACAAGCTCAAATGCCCATAACTTTACATCCTATATTATGTTCAATACAAGCTCTTCTCAAACAACCCAAATTAAGTTTCGAACTACATTATTGATACCACAAGTCTAGTCCACGAACTCCTTTTCCACCACCTTAAACTCTTAGCCACGATAAAATAATAAAGCAGCTCAAATTAAAAAATTACCCACTAGTAGCATATCCACATGCTCGCAAATATCTAAAAAATTTAAATGACTCATTTGCACACATTTTACTTAAAGTAATAAAATGGGTTATTTACTAGAAGCTGTAAAAAATTATGTAGAACTTTCAATGGCCTTGAAACATGTAAAGATGGAGAATTTTGAAATTAAAAATGAGCTCAACCAGGCAATTCATGGTTTGCACGTCGATGGGCTCAAAAAATGCTTTCCATTGATATGCGGTGTCTCTAGTAACTCCTTTGGGATCACAAGTTATGATATGTTGAAGTGGGCGTGCATTTTCTACTTTTGTTGTATGTTTTGCACTTGAAAAAAAAAAATTTTGGTCTGGTTGTTAGAGGTCGCACCGTTAATGCTGCTGCATTTGGCTATTGTGCACTTGAACTTTTTTTATTTTTTTCTTTTTATATAGTATGGAGGCCACAGTCCCCAACTTAGTGGTCACAAAGCCAATGCTGCTAATTGCATTTATGCTCCATTAATGTTCCTTTGCAACATTTGGTACTGGGGTTCGCTTTTGATGTTGTGGCTTCACCACACTGCACTTTTCTCCTCTTGAATAATCATGAGAAGCTTAAAATCCTTTGATCCCATCATTTAACAATTTGAAATTTGATTGAAATCCCAAATTTAGCATAATAAGTTTGTTATTCATTGCCTTAAGCTTGTGCTTCCTTGAATGATCATGATAACTTGAAATCTTGCATTTTCATCCATCTAAACTGCAAATTGATTGCATTTTATTGAATTGAGAACGTTGAGCTTGATTTTGACAAATTGAAGTGTAGATGACCAATTAATCCCTCCATGTATTCGAACCTGCAATTTTGCTCCCATGAAAACCATTCCATCACACCCACACTCCAAATTAAAAGGAAATGCACTGATTTGAGCATGTTATCTTGGAATTGACAACTTGCAAAATGTGTGACTTTCATAACCCTTTAGCTAGTGAAAATTTACAAAAGATTAATATCTAGCTATTGAATTATAAAATCCAACTATAAACCACTTAACACATATAAGCTTCAACATGCAATATTCTCAAGCTCCACTTTTCAAGACTTCAAATGTGAGTTTGTAACTATATTATTCCTTCCAATAAGAGCGGAAGGAATGATTGTTAGCTACACTTTCCAAGATCACAATGTACGTATTCATAGAAAGTTGACCAAGTAAGGATTCAATGGAAAAAGATAAATGGAAGTTTTTTTTAGCATAAAAGGCATTAGTAGAAGAACGGTTAGTTGTACCAAAAGAAGTTTCATCAGAAAAAGTAATCCAAATTGATCAAACTACAAAAGCGGAGGTAGCAAACTAAAAAGAAAGACCTATTCCTTTCTATCCTATGGCAAAACAAGCAGATGAACTAGATTACAACAGTGCATAATGGAAATAAATGAAATTGAAGAAGTTGATAGCCCATTTGTAGTTCACAAAATAAAGGAACAGACAATGACTAAACCAATAGTGGAACTAGCAACATTAGAACTAGAAATAGCTAAAGCAATAGGTAGCTAGGATGCAAAACAGCTTGTACACAAACGAACAAAACATCCAACCAACTTCACCCTAATAAACCCCCTCCCAACCAATTTATACACCCCCCACTATCATAATCACAACTCATATCTATACTTAATCTAAACCAGAACCTTCTACCCCTACAACTCACCCATTTCAACTATCTTCCACTCCTATAAGCACTATCCTCATTAGATTGAACCTCCTTGAGGATCATGCCCAAGACTCCTTTATCTTAATTTAATCCTTTTTACGATGACTTTCTTTCCATAACTAGAAAAGTCAATATCCCTATGTAACCATTAACTCCCTTTAGATATCACGATCCATCTACTAAACCTTAGACCTCATCTAAACAAGTAGACATTCTTGCTACTCCAACTAAAATCCTACTCTCCTATCAAATCTCCTAAATCTACTATTTCCAAGCCACATTAACCTCCACCTCCATAATTTCTAGATTTTTAACTAGCTTACAAAAATCCTTACCCTAGATTATCATAAATTGCTTTGATTAGAAATTTTAATTGCAAAAGTTTATGATAAAACTACAGCGAAGATATAGTGATTAAACTTTTAAAATAAATGTATAATTCATAAAAAATTTCAATGTAAGATACATCAATTGATATTGTTATTAGTTTGGATTTAATAAAAATTATTTTCAATTAACAAGTTGATGAGTTGTATGAAATCATAATCCTTCTTTATATATTTGAAATTTAATCCCAGTACTGTACAAACATATTGTATTAAGAAATATATAATAAAAATAATGTCAAGTCTACTATTTTATAAATAATTACAACAAGTGAAAATTCATGGCAACATATAATATTGCTTTCTCTGGGCTAATTTGGTTACTCTAGGGTAATACACCTTTTTTTATTTTTCATGAAAATATTTTTTAAAGTGTATTTAATTCATATATCAAAATTTATAATTTCAGATATGTTGTATATTTATTTTCAAAAGATTGAGGTAAAATGACGTAAATATCCTCATATGTTGATTTTTAAAAATCTATAAATATAAAAACAGATTTTTAAAAGCATACAAATATCAAAACATCCAAATTTTGCAAATTTAATATACAAATAGGTGTATCAGCCCTTGATAAAATAAGCTCGGGCTAAAAAAAAAAATCTTTTAACTTTTTTAAAATCTTATTTTTTTATATTTTATCATCCAGTATGTGAAGCTCTTTTATTTAAATAAGACATCGCTTGAATTACTAAATGGTCGACGTGAGTAAATTTAAAATATTTATGTTAAAAGGTAAAAATATTTTAGATTAGGGAAAAGCATTTGCTACGTTTTTTGATTAATTTATGAATATACACTAGGGCATCTGCTATTACAATCCCATACATGCAGGGCTTGTCGAGATTTGCCCAGTGCTGGAAGCGAAGCATTTGCCACTTTAAACATCCCTACACGTGTGCCAGTGGTACGTGGGTGGGCGTCCACTAGTTGGGATATTTAGAAAAAGTTTTGTTAAGAATATTATTAGAAAAATTCTAAGAATGTTTCAGGGTTAGATTATAATAACAATTGAAACTACTGTAATACATGAAAAAAAAAAAAAAAACCTTCGTGCAGGTTTCCTTCGTTATCGAAGCGAGTGACCGGATTATAATTTAAAAAAAAAAAAAAAAAATTTGTTTGCTGCTCATTTCCGTGGTCAAAGCACAATGCGTGTTATAATTTCACAGGCAACTGTTTTAAGGGAACAATAGCCAATCGCGGCAAATCCGCTTGGAAGAAAAGTCTTACGCAGATGAAACATCAGATCGGCTTGTCGCCACCATACAAATCACATCCAAAATAACAACACCCCCGGAATTCCGGTATAGCCGCTCTGAAGTCTGACCTCTTTCTAGAAACAAAAACATAGAAAAGAAAAGAAATGGAAAAATCTCCAACTTGCAAATGGCAGCACTGCCACATGGCGTGACGGAGACCGTTGTTTGCAAATTGCAATGAGCGCATGGTTTGCAAATTGCAATGAGCGCATGGAAAACAGTTAAGCGGCGGAGCTCCATTTCATACCTATATATATATATATATATATATATATATATATATGCATGGCATGTGTCACTCTCTACTTTGATCTTAAGGAAAATCCTAATAGTTTATTTTATAGTAAGTGTGTTTGGAAATGAATAAAACTTTTGATGAAAATTTTTAGAGAATAAAAGTTGTCAAATGAAGTAATATGATAAGTATAATGGTGAGGAGTAAAGAAAATAAAGTTAAAATAGATAAGTTAGTTGTATAGATAATTGTGTATAAATAATTAAAAATAGGTTAGTTGTATAGAAAATTGTGAAAAATAATTAAAAAATATAGTAGTTATGGAGAGTGAAAAGTTTTAGATTGAAAAGTTTTAACTTCACATTTTATACTCATTGCCAAACAAAAACTAAGTTAACTTAAAAGTAAAATATGGGTAATTTACATATATATTCATGTAGTTTGACGCTAATTACATATATACCCATGTAGTTTTTCAACTGCTAGTACCCTACGTAATTTCACCAAAATTGCATATTATCTCCATGAGCAAACTTTGTTGTTAACTGCCATTAATATATTGCCTGATATTTTATAAAATGATGAAAATGTCCTCATTAATAATTTGCATATATACTCACATGATTTGACGCTAATCGCAAACATACCTATATAGTTTCACAAATTGCATATTACCCCACATAATTTTACCAAAATTGTCTATTACATGTACATAATTTCACCAAAATCACATATTACCCTCATGAGTTCACTTTGCTGTTAGCTGCCATTGATACTTTATTGATATTTTGAAAAATGATGAAAATATCATCATTGAAATCTATATTAGAAATAATCAGTAAAAAACACATTTATTGCCTGTGAGGATTCTTGTTGATTGGGATGAGAGTTTCGAAAGTCCAGGTGGAAAGAGCATATATTTTCTAATATTTTTCTATTTTTTTAGGAATAAGAATGTAGCTCTTAAAATTTCATATGCATTCGGGAATCATATATTTTATAAAAAAAATTATCAATGATTGGAATGAGTTTTTACGCAATGTTGAAATTTCTTGAATGGGATTTAACCTTTGCTTCATTATAGCATTATTGACCCATCTTGATATATTTGGAATGGGTTCTGGAATTATCTCAAAAATATCCTTTGTTTCAACCAAATACTAGAGGAACTTCTATAGAGACCCCTAGAATTTTAACATTTTGCAAAAGCAACCCTAATTGTTATAAAATTGATGCTAACATTAAGAGAAATATTAATTGATAAACCATATGTTTTAAAATGGAAATAAATGAACGTCGGTAGAGAAGAAATTGAAGAAAGCCCTTTTCGATCATAGCTTTTATTCTCTAGACTGCCTCATTTTTAGAAAATTGGAGAAAACTCCTAACTAATTGGAAATTTTTGGCGAGAAACTTCAGGGATGAAGATTATTCAAAATATCAAGCAAAATATTAATGACAACTAACAAAAAAGTGTGCTCATGTAGATAATATGCAATTTCAATGAAAATATGTAAGGGTAATAAATAATTTTAGTGAAACTACGTGGGGGTAGTATCGATTTATAAAACTATGTGGGTATATCTACAATTATTGTCAAACTATGTAAGTATATATCAAAAGTACCAATAAGGACATTTTCATCATTTCTAAAATATTAGGCAATGTATTAATAGCAGCTAACGACAAAGTGTGCTTATGGGAGTAATATGCAATATCGGTGAAACTATGTGGGGTAATATGTAATTTGTGAAACTACATGGGTATATTTGCAATTAGTGTCAAACCATGTGGGTAAAATATTTGCATGTATGAAAATTATTTTTATTTTTGAAATTTATGCTAACAATTTTTAAATTATGCTATATATATATGGTTATATCGAAAGGTGTACTTGTTGAGATCAATCCATGATCTGTTTAACTTAACCCAATTTGGGGTGAATTAAAGTTAAGATTTTTTTTAATCCACCAACCTATTTATATGACCTATTTAACCCATTTAAATAAATCAATTGGTTATGGCTTGAGCTAACACAAACTCATAAATTCGATTATCTAACCCATTTAACTCATTAACCCATGTCACCAGTTTATAACCCATAAGATAGAATAATTAATATTTCTATTTTACTAAATTATGACAATTATTGGCCTATGGGATTCTAATTAAAAATAAATGTGAAAACTGATCGTTTAAATTGGAGCAAATCTTAAACATTAAAAACTTTATTTATGATTGATTTGGAATAGATAATATTTTATTATTTTTATTATTTAACCTATTTTTAGTCCATTTTACTAGCCCATTGACAACTTGTGACCAAAGTCATTTATGTTAAATGGATTAGGGTTAAAGTTAAGATTTTTATAAATGAGTTATAAATAGATTTGGATTTGGTTAGGTTAGGAGAACTTGTCCCCATTCTACTCCTACTTTTATTGTTAACCTCCATCTCTTGGATGTTAAATACTCTTTTGGGGAATTAACTCTAGTGATCACATTTTCCATGACTCTTTACTAAAATATAGTAACATAGATAATTACAATTTAGATAATATAAATTGAGTCACACATAAATGTAATCAAATTACGTGGAAGTAATTTTACGTAACTCAAATCTATTTTTTTACTCCAGTGATTGATGAGAAATTCATTCCATCATTTTATTTGTTTAGCTAAGAAATCGAGTTTCATTTAAATCAAATTATATGCATGACTACATTTGTTTAAAGATACATGTGTGTGTGTAAATAATGAAAATTGCTAAATATATTGACATATTGACTAAAATGTAATAGTACCTTATAAAGTCATTTATCAACTTCATAATGATATTTTAAATAATTTAGTTGTTAAAAATAGTTTCAAATTGATATTTAGCATTAAACTATTTGATTATATTGATTTTACTCATTCGTGATAAAGCCCATAGATAATAATATTAAATAAATTATATGATTTTGAGGACAATATAAATTATGCTAAATAGAATGTAAAATTAGATTTTAGTATTCAAGGTGAATGTTTATAAATATGAAATTCACCAAAGTTTCTTTTATTTACTATAAGGGGTATTTCTAAAAATAGATATTTTTGATATTTTATGCACGATTCTTAAATATATTTGTTCAAATGTAAATAAAGAATAATAGAATAATTTATGAAATAATTTATCTTTTATTATTCTAATAAATATGTTATCTAATATACCATCATACAGGCTTTTCTCCTATGAAACTAGATGCACACTTTTAATTTTCTATTTTTTCATTTTTTTAAAAAAGTTTAGTCATCCATTGTACTATCTCATCTGAATGCAAATGAATAATGTTATTTAAAATTATATTTTGATATTATAAAAGTTTAAAATTAATTTAATTTTTATATTCACGCTAAATAAATGGTTACACAATACATGACTAGGATCTAAGAAAATGAAAAATGAAAATTTCAAGTGGGTGCAATTTTAACCTTATTTCTTGGGAGAAAATACCATAAAATGTATATAATATATTATTAAATAATTTTTATTATATATATTTAAAAATTATGGAGAGCATGATCACTTGTGTGGTGAACCTCGAAAGAAATTAAATGATGTCAGATTGAGGCAAACTACTTTTGTAAATGAAAAATATTTCTAAAATCATTAGTATAATAAAAATGAAAAGCAATTGATGTGTGTGTGTATATAATGGGCTCTAATTTATTCATTGTATTTTTTAAGTAAATCTATTCATTATATTTAACATCATTTGTTTATTTATAAGATCAAGTTTCATCTTGATCAAGTATGTTTGTGGGTTATATTTGTTGAAAAATATATATTCATGTATAAATTATAAAAAAATACTTAGATTCATTTACATATATATTAGAATATAATAATACTCAGTAGAATCATTTATTTACATATCATTGCAATTTTAGATGGTTTAGTCATTAAAAATATTATTTAAAAATTGAAATTTAACATTGTATCATTTTAATAAATTGAGTTTACATATTTATAAATGAGATCTATATACAAAAATACTTCATAAATGAAAAGATTTCTATAATAATATAAGTAATGTTGGACACAATAGACAAAATGAATTTTTTATCAACCATTAAGATATTAAAAATAAATAAGGCTACATAGAAACAAGATTTTATAGAATCGAAACCCTAGATTACATTTATACAAATATTTTACTTTTATAAAAATAACCCATAGATAGAAAAATGAATTCTTCATCAAGCACGTGCTCTAAACATAATGAATATTTTAGGTCTAAAAATTAACCCATTATACTTCTAAACTTTCATAGAATCATTTCCTATAGATTGGTGCCACATCAACTATTAATTTTTTCAGAATACTTCTTGTTTTGACCTTGCCCTCGCACTGTTAAAAAACATTTCCATTAGTGAAAAAAAAAGTTCCTTGCTAAACTTAGTTTTTTATTAAAGAATTTTACATTTTATTGAAAGATAATTTTTTATTTAATTTACCACAAAGAAATTTCTTTATTATATGCAACGTAGTCATAGCAATATATATTTTTTTTGGCTAAGTTTTGTCATATAATATTTTTAACAAGGAATACCTATCATTAGCAAGAAAGTATGGTTTCTTTGCTAAAAGTCAGGCTTTAGCAAGGAATCTTCCTTGTTAATTCCAAATTTTATTGTGGTACATGTACGGTTATTTGCGTATTTTTCTAAGTTTTGATTAAGTTATAATCCAAAATTGTGTAAAACTTTTTGTTCTATAAATGTAACTCGAGATGTTAGAAATTGGTGTGAATTAACTTAAATTTCAATGAAAACTGATAACTCTCGAACCCCAAAAGATTAATCGTTTGTTTTCTATGAAAAAAAATTTATTCTCTATCCATTATACTATTTTCAGTTTATACTTTTTTTTTTACTTTTATTTGAATAATAAATTTTATCGTTGATTTTCATTTATGAAATTATGAATTTTGACGTTTTGATCAATGCATATTATATATTTTATATTGTTAAGCAATTCCTTTCATCACAGATCATAACCACACGGACTTTCTAAGAGATGACCAAACTTCAATGACTTCGAAAGAAGCAATCTAGTACAAGCTGATCAAAAGTGGTTATGCAAATAAGCCAATTACGTACACGGCATCAGGTAGATTAAAAGCTTCACCCACCGCAAACTGAAAATTCAAACTGTACGTGAACATGCACAAAGATTTGTAGGTGCGTATGAAAACTTTGATATACGAAGAAGATTTAAGAAATGAATTAAATATGAATATTTAAGTAATAATTATTGCTTCCAATCTATGATGATACTGACCAAGGGTAGCTAGGGACAAGCAGCAGACAGAGGAAAAGACACCCGGAATGAGACCTTCCCTGAATTACTTTCCAGATGCGCGGAATGAACGGCAGATTGATGAGTACGCAGCCGTGGGGAATAGACAGATAGTTAGCGTATGCAACTAGGCAGGTATGCATCCGCAGTCATAAGGGACTGGGGAAAAGAATGGAAGAAAGAAAGAAAGAAAGAGGCTACGAGCCTATGAATATGACTGCATTTGATGAATTTGCTCATCAACCCCACATGGGCGCTTGTATTGTTACTGCCATCATACACAGCCCCGCACGAGCTGTTATAAAGCCTGCCCAAAATCCGATCGCAGGCTCCCCCATGTTATATACATATTCTTGGAAGCAAGCTGGTTGGGCGTTCTCCCTTGCTAGCTACATATATAACCACACTACGATTCAGCAGGCTGGATTGCGTACTTGTGCCTACGGTTTAGAATTTAGGTGACACTTGCGGTCATACAAAAATTGGAAGCGATTCAATGCACCTTTAGTGCATCCGGTGCAAAACCTATTTTTTATTTTTTAAAAAATTTTAAATCTAGGTATATTTAATATATATATATATATATATATATATTAAGTTTTATTATTTTTGGAGAATTAAATAAACAAATATATATATATATTTGGGAATTTTAAAAACAAGGGAGTTTTAGTCATTTTTGAATTACTAAAATGTCCATATTTTTTAATATTTTATATATACCATGGCATCTTTTTTTTTTATGGAAGGAAATACTCTATCCTTATTCCCTCCTAGTATGCAGGGGATTAGGGATAGAGTAATACCATGGCATCCTGATAGTACAATAGAGTACACATCTATAGAAATATCCTTGTTTTTAAAAACTTAAAAATATGTACATCTTTAAAATTGTAAAATTTAGTTTATAAATTAAATATATCTAGATTAATAATTTTATAAAAAAAAATTAAAAATTCAAAACAACAGGTTTTGCGCCTTGATGCTCAAAAGTTTCAATGCACCCGAGTATTGATTCACTTCATGCAAAAATTTAATTGGACAATTGCTTGTGCAATTCTCTTTGGCTAAGGTTGATTAGACGGTTGCTCGTCCAATTCTGTTGGCTTAGGTTAATCTGCTGATATTAATTACTAATACATTCCGCCTCACCGCTCGGCTTATGCATTGAAGCTTTGATTTGCTACGTCTAAGAATTTTATTCTGCATTTCGGGTACAAGCCGTATGTTTGTGCATCTTCTTTCTGCACTTTCTAAATTACTATAAAAAAAATTCACAAAACAAAGGGTTTACTTTATTAAGTAAATTAGCATTTCAATTTACCACGGGTACTAATGGTCATGGTTAACCTATCAATCCATCTGTCCAACTATTTATAATTGAGTTTAGATTGAGATTTTTCAATAAATATTTTATGTTCTGCTAGCATATTTAATCATTTAAATAAATAAATGGATTAGGATTCATATTTTATAACCAGTTGACTCGTTTGGTAACTCATACCAATTTAACCATGAACTCATTTACAATAAGTTAAAAAGAGATCTATATATCTCATAAATTCTAAATTTATTTTCCCAGATTGATCTTCTTTTTTCTCTCTTTTGTCTACAACTCTACAACATCTTTTTTCTATGGTGTGATGATGTTACTATCATTATTCCTGTCATTGATAAGATTCTTTTTTTCCTCTTTGTCTCTATTCTTCTTCCTTTTTATCCTCTCCGTCTTCAATCTATCTCTTTTCCATACCTCTTCTCTTTCTCTTTCCCTCCATCCAATCTTTTCCCTCACTATCTCTATTATTATTTTCCTTCTTTGATTTCTCTCTCTATGTCTTGTTGAGTCACTATCTTTCTTTGTGTTAACATATCAAGTATACATTCATCTTTCATTGAAGATCTAACCATGTTATAAGATCAATTTACCATAATAATTATAAACAATACACATTTAAATTTAAATTAGTATAGGTTTAATTTGTTTACAATATGTATATATGTATATATATAATCCGTTAACGACTCACTAACTCATTTATCAAATGGGTTGTAAATGAGTTAGAGTCGAAATTTTTAAAATGAGTTGATAATGGATTAGGATTGGAATTTTTAAATAGATTATAATTTACCACAAAGGATTATACAAAATCACGTTCAAGCGTGCCGAATGGGGCGTGAACCTGGAGGTGCGACGCTAATGTCCTGGCCCAGATATTCACGCTCACGTCTAGCACTGCTTAAAACAGAGAACAGAAAAAAAAAAATCAAAAAAATCAAAAAAATCAAAAAAAGTTATCCATATACACTTTCTTTTTTAGAAAGAAGGCTGCTTGCATTTGTCCTTTTTTTGTGCTTTTATAGTTTTTTGCCCTTAACTATGAGGGTAAATTTTCCAGAAAAACGTTTTGTGTCAACTTAATTTATGTTGGTTTAAACTCAAACATGCGTGGTCATGTAACAATTAAGAATTATTCTCTATCAATGTTTGCATGGAACGCTGTGTACAAATGGATGCTTTTTCTATTTTTCAAAGTTTCCCTTTATATATATATTATGTGAACTATAAATTAATACATATTTATGGTGCCAAGAACCGCTTTGATTGGAAATTTATATGTCATAAAATTTTAAATCATTTAAAAATGAATACGAAACTGTCAAATTTTAAAATAAATTCGTAATAAGAAAAAGTTTTTAAGATCGTTGACTTTTTGTGTATATCTAAATATATTTTTTCTTAATATAATAAAGGTTTAGATATTTACAAAATCATATAAGAAGTGAAAAAAAGTAACCATTTATAAAACTATTCATGCAAACAGTTGCTGATAATAAACCTCATGCAATTATCATTTAACAGCTTTGCCTAATAATATTGGTTATTGGATCAAATTTGACTAGTTAAAATTTGTAACGCCCTAGGCCTAACAGTAAGATATTGTCCGCTTTGGGCATCGGCCCGCATGGTTTTGCCCCTCTGGGTTCATGCGCATCCTGTCCTTCCCTAAAAAATGCCTCACTGAGGTACCTGGCAGTCTCCACTTATAACCTAGGCTCTCCCCCTTATCCTAACCGATGTAGGATATCATATTCACCCCCCCTCTTGGGGCTCCAGCGTCTCCGCTGGACACCATCGGCCGGAGGTCAGGAGTCGGCTCTGATATCATTTGTAACGCCCTAGGCCTAACAGTAAGGTATTGTCCGCTTTGGGCCTCGGCCCGCACGGTTTTGCCCCTCTGGGTTCGCGTGCATCTCGTCCTTCCCCAAAAGGCGCCTTACCGAGATACCTGGCGGCCTCCACTTATAGCCCAGGCTCCCGCCCCGTTCTAACCGATGTGGGATATCACAAAATTTAAGGTTAATTTCAAATATGCATACTATATTTATCCTTAATTTTAATATACCTATTAAGTTTAAAAGTTTTGAGTATACCCATTAAGTATTCAACCAAATCCAAATATACCGATTTTGTCATCTAATGACCGTAAATAATTTAAAAATCCGAAACTACCCTTCATCCTTCGTGAACATGGGCAATGGGCCTAATTCTTTTTCCAAGCATAATTCGATAGTTGATAGCGGATAAGGCCCATTAAAATTTACAAAATCTAACTATTTTAAAAACTTGTCGAGAACTTTATTACGCATCATTATATGTCAAATTTTAGAAAAAATAAACTCACCGAACTCTAAAAATTATCAAAAAAAAATTCCTAAATTTCTGGTTCCCTCAGAAGAAAATGGTTGTCGCCATGAGTCGTCATGGTAATACCCACGGGCAGCGAGAGTGAGGTTGGGGGTTCCAAACATTCCTCCCCTGGTAAAAGGTGATTTTATATATATAAAAGAAAAACAATCTCCTCCAGTTGTGGAGGTTTTATAATTCTTCCAGTGTGAGGTTTCCATAAAAATTTCCCCTAGTACAGGGGGTTTGCAGAAAAAATTCCTACCATATTGTGGGGACTTCAATAAAAAAAGAAAAGAAAAGAAAATGATTGTGTTTCTCAATTTTTCATATGAATACAACTATGAATATCAAGCTCCATTTGGTTCTGTAATTCTGTTCTTTACTTCTTTTGTACCAACGCAGCAGTAATTAAATTGAAAGCTTCTCTTAAGCCGCTGCAATCGATTGAAAATTTCCCACAGCTTTTACAAGGTAGATTAGTCCGCACAAACAAGTGGTAGTCCAAAGATGTTGCTATGAAAGAATTGCTGATAAATGATAAGTAATAATATTTTCAAAGGCAAAGTGAAGCCTTCTTATTTTTATCTTTTTCAATTCGCTCCCTTAAAATAAAGCAGGATATAGATGGCAACCATTTATAAAATAAATTTCACCAAATTTGAAAGATTTATATATCTATATATATATATATATATTTTATATTTTTAAATATAGGAGTACTGTAGTTATTTTAATTTTTATTAAAATAAACACAATACTCTTGTGTTTAAAAATATAAAATAAATATATAAACATTGATAAATTTGATAAAACTTTCTTTTTTTGATAAAGAATGAGAGAAATTCTAACCCTACTCCCTTTCAATATTAAAGGGATTAGGGATAGAGTAGCCCAAATAATTCATTGCCAAAAAGTTATCTTTATATATTTTCCCTTAATACTTTGAGGTGGGTTGCCCCACCAAGACTGGTGGTCCTCATTAGAGAACAAGATCAATTCAACTAAGGAATGAGCTATTTCATTTCCTAGCCTAAGTACATGACGGACCGAAAAATGGACGTTGTTGTTGAGAATAGATTGAATTTTAGTTATAATGAAACCCCTTCGGGGATGAAATGGGCTTCATATTAGACAAATAATTGTACAAAATAAGAGAATTTGTTTCAATCTGTGCACGCCGCACCTTTAGGTGGAGTGCCCACCTAAGGCCTAACAAGAACGCCGTAGCCTCCATAAAAAGTGGTTCCTTCACTCCCCTCCTTTTCCAACCATTCACTGCAATAAAAGTACCCTGAGAATCCCTTATAACAGCGACACACCCAAAAGAACCCAAATTTCTCCGAGTACGAGCATTCACATTTATCTTCATAAACCCCTGCGGCGGTTTTGACCATCGGGACACTAGAGGACAGTTCAATAGACTTCGTTTATAGATAATATACACCTAGATTAATCATCTGATAAAAAAGGTTTTAAAAAAATTTTAAAAAATGGATTTTTAGTATGAGAAGATCAGCCCTCTAAAATAAAAGGGATGAACAATAAATCAATTCATATCTTCGCAAAGCGTTGGCTTGAAAATTACTACTTGAGTCACCCGCCAATTTATGCCTATCAAATAAATGTAGTAGCTGCTGCAGAAAAATGAGAGATGGGACTTGGAAAGCAGGGGCGGCTGCTAACTGTAGTACTTTTGGAGAGGGCTGTGTGCGGCAGCTGTCCGTGCTGCTTGAACGAGGAATATGATGTCCCTTGTTGGTGCTCAACTGACGCTCTGTAATCCATACACATGCCAACTCGTTTTGATCCAAGCCATTATATTTAAGCGGCATTTTAGACTTTTAATATGACAAGAAATTTCATCTTTAATAAAATAAGTATATTTGAAATTAGTCAAATACTTGATGGGTATATTTAAAACTTGACGGACATATTTATAATCTAGAGTAGATGTAGTAGGCATATTTCAAGTTAATTTTAAATTTTATTTGGGGTGTCTCAAAATTATTAGTGACTGCTTGATGCAAATTTATATATGGAAAATATAAAAATTTCATTTACTGAAACATTTATACAAGATCAACATATTTATAATCAGGTAAAAACTTATAAATTTGCAAAAAATATAAAAGCAAATGCATATAGCTTATCCTTTAAGAAAAAAAGTTTCTACTTTTACCAAACCAATTTAAACATGGCTCACCTCAATAATAATATAAAATATATTCTACTTATTACATTTAGACTCCTTAATTTTGTTAGAAAACTAAGTTTTATTGCAACGAAAGGTGTTCATAACTTGATAGATGTGCAAAATTAATTAAAGAAAAAATTTTCATTATAAAAAGTTAATTTATATACAATTTTAGAATTGTTAATTTGACATTAAAAATGTGTAAAACATTCTTACTTTGTACATGAAAAATTTTATAATCTATTATAACATTTTTAACACATACTCGAATTAATGCATCTAAGTGTTTTATAATTTATATGCAATAATATATTTGTAATTGGATATGGCTGACCTAACACTTGAATTGAAATGATTTTTTATACTACAATAACACAAATAAATTTTAAACAATATAAATCATTGAAGTAGGCCCCATCTAAGAGGTCGTGCCTTTAAAGTGGAACCCGAGGGAAATTCCCATCTGATTTTGTATTGGTCATTACCCCCAACTATGGAGAAATTTACATTTTCTTGAGTTTCTTTGGTTTTAGACACTATAATTAAAGAATATAAATTGTATTAATTTTATTATTATTAGCTCAGTGATCTCTTACAGTCACCCTAGATTAAGCGATTTACGAGTTATTATAAAAGTAATTCTTTTAATAGATGTAGGCTCCGCTTAGATATTTTATCTTGTAAAATTTTACCATTTTTGAATTTTTGGTTTTTTAATTGTTTGAAAATCAATTAACAAAAGGGCATGAATACAGGTGTTCGTTTTTTGGATTACAATGAAAACGTGCTTTGAAGTCCAGATCAACACTTCGCGCTTACATGTGATGCCACTAAGCAATCTAGTTGGCCATGCACTCATTCTTATGTCCATGCCAATTTTGTTGACTTTTAAAAATAAAATTTTTAAAAATTATCAAAGTTTCACCATGCAAACCGTACATTATAAAAAAAATTATTCTTTTACGGCAGCCATAAATCATCCTATTTATTGGGGATCGTTTGATCCTACTTGATTATGATCATGATGATGATCGTAGTGGTCATCATCGTGTTCGTCGCTGTCAAGGGCTGTGCTTTCCCTACAAATTGAAATACCAAAAATTGAGACAAATGGATGTAAGGCCACGCTGATTTGCCAAGTGTCCATCGGTGGATTTGCAGTGTAGAAATGTAGGAGGACAAGCTGAGGCTACTTGGCCGCGTTTTACGATACGATCATAGGACCACTTTTTTATTGCAAGAAGGAATGATGAGTTCCCATCCAAGGGGCGACAGTAACCCACTGGCAACTGTCTATTAATGATTTTAAAGATACATGCATAACTCTACGTAGCTTTGTTATTTCACAAAAGATGTATTATTTCAAGATTACGGGGGTGTATGATTTTTATTTCCACACCAGGGCAAACATCTGGCTGGGGGCCCTTGACTCTTTGTCACGGTTCTGCTAAATGCTAATATAATCTCGCGCGAGCTGGGCCACATTGAATGCTGGTGACGACGCAGAATGCTTGCGTGCACGGCCAAAGCCCCACAATTCCTCCCCAGTGCCACGTGCACTGACCATGTAGTGCTTGTTTAGTGGCCCTGATCAGTCATAATCAGATGGTGTGATGAAGGGGGTCGCTATATCAGTGTTAGAGCACCATCCCAGCATCAAGGTCACGCCACAAAAAAACACACCAATTAGGCCAGGCTTTGTTGCAAAAAGTCAGTCCTAAAAAGTCATTCACCACACACAGATATATATA
>JAXCLR010000063.1:25803360-25816268 GCA_035584095.1 Annona squamosa | reverse complement strand
TCTTAAATTAATATACTTTATCCTTTAACTTATTTTATCTAATAATTTACTTTGTTCCCCATATTTCAAAATATAATTATAGTTATATATGTATGATTTTTTTTTCAATCATATAATTTTATAAATTTGCCCAAATTATATTAATAAGCAACATTAAAATTTTCTAAGGGATTAAGTCGTAATTTTATATTTTCAAAAATGTTTGCAAAATGTCCCCTTTTATAGCAAAATTAAAGACTCTGTTAAAAATATGATTTTCATGAAATTCCACTAAAACATGCATTTAATTAACGTTTTAATACTTAACGGTGTGAATTTAATATAAAATTAAGTGAAAATTTTTGGACTTATCAAAATCCTTCTCAAAATATTCTTGACCTCAAAGAAACTTTTAAGACTCTTAATACTACAATATGGAACTAAATCTAGAGAAATGCATATTCGATTTATCAAAGAAAAAAATTGGGTATAATTTTGGAAAGAGGAATTGAGACTAATCCAAATAAAATCAAAGCCGACATTAATACAGAATCATCTAAAAATAAGAAAGACATACAAAAATTGACAGAAAGACTTGCTGCCTTGCATAATTTTTTTTTAATATTTGCCAATAAAATTTGACCTTTCTTTAAGATAATAAAAAAAAACCAAGAGTTTACCTAGATGAATGATTGTGAAAAAGCTTTTCAAGCTCTGAAACAATATTTTTCTAGCATCCCTCTCCTGATCAAGCTATAAGAAACGACGGATCTCTACTTATACCTTGCAACTTTTGAACATGCTACAAAACTTCCTAATCATTGTAGATGCCATCTTTGAATTGTTTATTTTGTAATTCAAGGAAAAAATTAAGTTCAACCATTATGCTCATTTTGAATTCTTCTTGCATTAACTTAAAGAAATTCTTGTAAGGAGTTTTCTTAGTAGCACTAAACATAAGATTATCTACAAATATTTGCATGATTAAAATATTTTAGTTTTTAGTTTTAATGAATAACATGGTATCTACTTTTCATAATCAATCAAGAACTTTCTTAGTCTTTACTCTTGGAGTTTATTTTAGTCCATACAATGCTTTTATAAATTTATATACATGATTTTGTTGATCAATTTCTTCGAAACCAGGTACTTATCTTAACATAACATTTCTCGTTAACATCGATTTAAAATGCAAGAGCAAGTAATATTTTTATATCTTCCTATCTAGATATTGGGGCAAATAATTCTTCAAAATCTTTTTCTTTTTGTCAACACCCTTGGTTACTTGTGATGCCTCGTCGCCTAGACATCCTCAATAGCTAGTCAATAGGAACCGCCTGACTTAAGAAAAATTTGATAGCATCTCCATATGACTATAAGGGGTGATATGGTATAAAGAACCTGTTATGCATGAAATCATAATTTTATTTTAAAATATAAACATTTAGCCTTATATTTAAACAGTTACATACCCATACTATAAAGATATCCATATAGAAAGAAAAGTCATCATAACTTATTATTACACTGCAAGCAACCTAAAAGATCATAAATATATGCGCATGTGTCCGCATAGATTATAACCAAATTTAAAATGACCACATACAATATGTTTGTTACAGCTAGATCTAAACGTCGACATGCATTAGCATAAAAAATAAAAAATAACTAAGAAAACAAATGCTAATGTAAATGTCTCCAAGATTAGGTCTTTCTTCGGTCTCATCTCAAGGCTCCTCACTTGACTTGTGATCTAAAGGCAAAATAACTAATTATGTGAGTGTAAATAGACTCAATAAATAGATAGTGGTTAGCACAAGATGAAGAAAATAAGACTCCAAATGCACATGCAATGACAATGTTACAAATAGATTATTCTTAAGTAACCATATAAGACATATGGGTCAAACACCTACGCCTAAGATCATATACATATAATTACATGTAACCAAAAATCATAAATAATCGTCTCCTCATGTCAACCAAGGGCCATAAACAACCTTTTACAATCACCCATCTGAGATAATGTATCATCTAAACATGCAAGAATGAATGTTACAAACCATGCATACAATATCAACAAAATTGATAGAGTTTACTTTAAATCTAGCTTATTAATTGTCACACAAGATTTTGTCTAACAGTGACAGATGCCAAAGGGGAAACCTCTAGTTCTTCGTCTTGGTTTAATTCACTCGACCAATGTCCTATTCTAATGATGTAAAAACTACTAATGGGTCGTCTGCTTTATAAAAATCACATAGTAACATCTAATTTTCTCATAAACCATATTAACCATAAATTGTTATGAATCCTAACGTTCCAAATCATAAAATTATTAGACACTACCCCTCACACCCATTCTATATCATTTTTAAGATAGGATTCCATCACTAATTTGGAAAGAGGCGACATCTACTTACCTCAATCATGATTCACCCCCCATATAGTGGCCTTAAACTTAGATCTTCGAAATTTCAGGCTTCTTTAATGCAAATTGATGTTCTTTGAAGTGGTTTGGAAGAGTTTTTAGAAAGATCTAGGGCTATCAAGAATGGGAAGAAGGAAAGAAGAAGCAGAAGAAGAGAAGAAGAGAGACGGGCATGAACGAAGCCCTATCGCGGGTCGTTTAAACTAAACTCCTCATTGAGTTGGGCCTAGCCCAAGCACGGGCTGAGTCCAATTATAATTGGCAACTTGCTTTTCTATCCATATGACTTAGTGAATTAAAAATTTCTCCAAAGGTGCTGCCCCCTTAACCTCCACAACCTGATCGAGGAGGCCGAACCTCGTACCTACTTTATGAAGTGCAAGATAATCATAGTGCCCAAAACAACATGTCAATCATATACATCTAAATCAATACCTAATAGATCTCATCATAACCAGGGAGTCACAACTATAGGAATATTCAACTGCATAACTTATACTCATGTTGTAAGGTTATAATACATACATGTATACACTACATGTCCCTCAGATGTTATATCTACATATGTTGTGTACCACACTAATATCATTAATTTCTAACAACATATTCATAAATTACCTCATGGATAGGGAGGACTATAATAAAAATACCTTATCCTCACACTACTAATCTTGCTTTATTTCTAATTAGTAGTCCACTTTTATTAATTTTGTTTCTAAAGATCCATTTAGTCAAAATCACAAAATGTTCTTTTGGTCTAGGAAAAATCTTTCATATTTTATTTCTTTCAAATTAATTTAGCTCTTTTGGCATTGCTACAATCTAATTCTCACATTCTAAAGCTTAATCGATTGTTCTCTACTTGATATTTGAAACAGAGGCATGATGTCTACATACATTTTGTCTAAAACCTCTTATTCTTACATCATCATATATGTTTTTAATTATTTGTTTAATTGGATGGTCAAGCTTAAATTTTAAATTGAAAGAAGGCTCACAAGGAATATTGTCTTTACTTTTCTCTTATAATTGATTGGTTTGATCTTGAGTGGACTTAGATTCTTCACATTATTTGTCTTTCACTTGTAGCTTTCGAATTTCACTTGATAGGTTTTCTACATCACTACACTTATTTTCTTTCTTTGGGTTGGAATAAATTTATTAAATGTCAAATGAATAGACTGTTTTACTGCTTATGTCATTTTCTTAAAAACTTTAAATGCTTTACTATTTGAAGACTAGCCAAAGAAGATTGCTTCATTGCTTTCTTGTATTTAAATTTCTAAGATTATCTTTTTCATTATTTAGAACATAACATGTGCATCCAAAAGCATAAAAATATGCAACGTTTGATTTTTTATCTTTCCAAAATTCTTAGGTGGTTTTCTTAAGAATTGCTTTAATTATAATGTAGTTAAGCACATGACAAGCTATGATAATTGCTTTTTGCCAAAATTTCTTAGATAATTTACTTTCATTTAACATGTTTCTAGCTATTTATTGAATTATTTTATTTTTCTTTCAGTGACTCTGTTTTGTTGAGGAGTTTGTAATGAATTCCTCTTTCATTATGATATTCAATAAATATTTTATTTTTAAATTCATCACAATGATGACTTCTAATTATTATGATTTTTGATTGATTTTCATTTTGTACCATTTTGAAAAATCTAGAGAACATAAACAAAACTTTATTCTTGTTATTTAGAATTATCCATATAGATCTTGAATAATCAACAATAGTTATGTCGACATATCATTTTCCTCCAAGACTTAATAGATAAGATGGTCTATAAAGATCAATATACAATAACTCAAGTAGTTTTGAAGTTGAAGCTTCAGTTTTAATTTTTGATTATCTAGACATTTGACATGACTCGCAAATCTCGTCTTTATTATATTTGACCTTTGATAAACCTTCAATCAAGCTCTTTTTTCATGAAGTGTTTATATTTAACTTATTAATATGTACAAATCTTTCGTGTCATACTCATGGATTATTTCTTACCACCAATACATATTTTTTTATTTAATTCAACAAGACAAACTAAGTAGATATTTCCATATCTTTTGCTACTAAATAGCACATGTTCTTCATCTAGCACATTATACATTTGTGAATCAAATATAACTTTATATCTTTTATCACATAATTGATTAATGTTCATCAAATTGTGCTTAGTGCCTTCTAGAAATAATACCTCTTTAATATATATACATATATATTGTCTATATAAAAAATGTTACCTTTTATAACATATTTTACCCTTTTTATGATTGCTAAATGCAACAATGCCTTCTTTGTATGGCCTTAAATAATTGAAGAGAGTTTTGTCCCTAGTCATATGTCTTGAAAAACTACTTTCATGAATAATGCGTCGTGTGGCTTTGCTTTAAGACAGATCCACAAAATAGTTCAAAAACTTTACTCATGCTTTTGGTACCCATCTCTTGGTTCAAATATGCTAATATATGAATTTAATACAATTATATTATACCTATGTGGTACATAAATTAAGCTTTTGGCATCATAATTAGTTTGACGTCTATTTCATACATTTTTTTATTCTACACTAATAGACTTTATGAACAAGCTTATTGTAAAAATCATGTGCATTATGAATTGTTTACGGAGCACTCTAACTATTTGGTAGTTTCCAAGTGGATCTAATTACCCATAAAATTTTTATTTATTTTCTTTGATCTTTAATGGTAGTTGATTTGGTTTAAGATTTAATCAATTTTGGCACTTTGATATTGCTGCATGTACCTTGCAAAATTGTTGAGTGTCAAGTCTTTTTTAATTAGTTTGAGTTATCATTTTAAAGAATATTTGGACACTTTCTCCTTGGTTTGAGACACTTGCTAATGAATCATTTAGAATTTGGTTCTCTTTCTTCAATTTGTCTAATTCACTAGCAAATTCCTTTACTTCTTCTACTAGGAATTTAATTCTATTAACTAGTTTTCCATTTACTATAATTGTGGCATCGCATTGTTTCTTTTTTCTATAACTTGTTGCTAGATTTTTAATTTCAACATATAATTCATCATTACTTGTTGTAGATCGTCTAACATTGCATATTTATCACATCCATTAGATGATGAAGAGATGGAACAAGAAATAGAATGGTAAGGTTTAGAGGATACCTCTTCATTGCTTCTTTGAATGGTTTTCATTGGATTGCTATTCTTTATGTCTTATTATGAAACCCAGCATCCTCAAACAATACACGTGTCACCTAGGGTTGTAAATCCTGGATTTTTGTAATAATTTTTATGATGAATAAAAATTCATGAATTATATATGTGGATATATATATTGGAGATTAAAATAATGTAATTAAGAATTTAACCAACGAATAGTACACATGAATAGTGCATGTGAAGAGTAATTGAGGATTAAGACATATGATTAAGAGTTAATTACTTGGATTAACTTAATCACAAAAAGACAAAAAGAGAATTTAATCACTACAAGGCAAAATAGCAATACTTTTGATATTTTAATACAAATTTGGATTTTAGTGAAAAATTAAAGAAAAATTCATAATTTGCAATCCGAACGTCGAATTCAGATGAAATTTTTTATGTATAGTTAAAAATCCATGATGAATATAATGAAGGGTTTAAGATGTGATGAAAATAAAAAATTAAGGGTCAAAATGAAACATCAAATGAAATTGAAAAGTAACTTAACTTTTCATTAATTCTACTTTTGACTTTTTTATGAAAATTAAATAATTTTAAAAATAAAAATATTAAATGCAAATCAGCAATGGTAGGGGTGTGAGTAGGGATTAGTTGGGATTTTTGACCAAAATCAATGGTCCACATTCATCATCATAAAAAATCAAGGGCTAGGATTAAATTAGCTTAAAATAAATAATTTTAATAAATTAAAAAATCAAGGAAAATAGGGCTGCCATAGGGGGTGTGAAAAGCTGTAGGGTAGGCTGCACATATCTCAATGCATCTTTTGGAAATTAGAAAAAAATTCATTTATAATTTAATACCTCAAGCAAGGGGGTAAATTACAATTTCATGAAAAATTAAAAACTATAAATAGGGCAAGGGGGATGTCCAAATGCACTTCACTCCATCTCCATTTAAGCAAACTCAAGTTCCCAAAATCCCACATGTCCAAGGAAAGAAGAGGAGAAAGTTAGAGAGAGTGTGTGTGAAAAGAAGAGGGATATCTCCATTTCGGGTAAGCGATTTCTATCTAAATTTCCTTTGGATGTTAAGCAGCATAAAATCATGCTTAGATAATGCCTAAGCATGAGAAAATATGAAAATTTGTAATGTTTAATTAAAATTATGCCAAAACATCAAAATTTTGGAGCAAAGATAGAGCATTCGAGGAGATAGCATATGATATGTGTAAATAATGCTCCAAAATTAATAAATGATGATTTGGAATAAATTATTATAATAAATATGATGTTGAAATGAAGATATATTAATCTCATAATTTTTTAAATTAAGGATTATGCTTAAGTAAAATTATGTTGATCTTTAGTATAGGAGAAAATGATTTATTTAGCCAAGTTAATGATGATAAATTCAAAATTTATGAACTTTCCCATGATTTACTAAACATAAGATATGTCATGGTATTTTTTATTTTTGGAAACAATGTCAATTTTTGAAACCCATGAACAGTAACCAATACGCTCTCAACAGTAACCTCGGATGAATAGTGATTTGCTACCATAATCTGCTATAGTAATTTGCTACAGCAATTTGCTAGAGTAATTATGAACAGTAAACAACATGATTTTGGAGAAAATTTAGATTAATATTTAAATATAAGGATGAAATTTTTGAGGAACCTATATATAGAAAAATCCGTATAAAGAGATAATGCTCGAATATTATAAAGCATGCATGGGAAGCAGCTTGAATAGAATAAATAAAATACCCTTTTTTCTTGGATAGAAAAAGGAAAAAAGAAGTCTAGAACAACTAAAGAGGTAAGCAAGTTATATATTTTGTAAATTATTTTCAAAATACTTGAAATTGTTTGTATATTACTTTATGAAATTTATTTAAGGTTGGTCATACCTATAATTACTTTACATGAACTGAAGTACGTTTGTTAAATTATTTACTAAATGCTTTTTATGAAATTGTTTATGATTTAAAAATATCATGCTGGCATGTGTATGTGAATGAGCATGTGCATGAGGAATAGGCCATAGTTGAGGTAGTAAGCAGACCAGATGTCCCCCTCACTATTGCCAAGTCGCTTATATAGGCCCAGGTCGGCGGTGACCTCCCTAAGATGAGAGCATGCATGGGATTGGTGCCTAGCCAACATCGCATCTAAAGAAATGCCATGAATGCTATGAATGCATTACATTGCATTTTATGAAATGCATGAAAAAGATTGAAAATTTTATATGGCTTGCTTATTGAGTATTATGACTCACCAATTCTTTTCCAACAACAGATAAGAAACGATAATGAAGGCAGCATGCAAAATGACATGCAATTTTTGATATGAATATTGTATATGTAATTTTATGTAAATACAATGATGATAATTTTGAGGAGGAAAAATATTTTTTCAATGATGATATTTATGAACAGACTTTGATTTTAACTATGATATGTGAAATATATTTCAAGTTGGATGAACGATGGCAAATTTTCATGTATTGATGTTATATATATATAGATATAATCCTTCCATATGATCAGGGCAACAATCCTAAGTCATGTTTACCAATTAAAAATGATCCTGGAGTAAGGCTTCTAGGCACCCTAGTTCGGGGCGCCACACTTATATTCATTCAATTACTAGAAGATAGTTATGAATATTGTTTTTTCATTTTATATTACTTAGCAAATTCTTACACAATTTATTGGGCATTTGTCTTTACTTGATAAACTACTTGAAAATGAGGATGATTCTTCATTCATATACATTCTTCTAGCTCTTTGGTTAGAGAATTTTCTTAGATTGGTTTTTTCTCTTTTCTTTTGCTTCTCCTTCTTGTGTTCATTGATATTAGGCCTGCATAAGACCTCTTCCTCCACATTTAAAACATTTTGTAGACTCTCCCTCTCTTTCTTTCTTTCCCTTATTAGTGTCTCAGTAGGTCTTTGAGAAGCTAGTATTCTTCCTTTTTTGAAGTTTTCTTTGATTTTCTTATGATGAAGGATAGTTATCGTCATCAATTTGAGAGCTTGTTGAGGAATCATCAGAGTTTTAATTGGTTTCTTTCAGCATTATGGCTTTCTTTCCTCTATTATGCTCCTTGTTTTTCTTCTTTATCAGCTCATATAGTATAAGTGAACTAATCAAATCCTTCAACTTAAGTGTATTAAAATCTTTGGCTTCTTCAATGGCAGTGATTTTAGGTGTCCATGACTTATGTATTACCCTCAAAATTTTCATTACCAACTCAGATTCATAAACTACTTTATCAAGACCTTTAAGAGCATTAGTTAATTTAGAAAATCTAGCAAACATTGTAGACATAGATTCTCCTTCAAACAGTTTAAAACTTTCATGATCTCCTATCAAAATGTTTATCTTAATTCTCTACACTTTGAAGGTTCCCTCATATGTTGAGGCCAGAGTATATGAAATTTCTTTAGTTGTTATGCAAGAAAATACTCTATTATATTTAGTAAAAGAGCATAAGATAGAAAATTCACAACCTTCTTAAGAAAATTGACTTCATCTTTCATTCATTTGAAATCCTTATCACCTTTTGACATGGTGATATCATCTTATATGACTATCCAAGAGTCCACATTTATAACCATAATTAGTTGTTTTATTTTGAACTTCTAATAAGTGACGTTGTAATAATCAAATAGTGATGACCTAGTAAATGATTATCCTTCTATAAAGGCAGGAGAAGTTGATTGGGATGCAATGTGCATACAGTAGCAATAAGATCACTTCAAATATGATTTGAAGTCTGCTTCATACTACTTGTTCGTCCCATTTACTTGGCTTAACCTAGGAGAGGGGTGAATTGGGTTATAAAAAAAATTCTTTAGCTTAAATATTATCCCTTTTATAAGTTAATTCTCTTTAAATGAAATGAATTGAGCCGAGAGTTGAGAGCTAAAGTGATGCAAACCAAAACACATGAAAGTCAAGCACACACATCTTGTGTGTCAAGTTCCAATTTAACGTCAAGATAGAATTTATAGTATACGCTCTCTTTTATATTCAAACTCCAAGGGTCTTTACACATGACCACAAACTATTGATGAATTATGCACGAACCAATTCTAAGTTTGTGTCACGCAATTTACTTTGGCCTCTAACACCAAGCCAACAATTATAATCAAGTATTTAAAGAAAAGAATGTCCAAACATGATTAGGTTATTTAGGAAGCTGAAGCACAATAAGCTCTAATTTGTAGCAAAAGAGGATAAATAACGTAGCTTCCATAGTTGCATAGTAGAATTTGACTTGAAAATTTGTACATGTAGAATTCAATGCTTGTCAATAAGAAGTTAAGAGCTTATTTAATTTTTAGCTAACCTTCATAACTAGTTTTCATGGGATATATAAAGACTTGAAGGAAATATAGTCATTTGGTGGTAGGTGGTGCGTAATAAATGCGTTAACGTTCAATTTTTTATGACTATTACAATTAAAGTTGCTATTGAAGTCAACCTGGGATTTGACTTCACTTAGAGTTGCATGTCAAGGGATTCATTGAATACAACTTTGGATTCTAATAACTTCAAAACTTGACTCGTCTACTTGAATATTCTCTAAGTTGGATATGAGATTGACTTGAGGTGTAACTTCATCCAAACCACACACTAAGATAGACTTGAACTTTGACTTTGTATTCCAAATTTTTTCAGAGACATTGTATCTTCTTGATTTTCATGAAGTCATAGCCTTGGTTGACTTATGGTGTAATTTCACCCTATTCACGTCGAAGGTCAACTTGGCTTTGTGACTTTGAAATTTAGTACATTCCAAAGAGTTGTTTTCATTTTTTTACTTTCTCAAGCCATAGTTGAGGTCGACCTAGGGCACTCAGCTGGCATGTTGGGGTCAACTTGGCTTTGTGACTTCAAAGTCCCTATGTTCAAGGGACTTGTCTTCATCTTATTACTTTCTAAAGTTGCAATTGAAGTCAACTTATGGTGTTATTTCACTCAACTTGCATGTGGAGTTGACTTGGCTATAAGACTTTACCCAAGTCACATGGTAAGATCGACTTCGTGTGCGATTTTGGTTGTTGTACTTGTATATTTTTTATTTTTGAATCTCTATCTCATGAAAACTTAACTCAAAAATTTTAGTAGAGCTTTAGTTTCATTTTCATTAGGTTTTTAATCATTGGTTTGAAATTTCCACAATTTAAGTTCACATCATCTACATGGAATCAACCACAAATACAAAAGATATATAAAAATTAACGAAAAAACTTGCAGCTTCGTATAGATTTATTTCTAAATTCATTTAACATGCTTAAGAATAATCATGAATTCTCTTAGATAGATGAATATGAAAAAGCTTTTTAGACCTTTAAGTAGTACCTCTCTAACCCTCCTTCGCTCATATAACTAGAAGAGCATACCTCTACCTCTACCTTTGCAGATCAAGTAGTCAATGCTGTCTTAGTCAACCTACGTATGGGTGTCCAACACTCAATTTATTATTATAGTTAAGTTTTGAATAATGTTGAAATTGAGTGTTTTGTATTAGAAAATTATTTTCTAACTTATTACTGGCATAAAAAAACTATCTTTAATTTCAATCTCATTCTATCATTATTTATACTAATATTCCTTTGCGAAGGTTGCTTCAAAAACTAGATACCTTTGGTCACTACATGAAATGGGTAATTGATCTATCATAATTTGAAATACAATTTCACTTTCTACACACAAAAAAAGGTTAAGTTCTTGTTGATGCTTTGGCAAACTTCATAAAAATAGAGGTAACAAAAATAATAGAGCTCCCCCCGTTTATAACCTTCACATGTGAAGTTTTCTGTAGATGAATCCTCTAACAAAGATGACAGCAAAGTTGGTTTGATTCTTTAAGCACTAGAGGGATCAGTCAAGAAGTTGCCATATAATTTGAATTCCATGCATCCAACAATGTGGCTAAATATAAATCTTTATTCCAAGGATTAAAGTTCCTTGATTCTTTGTAAGTAAAAGAAGTGATTGTGTTTTTTCCTCTAACTTAGTTATCAACCAAATGCTAGGTACTTGTGATGTAAAAGATAATGACATAATGGATTATTTGGCCCTTTGTTGATCTTTATTATCCCACTTTTCATTTTTTTCATCCAAAAAATGCAAAGAGTAAAAATATTGAAGCTGATACCTTGGCTAAATTAGCATCTAACTCCTATTTTTTCAAATTGATACCCATCTATTGACTTTTACAACTTAATCCTACCTTTGCAAATGCATGTTGTCTCCAAAAGTCAAGATTGCTAGACTATCCCTTTAATAAGCTCCTCACGTACAATTTCTTACTCTCTAATATGATCTAAGCTAAACGATTACTCATCCAAGAAAAGAAATTCACCCTTTATAAGGAATGTCTTTATTGTAGGTTCTTGTCTATGCCCATTTTATGTTGCATCACTTCTAAAAGAATACCCACCATTGCTGAGGAAATATGTAGGACTATCATGGAAGTCACCTACGATGGCGAACACTCGCACACTAAGTGCTATGAGCCAGATACAACTGGCCAACAATCCAAAGAGATGCTAAACAACATGCGCAAACATGCAAACAATGTAAAAAGTATGTAAATTTCTTTCACTCATCTGTTGTCCCTCAAGAAGCTTAGCCTATCTAATAATGGGGTATAAACCTCGTTAGCCCTTTGTTAAGAGCTCCTAAGCAATTAAGATTTATCCTTTTAGTAGTTGAATACTTTTCTAAATGCTTAGAAGAAAGCTTTTAAGAAGTACTACCACCAATTAGATTATAACCTTTATATGAGATCAAATAATATATAGACATTTTGATCAAAAAATAATATGTAGACATGGCCTACCAAGAACAATTATTTCAAATAATGGCAAACGATTGGATAGCAAATAGTTTTGAGAATTTTTTCATGAAAATGGTATTAAACACAAATTTGCTTTTGTGGCCTAACAATAGTCTAATGGCCCAATTGAAAGAACAAATATAACACTAAAAGAGATATAATATCATAAATGGGTTGATTTATTATCTAATGTAGTATGGAATATAATATCATCCCAAGGAAGGCCATATGTGAAACCCTTTTAGATCACTATTTGGATCCGAAATGTTGTTCTGATTAAAATTACAAATGAAAATTTTAGAACAATTTATGTTAGTAAGGAAGAAAATCATAAAATCCATATAAAAGATTTAGATTTTGTGGATAAAATAAGAGATACATCTGTTGGTCCCGAGTTGATGGCTAAATCCAAGAGGGGAGGGGTGAATTGGGTTTTTTAAAAAATCTTTGGTAAATCAAAATCTTAACCCCTTGAAAAATCAATC
>JAXCLR010000063.1:25769969-25791799 GCA_035584095.1 Annona squamosa | reverse complement strand
TAAGTTACCAAAGAAATTTTTAAGAACCCAATTCACCCCTCCCCTCTTGGGTTTTGCCATCAATTCGGGACCAACAGAACACCCAAGTCTTTTTCAATTAGTTTAGGTAGTCATATTCAAAAATATTTTAAAACTTTCTCCTGGGTTAGAAAATTTATCTAGTAATTCATTCAATGATTTGTTTTCTTTCATTAGCCTTTCTACTTTAGTTATCAAGGCTTTAGTCTCATCCACTAGGCATTTGACTCTTTCGGCTAGTTTTTCATTCACTACAATGGTTGAATCACATTAGCTCTTCTCTAATGTGTATTTGTTATGTAGTTTCTTGATTTTATCATACAATGAATCATAGGATTGTTGTAATTCTTCTAACTTAAGACATTTGATACAATCATGAGTAGAAGAATAAATAAATTTGGAAATGGAGTGATCAAGTTTAGAAGTTACCTCCTCACTGCATGTGCAAGCGGTTGACACATTTAAGCCTTCAATTAGTTTGGTTACTGTGAGACAATTTAAAGTATCTTCTTCCTCAATTCTTGCTACATAACATATTCTAGCACAACTTGCAGCTCATGTTCTTCACTTGAAGAACTGCTAGTTGTGGAAGAATTCTCATTTACATACATTCTTCTACCTTTAGGCTTTAGGACCCTTCTTGAGTTGCTCCTTTCTCTTCTCTTGCTTTTTTTTTTATTTGTTTTCTTCAAATGTAGGACATTGAGCTTACATATGTCTTACTCTTTCTCATCTAAAACATTTAGCTAGTTCTTTCTTCTTTTATCTTCCACTTTTCTCCTTAAATTCTTTGGAGCTGAAATTCTTCCCTTTTCTCTTCTACTTTTCTTGTGAGAAGTGCAACATTCTTATCTTCATTCTGAGAAGAGGAAGAAGATTCATTTGAACTTTGTGTTGCTTTCAGCACAATGGCTTTCTTTTCTTTGTGATGCTCTTCATTTCTCTTCTTTATTAGCTCATAGGACATGAGTGAGTTGATAAAATCTTTCAACGTTAGTGTGTTTAAATCCTTTGCCTCTTCAATAATTGCGATCTTGGGGGTTCAAGATTCAGGTAAAACTCTTATAATCTTCACAACCTGTTTAGATTTAGATATTGCCTTTCCAAAACCTTTCAATGTATTTGTAATTTTTGAAAATCTAGCAAATATTTTAGAAATATTTTTCATTGTCTAACATTTTAAAAATTTTTAATTCTTCAATCAAAATATTTCTTCTTGTTCCTTGAACTTGAGAAGTGTCCTCATACATTATGGTTAAAGTATCTCATATCTCTTTGGCGATTAAGCGAGAGGATACCCTATCATAGTCAGCTGTAGTTAAGGCACAAAATAGAAAATCTATTGCCTTGACATTACTCTTTACTATTTTGGCTTTCTCCTTAGTCCATTTGGAGGCTTTCTCACATTTAGATAATATAACACCATCTTGGATGACAATCTAAGAATCTATGGGCACGTTTGGTAACCAGCCATGGGAAACGTGGGTGGAAAATGGTAGAATTGTTGATTTTAAGGCTCTACATTAATTAACTAATCATTATATTTTTCACTTTTGCCCCTATATTTCAATCATTTTTCCTATCAACTACCATCCAGCAAACCTATTTATTTCAACTTTGTTGGAATCAATGGCAAATTAAGCAAAATATATGTTTTGATGATTAACAATTCAATTTGAGTCAGTTTTGGGTACTAATATGTTTTGTGAAAAATGTTTAAACAATAGAAAAATGAAAATTAGAATCTGACAGATCAAGTTGCAAAACCAAGTCGACTAAGCTATCGACTTGAGTCAAGTCAATGCCCAAGTCGACCTTAGGATAAACTTGGAAAGAAGAAAAACATTCCAAAGCTGAATTTTGATCCAAGATAAATGAAGTTACAAGGCCAAGTTGACTCCATCTGCGACTTGGACCCAAGTCGACTTCGAGAATTCAAACCTTCCAGCGTTGAACCTTGGATCCAAGACAAGCGAAGTCGCAAAGTTAAATCGACTCCAACTGCGACTTGGGTGAAGTCGCAAACCTAGGTTGACTTCGTAATCAACTTCAGGGGTTCAAAACTTTCAACATTGAAACTAGAAATCCAGGATAGTTGAAGTTGCAACCGAAGTCGACTCCATCTGCGACTTGAGTAAAGTTGCATGCCCAAGTCGACTCCACATGCAACTTGAAGTGAGGTTGATCCCTAAGTTGACCCAAATATCCGACTTGAGTCAGATTGAAGATGAATATAGTCTAGACAAGCAATTCTACATGATAACATTATTCAAGACCATATTCTACTCAAGGAAAAATCATTTGGCTATTTCTATGGATTGCAAAATCGAGAATATCAAAGCATCTGAAATCCAAGGCATGAAGACAAAGTTCTCAATAGAAATTTAACATAACAAAGCTTCAAGATTAAGTGTTCAGTGGAAGAACAAATATAATATGAATGACAAGCGAGTGAGTTTCAAAAGAAATTCAATTTCCAACAAGTGCACATAGAAAGTGAAGTCGAACCCAAAATCGACTTCACCTGCGACTTGGGTCAAATTCAGGACTAAGTCGACCTAAAGTAGAACTTGAGGTATCTGTTGGGAATCGAAGTCGCACCCCAAGTTGACTTAAGTATGCAACTTGGGTGAAGTCGCACCCGAGGTTGACTTCATCTGCAACTTGGGTCGTAACAATCGAAAAAATTTGAACGTTGGTGCATTAAATATGCATTCAAGTGAACATGCTAGAAGTTAGAAAAAGTATTAACTGAGATTTAACTACCATCCTCTCAAGCATTAAGTGATCAACACAAGTTTCAAGTGAAGAACTATGCCCCAACTTGTTGTATTCATTAAAGCTTATCAAATTATCTCTTCTACGAGTTCTTCCACGAGCTGAAACTGCCTATACAATCTATAAAGTGTAGATTTCTTTATTTGATTCATTATTTGTATTTGATACTTGGTTTGATATTGGTGTTTTGAACCAAATGATAGCAAAGTAGCGTTGTAACTTGAGTGACTCGTCACCTATTTGTGTCGTGATTTATGTATGCTCCCTAGAGTTGGAATTTAAAAAAGAGTGTTGCTCTAGTTATTTGATAATACAGTGGAACCCAAGTCATAAAGAGAATGAGCTTAGAAGAGTGGAGTAGGGGAGGTTGCCCAAACCACTATAAAACCCTTGTCTAATGTTGTGGTTTGTATTTCTGATTTTATTGCTTTATTACTCTATATATTATTCATTTATTTCATTAAGGGGATTAAATTAAAAGAGAAATTTTTTTGTTTAAGTAAAAATTTTAAAGTACCTAATTCACCCCTTCCCTCTTGAGTAATAGCCATAACTTGGGACCAACAAACTTTACCCCTATCATTTCATATCAATCACAAAATTTTTAAAATATTCCATTTTCTACTCCCACCTAATACCACACTTTCCACACTTGTCACTTTCCCAAATGTCCCCTATGTCTGTTGCCATAATGAGTTGTTTCATTCTCAACTTTTAGTAATCGAAGTTACTACCACTAAATAGAGATGGTTTAGTGAAAGACTGGCCCTCAGCCAAAGCAGGGGTAGAAGTTGATTAGGATGTCATTTATATAAGATCTCTTTGGTATAAACTCAAAGACCTACTCTGATATCACTTGTTAGTCCCAAGTTTATGGCAAAATTCAAAAGGGAATGGGTAAATTGAATTCTTTTAAAATTCTTTTGGCATATTAAGTTTAACCTCTTGTAAAGTAGTTCCCCTTCAATAACAACATGGATAATAGAAAAGTAAGTAAAAAATTAATATTGGACATACAAAATTATAATAGTTCAGGGCAATCCTCCCTACTTTACTCCTTGAAGAACACATCTTTGTGTCTTAGGTTCTACTATATCAATAGGATTACAACCATAGCTCTTGCACTCTTCTGGATTTTAGCTTTTACGATAACTACACAAGTAGGCGATGAATCACACTCTAACCACACACTACTTACCTTCGCTTAATCTTGGTCACTAATATCAAACCAAGTGGGATCACAAAAGAATGAATAGAAAAGAAAATCTAAACTTTACATATGGTGTAGTGGAAGTTTCAGGTGGAGGAAGAATGCGTAAAGAGAGTTTGAAAAAGGATCGCTCAGCACTTGCAATAAATAACACCATTCTTCTTGTAGAGCACTTAGATGATCACTTGAATGCTTGTAAGTTGAAAGGTGAAAACTTAATCAATGCTCTAGCTAATCCTCTCCACTCCAATTGACGAGTCTTAAATAGAGAGGGAGTGAATTAGGACATTAGGAGGTAGGTGGCGCGCATTTAATGCATAAATGACCAAAAATTTTCAACTGTTACGATCCAAATTGCACTCAGAGTTGACTTCTGATGCAACTTCACCCAAGTCGTTAATTGGAGTTGACTTGGGTCGTGACTTGGGTCTTTAGCACATCAGTCTTCAACTTTTAAGTTTCATTTTGAGGTCGACTTGATCTTAGACTTGACCCAAGTCGCAGGTGAAGTTGACTTGGGTTGCGAATTCACTGTTCATTTTTCTCATTAGAACTTTTGATATTTCATAAGCTTGGTCTCATGATATATATATATATATCCTTTGTTACTTAAGTTCATTGCTTTAAATGCTTTCATTTATGCAAATAGCCCTTTGTTCGTCTTAATCATTTACCCAGTCATGGTCCATTTGAATCATCATCCTTAAACTAGTAACTGGATCTTAGATCATGGTGAGGTGAGGATGTGTGAACCTTTCTTGTTATTTTTGGACTTGAAACTTCATGTTTTTATTCTCGAGCTCGAGTTGAATGTTAGGGTTGACTTGGGATGCAACTTTACTGAAGTTGCATGGCTGAGTCAACTTCATATGAGACTCCACCTAAGTCGCATATTGAAGTCAACTTGGGTGCGACTTGACCTCTTTGTACTTAGTATTGGTACTTTATAGTTAATCGAGTTGACTTGGGTTGCCACTTGACCCAAGTTGCATGTGAAGTTGACTTTGGGTGCGACTTCGCCTGCTTATGCATCCACAATTTCAACACTATCCAAAAATAGCTTATTGAAGTTGATACTGGAGTTGACTTAATTATCAACTTGACTTGAGTTGATGCCTAAGTCAACTTGGCTTGCGACTTGACCTATCATGCCTTGAGCTTGAAAATTTTCAATCTTAAAACATCACACACACTTGTTAGTACCTTTAAAACTTTTCAAATTGAGTCGTTAATAATTAAAACATGAATTGTGTTTGATTTGCTAGTTATTTCACAACAATGTGGACTAAGGACTAATTCATAACCACTTTCCATAATAGGAGCTATGATCCCTAACCTATCATCATTAAGCCTTACAAAATCACTTAAAATTAAGTGATATGGGCAATATACATGGGCATCCTCCAACTCACATCAAACATGCAGTATTTATTATAAAAAAGATATCAATTCTCCTTCAGAGACAAGGATTTTACTCTTCAAAGAGCTTTACCAAATTTACATTTCTTACTCCTTTGTTTACTCTTCTTGAGGACATTATCCCCTCTGGAGAGAACTTGGGATTTGCCTCATCCCCTTTGAGATTCATTTCTACCCTCTAGGATTCGCCTAGCCCCTCTCTTAGGACCCTTCAAGCTTGCCTCTATCAAATCCTTGAAAGATCCAGATCTCACACTATATATCAATGTTTAACAATAATATTGATAATGTCTATGAAAAAATTATTTGCAATGTCACTGCAAGTGCACGAGTCATAGATTGTAGTATATAAAATATTAATCTACAGAATTCGGGACTTAGAACATTACTTTTAAACACTTTTATCAAATGTCAAGAGAATAAAGTAGAATAAAAATATGAAAGGAGAAAATAAATTTTAAAACTAAATTAGAAATTAGAAAGTAGGAATAAAAGTACCCAGGATCTAGGGTTTCACATGCGTCTTTTGTAATAGGTATATGTTATAATTATTTAATCTAGATATTATTTGTTAAAGGAGAAAAAATCTTAATTTATCCTTGCACCTTCTCTTAAAATCTCCAAGACATAACCCAAATTTATTTTTAACTACCTATTCTCGTGGGATCAAGGCAATCAAGATTTATTAAGTTCTATAGCCATTCATGGATTCCTCAAGGTTATCATGCCTATTCTCGTAGTAATAGATTTCTAGGTTTAATATCTTGGCTATTTGTATATTAGACTTTCACCTCTTGGTTCCATCACCTAATATATAAAATCATTACCAAAATAGGAGCTCAAACACTAGGCAAGCATTAAATCGTAAGGTATTAAATTAATAACAATATCCATTATAAATAAATCAAAACCACACACCAAACTACATTGTACTCATGCTACTTCCTAAACCTTCTATTAAGGACTTAGTTGAGCATGTTTAAGTCCTAAATAAAATTAAAATTGAAATCCATCTTAAACAGCACAATTAAAATAAAAAGGAAAAGAGGAAAGAAAAGCTTGTTAGTTGGAGCCCCAATGGTGTGTTGGCCCACACAATTTGCTGCCTTACCACTTGTCATTGCGCTCTCCGCCTCCTCTCAAACCCTTCACTGTCTAAAATTTTTCCCCTCTAAATTTTTTTCTTAATTTTCTGCAGTAGATTTTCTCTCTATGTAAAATCTCCCCGAATAGCATAGCCACTCACCTTTTTATATTGATGCAGAACCTGTGCATCTGGCTGTATCCATTGGGCACTTATTCGCTGCAGATTTTACGCAACTCAAATTGCGTTCTTCCGCCAGGATTGAACGGCGTAGATGAAAATCGAATGCAATGTATGCTTGGGTTCAGATCTCCAGGAACTTGGACGGTTCTGATTGGCTTGAATGATGGCTGGAATAAAAGTTGTCGGTTGATTTATGCTAGGCAGTGAAATAATGCATGGATAGACGTCTAAATTTTACACATCCAATTTCAGATGCATGGGCGGTAGAGATTTAGAATTAATTGGACGGCAGATTTGATTAATCTGCAATAAATTTAGGTGGATATGGAAATTGATCTGGGCGGCTAAATTTTTTAGATCAGAGTGTTCGGACGGTCCAGATCTTTCTGATGCTTTGGATGGTCCTATATTAAATGCTGGACATGATGACTTGTGGCAGGTTTGGACGGTGCTGATCATGAGATTGCTTTATTGGGTGGTGGTTTTTGGCTGAACAAAAGAAAAGCAATGGCTTCGAATTTCTGGACGCATCTGAAAGTGTCCAATGGTGCAGATTTATGTTGCTTCATGGCTGGAATAATATATCTGCTTGCTTTAGACGGTGGCTGAGGAATAAATTGGACGCCTCTGATTTTAACCATGGGTGGACAGTTTTGAAATATGGGCAGTGGAAACAAAATTTGGACCATGGAGTAATGCTGGGATTAACAGCCTAGATTTAATCGCATGGATTTGGAAGGACAGCTCCATTGAATTGGAAGGACGCTGCTGATTGACGGTGATGATGGTGGACCGTTGCGCGTGATATGAATGGTGGGCGCCAATGCTTGAATTTGGAAATCTGCATAAAAATATTAATTCATTAATTCATCAAATCCATTAATGAGTTATTAATATAAAAATTATTCAAGCCTATTTGATTTTATTGCAACAAATAAAAATATAATTTCAAATCAAAAGATCACAAAAATTATTTAAATCACTTGAAATTAATATTTAATACCCAAATCTTGCAAAATAATTTTTTAAAAAAATTTCACATTAAACTCAATTAAATATCTACCAAATTAGTATGCAAAGTATATTGTTACTTTCCAATCATCAAAAATCAAAATAATAGGAAAGCATATAAAATCATTTTTTAGTGTTTTATTTTATCAAGAATATCCAAGATTGAACGTGTTCACAATCAACGCGGAAAATAGTGAGATACATTACAAATTTTACGTAAAAATGATTAGATTAATTTTATTGCAAATTTGCAATATTTTTAGATAGCTAATTCTAAAAAACACAACAAAAATATATTTAAACAAAAATAAATTTATTCTTCTAAAATTATCCTCACATTAAAGAAATTAATTTGGTGACATTACTTTTAAAATTTTCACAATAATAATTATTATTTATATATATATTAGTATATTGTTGTGAAACCATGTGTATATATATTTATAAAGATTTTTTTAAATATAAGAACTATTCTAAAAATTTACTAAAACTAGGGACTAAATTAAAAATTTAGAAAACTCTTCACTTACCCCTAAGTTGTCCAATAGCAGCAGCAATTGCTTAAAAAGTAGTAAAAAAATAATAAAATGGAAGAAAGAAAAGAAGAGAGAGGAGGAGAGGAGTGAAGGAGAGAGGAAGAGGAGACGAGCGAATGAAAACCTTAGGGTTGGTGGAATTGGATTTCATGAAGAATTGAGAAAAAGTAAATAGATATTATTGTAAGCAAGTTCTTTTCAATATTTCTTTATTTTTCTTGTTTATTGCATCTATTTTATATATTGTGATAGTATGGAAGAAATTTAGAATAAAATTAAGATATTAGGATTAGAAATTCTAAACCTTAATAAGGTAGAGAAAAATGAATTTTTTCATGGAGATGAAATATAAACATTAAACGTGGATGGATAATTTTAGGATGATACTTTTGTGATGAAATGTAATTACTATTTGAAATATGTGAAGCAATGTGAAAGATGAATGTCTCTCGATAGGTGTTTAGAATTGAGAATGAGGAAAAGTTTGAAAATTTGAATAAAAGGTAAGTAGGAATTTTTTGCTTTTATTTGGATGTTAATGGATGTTTATTTTTCGAGCATGGACGCTTTGTGATAATTTGGATGTTTTATTTGAGATTTTTATGAAAACCTCCTTTTTGAGATAGCTTTAATCATTTAATCGAGTTGAAGAGTATGAAAATTTTATTTGAGTTGTGATGGATTTGTAAATATTTTAGCAAGAAAATTATTTGATTTTGATGGATACATTTTAAAATGAGCACATGAGCACGGACATGATGTATGAGTTCATTGTTGCACAAACATAACACATGATAATTCTCCGGGTTAGCTAGAGAATAAGAGGATTTATGGTATACTACAGTATAGTTGTGTTAGATAATGATTATGAGTCTACTTGGTGTGTCGAGACATATGGATTATGTTGATGATGAGAAGGTTGGGGATGAGCATTTGCATTGCATCAACATTTAAAGCATAAGTGCTTGCATGAGCATAGTATGGATCAGTATATAAATTTTAAATATTTTGATGTTTGAGTTATTTGATGAAAATGATGTTTGTTTGGTTTAATATTTGATTTTTATTATTATCCTCCTTACTGACTAGGCCCGGATTCACGTCTTCTTATATTGTTGTTTTTAGATGAATGACAGAGTAGGAGCCTAACATAAGGTTGGTACTCAGACATAAGGTTGTTAATAATGATTAAATGAAAGTGATAATTATTTAATTTCATCAAAATTCAAGAGGCATTTTCATTTGATCATATCTTACACTAGAAAAGTCAAATTGTTTTTTTCGCCATCCATAAAAAATTCCTCATTATGGAAAAAACCAATTTGACTTTTTGCTTCAAAAAATAGTTTTTCATTAATGTAAAAGTCAATGCATTTAAGGGTGCAAATGAGGTGTCTTAATGAGGAATTTTGGGCAGATTTATGCAATTTTTAAAATGCAAAAAATGCATGAAAAGGGGCTGCTAATTAGGGATGTTAAATGCTTGGATTTTAGGTAGTTTTAAGGGAACAAATGCCAAAATTGATGGACAGCTTGGATGTGATCAAGTGGATAGAACAAATGGGCAATTTTTGTGTTTACAAAATGTGTAAAAAATGGAATTCATATGGATGAACATATGAAAAAACATGTAAAGGATAAACATTGAATTAATTAACCTCAAAATGAGGTGGAAAATGAGGGTTAAAAACCCAACTATAAAAGAGAAGGGGCTGGACAGTTGCACGTCCCCTTAGGAATAGAGAGAGAAAGGAGAAAGGAAGAAAAACAAGAGGAAAGGGAAGGAAGGAGGAATCAAGCTAGGCAAGGTGGAAGCAAAACCTAACAACTCCAAGTAAGTGTTAAACCAAGTTTGGTTTTAATAATTGCTCAATTTTCTAGCTCAAATAATGACTCATAAATTGATTTATTTATGAAGATTAAGTGATGAATTATATACCCTTGATAGGGTTGTTAAATGTCAAATGAATTAGTAGATTCAATTCAAGCATTCAAGAAAGCTATGTATGGATTTAGGGTTGTTTACAATGAGTGCACCATGCTGGAATTTTTGTTAATGTCAATTTAATGTTGTTGTTTTGTGTATGTATAATGTATAAATTATGTGAATTATTTTCATGTTTAATTTATTTTAAACCAATCTTATATGATGGACCTTAGAAGGGTGAAACATGAGATTGACAACTTGATGCAAATTCTATTCGAGAATTGGTGCATGATTTAAACAACAAGATATATGAAAAATTATATGGGTAAAATACCCCATTCATGGAGTATTATGGACGTACAAATGGGTGGAAATGATAATGCAAAAATCTATTTTGTATGACATATTGATGTGGATGTCCAAGGTGGAGAAATGGAAAGGAAAAGTTACTATTTTGAGGAATTTAATTAAGGGATTTTAACTTCATGATTATACCCTAATTAATGTGCAAACAAGTGCTTATACTAAGCTAAAATGGAGAGGAAAATTTCTATTTTATATGAACTTTCTTAACACATAATGAACATTAATTAGAAGGTGCACATGAAGGGTATGGATGACAAGAAAGGGGAATGAACATGTATACATAGTTAATATGCAAAAATGAAAGGGAAACATGGAAAAATGAGAAAAGAGGGCTGTTTTGAGAAAATTATAAAATCTCAAAACTTTGGATTAAAATTAATAGCCCTAACTCATAAGTAAGTGCCTTGAATGAGCACCAATGTGAAAAATGTAAAGTATGGGTCTTGAATGATAAATGGGGGATGATAAATCTCCATATGTTAAGTTAAATTTAATGGTTGTAATGAATGAGTAAACTTACCCTAAATAAGGGTACTAAAATGAAAACAATGATTGCTATGGACGCATAAGTCATGCCAATGTGTGAATTGTAAAATTGATACCTAACTTGAAGGAAAAGTGGGTTAAGTAAGTTAATGTAAAATCATGTGGGTTGGAAAACTATAAAATGTGCAAGTATATGAAATTTAATCTATATGAAATGAAATGTCATTCTCATGTATCTAGGCAAAGGTAAGGAGAAAGTTGAAGAAATGGACTGAAGTGAATTTAGGTAAGCAACCAAACTTTTGAAAAACTTGCTTTCTCAAAATGTTGACAATATGTTGCAAATTTATATTTAAATGTTTTGAAACATATCTTGTAAATGGATGTTTAAATGCTTTGGACTTATTTAAGGATGACCATTCCTATAACTTTTGCAAAATAAATTGAATACTGTCTCATTAAGATGATGTTGAGAAATTATAGTTCAAATGGATATTCATGAAAATCACGTCTATGTTCATAGTGCACAAGAAACTAGGTCCACTTTAGTGGTGTAAACAGACTGATTGTCCTCCTCTAGTGTGACCAAGTCGCTAAAATAGGCCAAGGCCAGCAATGCCCTCCCTGAGATAGAGCAGGATGATTCGATGGTGGCCTAACTAGCGTACCATCATATGATGTTCATATTATGTTGATAATAATTGCATTATTCATGATATACCCATGTTGGATATGTTGGTTATTCAAAAATATTTATACAAGGAAAACTTTGCCTAAAAACTATGCAGTTTGCTTACTGAGTTAATATTCACGATTTGTTTTCCAAACCCTAAGATAGGTACATGATGGCTACAGAGGAAAAACACATGTTAAATGAAGAAATATACTATTGTATTCCTTTGTATGCATCTATATGAAGGGTGATGTATTATGGAATGAATGTTTGCAAACATGTTACATCTATATGGAATTATACATAGTTGATGTGTGATGTGGATTGAAATATGTCAAATTGTTGAAAAAAGTGATGATGTGTGATGCATGTATATTTTAATATGATATGAATGTTATGAAGTTTTATATTATATAATGGAAATGATGTGTAGAAAATAAGTATTGAATGTGTAAATCAGGGCTTGATGATGGCCAAAAAGGGCAATTTGGTGAATAAATGAGATTAAGCTCCATGAGATAAACTCCTATGGAGGGAATGATTAATGTATGTGCATCTTAAAAACCCATCATGTGACAGGACAACAATTCTATTCACGTTTACCAATCAGTAAATGATCCCGGAGTAAGGCTTACATTATGATGCTCAGGTTGGGGCACCACACTTTGATAGCTGAAATAGAAGAGTTGAAAAAAGATAATACAACATTAAATGAATCATTGACAAAATTCTCTACCGAAGGGAGTGTTAAAATGTTTCTCAACATAACAACCCAAACAAGTAGAAGAGGACTTGGATACTCTAGCAACCAATCTGCATGTGGAGTCCACCTCAAAAAATTTATGGAGCACATAATTTTTGCAACAAGTTTGGTCACAAAATTTATCAATGCAAAATTAAGAAATTACAAAACAAAGGTGCTATACTAGTTTAGGTACCAAAAATATTAGATTTATGCCTTCTAGACTTGAATAACATAAACTTCAAATGCTTATTAACCTAAATTGACCGATGAGATAGGTACTAAAGGGATGAGCTTTTTATGATTATTTTTATGGGTTTGTCTGAGAGCAAGAGCCAACAATACTTGGTTTATGGACAATCACTGCTCAAGACATATGACTGAAGATAAAGCGTTATTCCATGATCGTAAACCCTACAACAATGGAACTGTTGCATTGGAAACAATGAAAAAGGTAAAATAAGAGGTAAAAGGTAATGTTTATAGCATTTCAAATGCATGCATAAAGAAAATTTTATTTATTGAAGGACTCAAATACAATCTAATGGGTATTAGCCAATTATGTGACAAAGGTTATAAAGTTGTATTTGAATAATCTATATGCAATATTTTTTTATGGAGATCATATAGTCTCTAGTGGAAAAAGACATGAAAATATATATTTGGTATCCTTTGATGAATTAGATGGAAAGTATTTATCAACTACTAATAATAATCCACGGGTATAACACGAGAGACTTGGGCACATAAATATGTAAAATATCAAAATATTATAAAAAAGAGCTTGGTAGAAAGTTCACCAAAGCTCAAATATATGACAAGGACAAAATTTGCAAAGCTTGTCAAACATCCAAATAGTCAAAAGTATCATTTTTACCAAAGGATGAAGTCTCAACTTCAATGCCACTTGAGTTGTTCCACATGGATCTTTATGGACCATCTAATATTTTGAGAATTGGAGGAAAGCAATATATTTATGTCATTGTTGATGACTTTTTTGAAATCTTCTCTATGTTTGTTAGTTTTTTAAGTTGGTTCAAAATAAGAAATAAAATACGATTATATCTATTAGAAGTGATCATGATGGTGAATTTGAAAATAAATAATTTATAAAATTTTGCAATAAAAAGGAATCCACCATACATTTTCTGCACCAAGAACTCTACAACAAAATGGAGTTTAGAATAAAAGAATAAAATTATAAAGGAGATAGTTAGAATTATGTTAAATGAAAGCAAACTATCCAAGAAATTTTGGAGAGAAGCTACAAGCACCACTTGCCATGTTTTTGAACTGAGTAACCATTAGAGCAATCTTGAAAAGAATCTAAAACTATGGAAGGGTGGAAAATCGAATATTGTATATTTTCAGACTTTTGGTTGCACATGCTATGTATTGAAAAATGGAAATGACAACCTTGAAAAATTAGATGTGAAAAGTGCTAAGGTCTTATTTCATAGACACTCCATTAGGAAAGAATATAGAATTTTCAACAAAAGAACTCAAGTAGTATAAGAGTATACATGTTATCTTTGATGAATTTAATACAACTCCAAAAAAGGAGAATGAACATAGTGATGCCGATGATTTATTAAAGAACTTTGGTAAGCTATAAGTGAGAAAGCAAGGGGGAGAAGAACTCAAACAAGATCAAAGTGTAGATCAAGAGGTAAATGAAGGTAATATTTTCTATAAACCTCCTGAAGATCTAAAATTCAAAAATGATCTTCAAATTGAGCAAGTTATAGGAGATATGTGACGGTGTGGAAACTAGAAGCTCAATGCAAAATATATGTGGGTATTCCACATTTGTATCAAAGATAGAGCCAAATTGCTTGGAATATGTCAAAACTAAAGATTAAATTGTAGATATTTTCACTAATCATTAGGTATTAAATCATTTGATAAAATTAGGAAAGAAATGAGAATGATTGATTTGAAGCTTCAATTTGGCAAGAAAATGATTGAATGATGCAAATTTAATGAAAATTGTTGAAAATTGTTATATGAATATATATACATGTTAAAATGATTATAAAATTTATTGGAGAGAAAAACCGGTAGCAAATAAGATGGATTCACTCTTGAGTCAGTGGAGCAACTCAAGTTGACTCCACTTAGCCGAAATTGACTTCGGCTAAGTGAAGTTGGCTTCAAACCCACTTAGGGTTTAGAGTTTACTCCATGAGCAACGGCTCAAATGTCCAATTTAGGCGCCAAACCACCATTTGCTTCTCCCTATTTTCTACTTGAGTCCAAAAACACTCCAAAACTCCTCCCTTACCTCGCATCAATTCCTCTAAATCTAGTCACTGCAATTATCAACCCTTAACTCAAACTCCATTTTTGTCACTTTCCAACACAAATGGCCCCAAAATCCGTTTCCAAACCATCAAAACTCTTGGTTTCATGCCCTTCTAAGTGTAACACATGGGAAGATGTCCCAAGGAGACAGAGAACCCCTCCAAATAAGCTAAAGATAAAGCGACTACCTTCACCAGGTGTCGGGTTCATTTCAAGGGAAGTAACCCTTCTATTTCCATCCCTAGAGAGGAAACTAGTGTAGAGGAAGAAGTTGCATGGAAAAAAGAGGAACCCCTACACCTAGAGGGCAAGTCTTGAAAATTCTTATTGAATATTTTAGGAATGAGAGACAATATATTAGGTTCTACAAACACTTTTATGAGAGAAAGACTTTCCCTCCAAAGATTATTGATTTTGGATTTGTAAAAGAATATCAATTTGACATAAAAGAACTATTAGAGTTTTAAGAATGGACAACTCTATTAAAGGAAGATGGAAAGATCTACACAGATTGACAATGCAATTTTATTACTTATGGAATCAAGAAGAGCTAAAGATATTTGTCAAAGGCATTGAAATTGACCTTGGTCAAGGTCATGGAGCATGTAAGTCCAATGCTTTATTAAGGATAGGACATATACTTGGTGTTCCATATTTTGAAGACCCCATTATCGAAGACCTTACTCTTACCAGAATGTACAATCAACTAATAGGGAGTGACAAATACCATCCAGGCATTAAATTTCTTTACTACATGGAATTGCTACCACAGTTGAGAGTGTGGAGAGTCTTGATAGTTTATTGCATTTATCCTAAAGGCGGAGGTCAAAATCAAGTTGACCCTCAAGAGGCTGAAATATTACGTAAGTGACAAACAAATATAGGGTTAACTTGCCTTAGTTGTTTCTAAAAGCCTTGGAACTCAGAAAGAACAATCCTTGAGAGATACTACATTATGGAACATGGATCACCATGATTCTTGAGACATATCATGTTGATCTAGAGGGAGAGCGTTTTGAAGTGATCAAACGCACCAATGCCAAAAATAAAGTCGTATTGACCAGGATGAAGATAAATATTGAGGCATTTAGGACTGCATGAGTATATGCTAGAATTGATGGTGGATTCCCATTAGCACCTAAGCCACAAGCTCCTTAAGAAGATGCACCAATTGAGGGGGAGGCCCTTGCTTCACATGAACCAATCCATTCTTAAGTTCCACCCTCACTTATCCCTCGGTTACTAGCATCACCTGCATCCCATGCTTCATCCTCTCCCCATGGGTCTAGGGCTATTGATCAGTTGCTCATCCTCCATCCCACCCATCCACATCCAATGCTCTCTTAGAATACTTAAAAGCTATGGAGACCAGAATTTCAAAAGACTGTAGTAACATAAATCTCTCTCTTAGATATGCACACTAGGCAAGATAAGCTTGAATAAGAACTCACTTCCATCAAATACACCCTTGCCTCCGAGTTCAAACACCATCAACCCATTCTAAGCCTTTCAAATTTTGATCCATACAAAGAGGAGTCCTATATCTCACACCCAACTATCCAAACAAAATTGCCTTTTTTACACCATATGATTCCTCGTCCCCTCCTCATTCTGAACCCCTAGACAATGAATCTTACCCAATAAAGCCTATCATCTCTCACAAAGTCTCTCATATTTTTCACTTTCCCATGTCCCACCTTTGGTGATTCACAAAAAGGTGGAATGTTTCAGAGTTACATGTTACATTTTGGGATGGGTAGCATGTAATTAGGGTATTTTGGTTTTTATTGAACTCTTAAATGAAATGTCTTGAATGGATGTATGTCTTGAACTCAATGAAGGTATATGTTATTGAATAGCTTAAATTAAATGAATATGAATATTAATCTTGTGTTGTGTGATCTTGTGAATTGTATCATACTTATTCATGACAAACAATGGATGAAGTGATCCAGTACTATTTGAAACTTCCAAACCTATCAAATTTCAAGTTTACAAATGAAAGAAAGGTAAATCTCAAATTATTTTTGTCAATTATCAAAAAAGGAGGAAATTGTTGTAAATTAACTAGCAAATCAACCACAATCCATGTTTTGATGATTAATAATTCAATTTTGAGAATTAAGAGGTACTAAATGTATTGAAATGTGTTAAGTTGGAAAATTTTAAAATACAAGTCACAACAAGTCAATTCGCAGAGTCAACTCGACTCAGACATCGACCTAGGTCAAATCATACCCAAGTTGACTCCATGATTGATTACAACCATAAATTTTTATAGCCTTGAAATTGTAGACTGTGGGCTAACAAAGTTGCATCTAAAGTCGATTTAACTTGCAACTTAGGACAGTCACAACCTAAGTTGACTTTACATTCAACTTGGAAGGCTTTAGGCCTCTGATGCTGAATCTGATGAAATCAAGTTGCATCCCAAGTTAACTTCAATGTGCAACCTAGGTGAAGCCACAAATGAAGTCGACTTAATTGGGCGACTAGGGTCAAGTTGCAAGTCAAGTCAACCTCAATATTCGACTTGAACACAAGGGGACTCAAAACTAGCAGATTCAAGCTCAAAGATCAAATAGAAAAGTTCAAGCAACTCGTATGTTGTTAAATCAAAGATAAATGTCATAAATTATTGATAAACCTATAAATGGTTAACGTCCAAGTACATAATTCAAGATGAAGAAAAGTACATAATAAATTTGAAGAATATGGAGACAAATGAAGTTGAAACTTAAAGATATAAGAGCATATTTTGTTAAAGCACTTAATTTATGAAGTCTTGAAATTCTAAAGAACATATTGTATAGTAAAGTTGCAACACAAGTCAACTTGCGACTTGGGTCAAGTTCTAGACCAAGTCAACTCTCAGATGAAACTTGAAGTTGAAAGTAAAGAGGAAACCTTCGGGAAGGAAATGCGGAAAGCCAAAGTTGCAATCCAAGTCAACTCCAATTTGCAATTTGGATGAAGTCACACCTGAAGTTGACTTCACGTGCAACTTAAATCATAACAGTCAAAAAATTCAAACGTTGGTACATTTAATGCACGCCACCTACCTCCTAATGTTCAAAATTACTCCTTCATTATTTACTGTACGTCAAATGGAGTGAGGAAGGTTAGCTAGAGCATTCATTGAGCCTTCACCTTCCCACTTACAAGCAATTAAGAGATTATTAAGTGCTCTAAAAGAAAAACTACAATCTTTACTATAAGTGCTGAAGCTTTTCATCAATCTCGAACTTGACCAAGTTTTTCTCTATGTTGAAGTACTATCTACACGATCTTTAATGTGTAGAAATTTCTTTTAATTTATTCTCTTATATTACTACTTGGCTTGGTGTAGGAGATCAAAGCCAAGTAAAGACAAGTAGCATACAATTGGAGTGTGACTCACCATCTACTTATATTGTGATTATAAAAGGCCTTCTAGAGCTATAATCTAGAAGAGAACAAGAGCTCTAGGCATATTGTAGATTGATATAGTGGAACTTAAGACATAAGGGTATGTTCTAGGAAGAGTGGAATGGGGAGGATTGTCTCGAACCACTATAATTTGTTGTTTTTGCTGATTATTATCTATTTGCTCCATTTCTCTCTTAGTTTTCATTTAAGGGGACGTAGTTTGCAAGGGATTAAGTTTTAGAATTTCAAAAGAACTCAATTTACCCCTTCCTTCTTGGATTTTACCACAAACTTGGACTAACAGGTTAATCATCAAGATCATTTTGACGTGATTTAGATGGGGATGTTGATTCCCAATATTTATTCAAGATACTAGATTGATTAGAGTAATTAGTCTTCAGTAATGGTTTGTGATTGATGACTTAAGGATATTTGAGGGCTTGCTCCTCAGTTTGAGTTTTTATTTCTTTCTTAGAATTTGAGAATCAAATTCCAAATATTGGTTATGGAGGCTTGATTGCAGAATTTTGATTAAAGGTGCTACTTTTTGTGCTTGATTAGTATATGATTAAATGTTATATGAGTTAATAGTTTTGAATCCTATCATTGACAGGATGGCTTAAAATTGAGGGATTTAGAACCTCAGCATCAAGTTGGTCCTCGATGAGATGGAATGCATTGGGTAGATAATGTTCAACTGAATATTAAGAGGATTAAGCACTTGAGTTGGTTGGATAATTCAATAAAATAGAATAATTAATGATGAATCTACTATGAGCTTGACAATGCTATGATGATAGACAGTGATTATAATAAGTTGATGGGAAGGGTAGAGTTAATCGTCTTGAGTTGTGAAATGTGTATGCTGCAAGATGATGAGATGAGTTGTGTATAAGAACCTCTTGTAGAGGGGATCTTGATTGAGGTGATTGGATTGTGAGCATCTTAGATGCTTAATGAGTTTAAAAGAATATGACGCCCATGTCTTGGGATTATTTGATTTACATGTTTTGAGGAGGAAAATTTTTTGTTAGAAGGTAGAATGTAATAACCTAGGTATTAGCAAATATGTAAATTGATGGTGATGTTTATAATGTATCCTAAGATGCCACGAGATAGTATGATTTTATGAATTGAGGAATAATTATGTCAAAGATTTATGAGTTATGGAAAAATATGCAAATTCTAATTACTGAGAACTAGATGAGTGAAATTTGAATGATAGATTGAATAGAATAATAGAAATTAGCCTAGTTATGTAGTTGATCCTGAAAGAATAAAGATAATGAAAATGATCTGGGAACATTGACAAGAGTCATGATTTGCATGAGAATGATGTTAAACATAATTGAACTATGCTTATGAAATTTGGGAATGAATTTGATATGGTAATTTTGAAAACAGAGCTTTTGGGATCTTAGAGATTTTGAGAACAAATTGAACTTGAGGTAAGTAGTCGATTTCTTTTGAATTTAAGCATAGATTTCGTTTGTAAATGATGTGTTTTCATGGTTACTTAGGTCACCGACTTTGTTCAATGACTTGTGTGGATTTTCATCATTTGGGGCTTGTTTAGAGAATGTATGAGTGTCGGAAATTGAAGGTTTTAGTGAAAATGCACGTAAATGTCGTGCTCAAAGTGATTTTGTAGGAGATTATGATACGTTGGGTGCAATCCTATGGATTTTAAATGAGTTTGATTTGATTTTCATAAGTTTCCTATGAGATATTTAAAGAAATGCCTAAGTGAGACACAATGTGTAGAAATCATATGCAACTGAATGTAACTTATGATGAGCTGGTGAATATGGGTTGTATAAATCGAAATAGGATTTGAGCTCAGTTCTTGAGGATAAATTTTAAGTAAGATAGGTAAGTTCTAATACTTAAAGCTTTTCTTTCTATTGTTATATTCAAGTATTGGAGTATGAGAAGTTGATTTTTCTATCCAATTATTCAAATTGTTGATGCATATGAGAATACAAGAGATTATTGTGGTTATAATTGATATTCATGAAAAATGATCATTTGCATTTATTGTAAAATAAATAGAAAAAATCATAGTACTTCACTGAAATTATTTTATGTTGAGATAATGTTGAGAATTGGTGATATTTTATTAGTATTAAGATGAAAGATATTTACATCATCTATAAATTAAATTTCAACGAAGAAATTTTGCAAGGTGGGTAGAATGTGAAACCCCATGTGTATATATATTCATAAAGACTTTTTAAAATATACTGACCATTTTTACATTTGACTAAAATTAAGGATTAAATTGAAAAATCATAAAACCCTTCACTTACCCCTAAGTTGTCCAACAGTAGTTGCTCAAAAAATAGTAAAAAAAGAAAACGAAGAAAGAGAAGATAGAGAGGAGAAGGAGAGAAGGGGAGGAGAGAGAGTGGAAGAGGAGAGGAGGGAGAGAAAACCTTAGGGTTAGTGGATTTGGATTTCATGAGTTAGGTTTGAAGTTGAAGAATTTGAGAAAAAGTAGATAGAAACTAAGGTAAGCAAGTTCTTTTCAATCTTTCTTTATTTTTCTTCTTTATTGCACTATTTAATTTATTGTGATAGTACGGAAGAAATTTAGAATAAAAATGAGAAATTAAGGTTAGAAATTCTGAACCCTAATAGGGTAGAGAAAAGAGGATTTTTCCATGGAGATGATTATAAACAAAAAAAGTAGATAGATAACTTTAAGATGATATTTTTTGTGAAGAAATGTAATTATTATTTTAAATATGTGAGATAATGTGAAGGATGAATGTTGTAGCGCCCTGTCAGCCAACACCTCGTACCGGTGGTCGCTATGGGGGAGATCCGGCAACATCTTCCTAGGATCTGTTATAATTTCAAAAGAAAAGGACCACATGTATATAAAAATCCACCTGTGGCAATGCTAGATATCCACAACTAATTCACATATGGCAAACAAACCAATTAAACTATAATTATTTTCATCATTCGCATCTCAACGAAGGTAAAGTACACGTTTATAATTCCCAAATACATTAATAGGGCCTCAACAAGTCATATGTTCATGAACCATATCGTGAATATATGATATACAACTCATTGTATAATACATACATATTTATATCTCTCAAATATACATTAACATTAAATTACCATAATCCAAAACTACACAACTTATTCCTGCCACGATTTGCCTCAACTCGAGATCAAACCTGACTTAGCTCATAGTTAGGCTCTTGTAATATGAGTCCTGCTAAAAATGTCAAAAATAAAATGCTTGAGTTGGGCAACCTCAGTAAATAGATGGGATCAGTAACAAAAAATGACAAACCCATGTCAAAACCATCATATGTTATGCACCACATGCAATGCATATATTAGGCTATCACTAGCCCAACACGATCATGTCATGCTCACACACGCATGAAACCCAACCAAGCTCATATCCATCAAGGGTCCTAAACAACCTTGTAACCTTATCATCATGCTAATAAAGGGCCATGAACAACCTTATGCAAACTGTGCATATGCAATGCTCATGTCTATGCATCATGCCCATGCCAAAATCAATCATCATAAATTTTACAAACCTTACTGATACTCATTTCATAAATATCCACCATGTATTTGTTGGAAACAATGTTTCAAAACAAAACAAATTGAACAAAGCTTGAGTTTTGATGATTAACAAGAACTAATTTGA
>JAXCLR010000063.1:25758767-25769869 GCA_035584095.1 Annona squamosa | reverse complement strand
TGATTTACCAAAGAATTTTTTAAAGAACCCAATTCACCCCTCCCCTCTTGGGTTTAGCCATCAACTCGGGACCAACAGTATTTTCACAAAATTGTGCCAAAAGAAATAACCAAACAGTCATCAAAGTGACTAACCCCAAATCAATTCAATTAACATGTAACATGCAGTATCTGACACCAACTACCTTGGAAGCCATCCAAATACGATTGTATTAAGGTATAAGCCCATCCTTGGCCTCCTCATCTCTAGCCTCAAGCTAGGTTCAACTAGAAAGAATTATTTTCCCCTCAACAAGAAGGCTATACAAATGAACATAAATCATCTACAAGCTCAAGCAACCAAATTCAAATCTATGTTAAAAAATATATAATTCATGCACATCATGCCCATCAAAAGTTTTGCTTCCAATGAGTCATTGTCCCACATGTTCGAAACATACTCAACACACACATTTACAAAGTTCTAAATGCCCAGTTATATATCACTCACACACATTTAGCCTCATTTAGACATTTCGTTGAACATATCATAGGCATTATATGGAAATCAAGCCCAAATCACTCAAAAATCATGAAATTCCACTCAATTCATAATAATATCAAATAAAATCACTTCTAACCACTTGAATTTCATCAATTTCATGCATTTATATTAAAACTCCAAATTTCAATCTTCCAACATCTCTAAATAAGCCCTAAATCATGAAAATTCAACTAAATCATTTAACAAAAATTGATGCCCACAAATAAATATCGAAACACATCATTTGCAACTCAAATCCATTATATATTTCAAAATAAAAATACCTTTACCTTATTGATTCCAAAGCTCCAAGCTTTCTTCTTAATTCATCAAGTTCCTTCGATGCAAAATCACATGGATTCATGCACTTTTATGTGGGTTTTCATGGGGGTAGAGAGTTAGGGTCATGAGGAGGAAGAAAGGAAAGAAATGACATGGAAATGGGGTCAGTTTGGACCCTCCCTGACTAAAACAACATCTCACATGGTTTGAACCATGCAGAATCACATAATTCGAACTGTGTTTCACCATTTTGCCTATAAATTTCTCTAGATAACTCCAATTGGGACATTTTTTGCATTGGATTTCTAACTTTAACTACTATCATTCCACAAAATTTTAGCTCAAAATTAGATCATCACAAAATTTGGCGTGCATTTTGCTACACAGCTTTACCGACAACTTTCATCCCTTCACAAGAAAAGTGGTCATAACATGTCAAAACATTTTCAAAACTAACCTAATCTTTCACATGCATCTTTTATCATCATAATATGACATCTGCATCATTTATTTGCTCAAAATAGGTCTTATACAAAATTTAACCTATCAACTCAACTCTTTAGCCATTTTGCCTTTACAACAGGTGTCGTTAGCCCAAATCATATATATCATCTCTAATACTTCCAAAATAACTTCTCGCACATCACACATACATCTAAAATTTCATCCATGATAGAAACCATCATGTTCCTTGTCATTTTAAAAATTTCACCCATTAATTTCATTACTTACTAAATTTTCACTATTAATCTCAAATAAATCTATTATCAAAATTATCATACCAAATTCATTCTCAAACATCAAAGATAAATTTCATTCATCCCTAGGATCATTCTCAAAAAAATCATGGCTTTCATTAATGATTCTTGATCCTTTTCATTATCGGAGTTCTTTAAGGCTGAACTACACAATTAGGTCCATTTCATTCATTCTATTGAATTTCTCATTCAAATCTTACTCATTGCCATATATATCTATTCCGAACACATTTGGCATCTCACCTATGCCTAAACACCTATGCCTAAACACCTTTCAAAATAAATCAACTCTAAATAATGCTCTTATCTAGTTCAAAGTCCACAAACAAGGGTCAAGTTTCAAACATTTATCATTTAATCAAATCAAAGGTTTTTGCATATCCAAAATTATCTAACAAACACGTGCAAGTCCATCCCAAGCTTCTATCAAGCTATTTTTCAAAATTCACTCATTCATTTCTCGATAACCAGAATTGCATATTTACAGCAACTCGTGTAATCTTTCACATTTTCAAACCTTGATTCATTAAAATCTTATTATCATCTAGCTTATCAAATTACATTAGACATATCATCATTGATTTATGTAATTTCTAATCTCTGAGGTATTACAAATGTCTCTAGGTAGGTGTTTGAAATTTGAGAATGAAGAAAATCGAGTATTTGAGGATGGAATTAGAGAAAATTATTTTTAAAATATTATTCAAGAATATTATTATTATTTTGACGTGGAATAAAGTAAAAAGATATTGGAATGTTGTAAAGATCTAAGTTAGAGATTTGAAAATTTGCATAAAAAGTAAGTATGAATTTTTTGCTTTTATTGGGATGCTTATGGATATTGATGAACATTTATTTTTCGAGTATGAATGTTTTGTGATGATTTTGATATTTTATTTGAGATTTTTATGAAAATCTCCTCTTGAGATATATGATTTTCTTAGCTCTAATTATTTAATTGAGTTTAGGAGTATGAAAATTTTATTTCAGCTAATGATGAATTTGTAAATACTTTTAGCAAGTGAATTATTTGCCTTTGATGTATATATTTTAAAATAAGCATATGAGCACGAGCATGGTATATGAGTTCATTGTTGCATGTTGATCATAGCATATGATGATTCTTCATGTGAGCAGGAGAATAAGAGAAGTTATGGTATACTGTGGTATAGTCATGTAAGATGTTTGATAATGATGAGTTCACCTAGTGCTCCAGGAGATATGGATGATGATGATGATGATGGTCAACGACGGGGATGATCATTTGCATTGTGTGAGCATTTAAAGCATGAGTGCTTGCATGAGCATAGTATAGATGAGCATATGAATTTTAGAGATTTTGATATTTGAGTTATTTTATGAAAATGGTGTTTGTTTTGTTTATTATTTGAGTTCTATTTTTATCCTACTTATTAAGGTATCTCAGACTCATGTCTTCTTATATTGGAGGACATTTGGATAAATTTATTTTGTTTAGCTTATGTATTTTCATATGTGTGATATAATATATAGTATGATGTGCGAATGCTTATATAGGGTAATTCTATCTAGTCGCTCAACCTTGTAAGTATGGGGGAGATGCTACCGAATTTTTAGTTAAATTTAACAACTGTTAGCTAAGTGTGGAAGTTAGCCATTGGGGCGTTACAATTATAAACATTAAAAAAACTATGCAATACAAAAAAATTATTTGTTAAATCCAATTTTAACAAAACCAAACTATGAAGTTTCATGTCTAATTCGAGTTTGATCAGTTCAACTGTTAGTTCAAACTTATTTGAACCATGATATTAATATAAAGGGTAGTGATTAAATGCACTTAAGTGTATTGAAACCTAAGTGCACTCTGTACAAAACCCATTTTTTAAGTTTTTTTTTAAATTTTCATAAAACTGTTATATAGATGTACTTAACATATATATTAAGTTGTATTATTTTTGGAGATGTGCATAAATTTTTTATTTTTAAAAACAAGTGGGTTTCAATCTTTTTTTTTTTTTGATGAACTGGAATGCTCCCCTATCCCGGTCCCCTTACAACATGGAAGGAAGCCGAGATTGAGTGATCCAAAAATGCATTACCAAAAAAATTGTCTGTACAAATTTTACCCAAAATGGCTTAGGGGGATTTCCCCACCAAGATTGGTGATCAAGAACAGAAAAAGACATCAAATCTGCTAAGACATGAGCAACAACATTTCCCTGCCTTAACACATGATGAACAGAAATATGGGGAGTCATGGAAAGTAACGCCTTAATCTCGTCACTGAGGACCCCCACTGGAGCACGACTCAAACCCTCCCCAACCAAAAAGTTACACAAGAGGAGAGAGTCGGACTCAATCTATATGTTCCGAAATGCCAGCTGGGTAGCCCACGTGACCCCCAACAAAAACGCTTGGACTTCCATGAGCAGGGGCCCCATGTTTCCCCGCCTCCTCCATCCCCGAGCTGCAATGAAGGAGCCTTTAGAATCTCTAATGACCGCCGCAAAGCCCATGGATCCCCCAGCCCTGCATCTCCTTTCATCAACATTGATTTTGAAAGCCCCTGGTGGCGGTTTAATCCACCTGGGTATCAATGGTCGGTCCAAGCAACCACTAAGCATGAGGGGCTTAGCTCTTCTGTGCTCCTCAAGGAACTCCGCACACCATTCAACCATGTTCCCCAACCCCGTCTGTGTACCATTCTCCCGAAGAGAATTACGGAGGTACCATATCCTCCATCAGCATAGGATGAAGATTGCAAGATCATCAGGCCTATTTTTGTGGGATAACACTCCCAAAGTTTCTTAGAGCGTCAGCCCCCATGTGGCAACTCGTGCCACTCTCACGCATGCCCTCCCAGTATAGTTACATCTCATAAACAGATGGTTAGCATCCTCAATCACTGACCTAGAAAACAAACATAATGTGTCCACTGCGATACCCCATCATACAAATTTTGCAAGGTGGGTAAAGCATTCCTAAAAAGACGCCATCCGAAGACTAACACCTTGCTTGGCAACTTTGTTCGCTAAATGACTTGATATATGGTTGCATCACGGGACGCCACATCGCCAGAGCAAAGGACTCTGTAAGCCGATTTGACAGAATACACACCGTATGGTTCGTGCAGTCAGAATAGACGATCTTCCTCATCAGATGGGGGAATGGGAATAGTGTTGATATTCTGCCAGCCATAGTCTCCCACAGCCACCACAACGAGCTCCCTATTCCATGCCTGTGTTTCCCTATTGATGAAGTGGCTAATTGGCACGCTGTCTGGAATGGATAGGTGAAGGGGCCCGACCTTATGTAATCTAGTGTCCATCCATCTATCCGTGAAGAACCTCACCCGTTCCCCGTTACGGATCCACCATTTGCATCCATTATGTATTACCTCTCTAGCTTTTAATATACTTTTCCATGTGAAGGAGTCTGATGGGTTCGCCTTGCAGTCCCATATCTCCGCATTTGGGAAGTACCGGACTTTTAAAACCTTAAAACATAGTGATTTGGTAGATATCGTTAACCTCCAAACTTGTTTGGCGAGGAGGGCATAATTAAATTTATGAATATCTCTGAACCCCAGGCCGCCCGCCAGCTTTGAATTGCACATATCCTTCTAGGCAACCCAACTTATCTTGCATTTGCAACCATTTTCACCCCACCAAAATCTGCTTACCATCCCATTCATGTCATTACAAAATGATTTTGGCAATAGAAAAATGCTCATTGTGTACGTCGGGATAGCTTGAGCAACAACCTTGATCAGCACCTCTTTTCCTCCCCATGAAAGGAGTCTACCTTTCCAACCCTAAATTCTTTGCCATATATGCTCCTTTAGTCCCTTGAACATCCCCTTCTTGGACGTTCCCAGCCATGCAGGTAGTCCAAGATATTGATTAAATTCCTACCCCACGGAGCCAAGCAGTTGGGTCATCACTTCCCTTGAGTTGCATTCCACATTCGGGCTAAAAAATACCAAAGTTTTATCCACGTTGATCGTCTGTCTTGATGCCTCCAAGTAGTATTTTAGAATGGTCATGAAGTTTCTGATGTCTTGACGCGTGGCCTGAAGGAAAATGAGAGCATCATCAGCAAACAAAAGGTGAGAAAGGGTTAGCCCCCGTGGACTGAGCCTAATACCATGAATACTCCCCTGAGAGACCGCATCTGATATGAGAGCAGATAGACCCTTAGCACACATAATAAACAAGTATGGAGATAGTGGGTCTCCCTGCCGAAGGCCCCTGGAGGGTTGGAAATAATCTGATTTGAAGCCATTGATATTCACACGGTATTGTATTGAAGTCACACACTTCATGATCCAGTTTATCCATGTGGAGCTAAAGTTCATCGCGTTCATGATTTGTTGTAGGTAACTCCATTCCACTCGATCGTAGGCTTTTGACATATCTAGCTTTATGGCCATTTCATGTTTCTTCCCCTTCTTCCGTCTACGCATGGCATGAATTGCTTCGTAGCCAATAAGCATATTATTAGTGATCAGTCTTCCTGGAACAAACGTGCTTTGTTGTTTATTGATGACATCCTAGAGAGTTCCCTTAAGAAGGTTAGCCAGGACTTTCGCCAATATCTTATACACCACATTACATAAGCTAATGGGCCTAAATTGGGATAAATATTCATCTCCAGCCTTTTTCGGGACCAAAATGATGGTGGTGGAGTTTAAATCCCGAATACTACTCCCTTGGGCATCCACCCTTTGATCCTCCATGAACCATTTGCACCATTGAAAAGCCTCCTGCCCCACCGTCCTCCAGTGTGCCTGAAAAAATCCCACAGACATCCCATCTAGGCTCAGGGCTTTTGTGGGACTCATAGCTTTTACAGCCTTTACTACCTCCTCAAATTCTGGCGGCCTTATCAGAGATTGCCTTTGGAGATCCGAGATTTTTATAGTTATGAGGTCATTTACCCAAGCTGCCTCTCTTAGGCACGAGGAGGAATATACACCTGAGAAATGTGCTACTGCCAAGTCCAGAAGTTTTCCTTGATCCCTGATTCACTGACCGTTCTGATCTTGAAGTGCCTCAATATAGTTGGTCCTTTTTTTTTTTAATGTCATGCGATGGGAAAAACTTGTATTTTTGTCCCCCTCATGGAGCCAATGTATCTTGGCTTATTGTCTCCACATTTGCTCTTCATCTTCCAACAGGAGGTTTATTTAGAGTTTTAGCTTCTTCATGGCAGTATCCCTATGGTTAGTGGGGTTATGACCCATTAAAGATGCGAGCTCCCCCTGTTTACTGTCAATGGTCGTCCTGAGGTTTCCTCTCTTCTGCCAATTCCATTTGGATAGTGCTCTACCACATGACCTGAGTTTCGGACCCAAAGACTCGCATGGTTGGATATCAAAGTGTTGTGTCGATGCCCCCACATTATGAATGATTCGGTGTGCTTCTTTGTTCCTTGCCCAAAACATTTCATATCGGAACTCCTGTGGGGGTCTTCGCTTGTTATTTTTAGAGTCCAAAACCACCAATATCGGACAGTGATCGGATGTGGCCGTGAAAAGGTGGAAAACCTTTGCAAAAGGAAAAAGGGCTACCCAAGAAGGGGTGGATATTCCCCTATCTAGTCTGGCTTCAACTCTTTGAGTGCCGCTTCTGTTGTTCCTCTAGGTCATAGGTGCCCCCACAAAGCCAAGATCCATCAAATTGCATTTGTCCACGGTATCGCAAAATTTGTCCATCTGTGCATGAGAGCGAGCCCTCTGGCTGATAACTTCTTAGGGCCCATCACCTCGTCGAAGTCTCCCATGGCAATCCAGGGCCGATTGTCGCCTTCGCTCAGCTGATTGAGAATTTACTAGCTTTGGTGTTGACAGTGGGTCTCAAGATGGCCATAAAAACTTGTGAGTCTCCACTCCTGGATTACTGCATCAATATGGTGGGCCGAGTAGCTTTGAATATTGGTTGGGAACTCATTGTTCCATAATAGGGCCAATCCACCCCTTCTCGCTTCGGGCTCCACGGTGAAACAGCTGTCGAGCTTCAGCTTACGTCTAATCCCCTCCATTTCTTTTGTTGTGCTCTTCATTTCACTGAGAAAGACTAGACAGGGAGCTTGCTTCCTGACCAGGTCAAGGAGGCTTCGAATTGCACATGGGTTCCCAAGCCCACGACAATTCCAAGCTACGAGCACCATATTAGGTGAGGTGGGGCTGAGGGCCCTACTCAGCCTCCACCTCCTTCAGTATACCCAACATCTCCCTCTTCATCCTCTTTTGATGGTGATGATGTTCATTTTGCTCCAGCTCCAAACCCCATTTAACATATTTCATCCCTGTGCTTCCATTTTTCCCAAAGCTGTGAGTTATCTCCATTCCCCTAGCCCTTCTCTTCCAACGTCTTGTACTGTGTTGTGGTCGATTTCTCTCCAACCCCTATTGGGTTTTAGTTCTACCATTCACCCCTAGTTCGAGTAGACAAACATTTGGTTGTGCCTCATCCTCCTCTAGGAGCCGGCTTTCCACTCCATTACTTCCCATTTGTGGTTTTCCTTCCATCCTACATTGGTTGTCAACCCCTACTGTTTCCACGGAGGCACCAGCAATTGACTCCCAAATCCCTTCCCCCGCATCTAGACGAGAGCCCCACTTCTTCCCCTCATGTTGTTGTCCACCAACTCTCTTTGTTAGCAGGGCTGAAAGCCCCCTTGACTGTGACACCCCTTTGTCCCCCCCTGCTGTTTGCCTTGACTGTCCCATCCTCCTCTCCATCCCCTTCTTGTCCACGCCCACGCAGGCCTCTGTATTTTCCCCTTCCAGCGTCAGACCTTCCATCTTGTCCATCTGTTGTGAGTCCAGTGTACCAGCCTGTGCGCAATCACCTAGGGGATCATGCTGCGACAGCCTTGGTCTGTGAGGGTTGGTGCTGACATTCAACAATCCACTTCTTATCAAAACATGTGCTCTAGCCAGTTGTGAACAAGGATCCTCGTTGCCTTGGCCTTCTTTAATGCAATCCCCCATCATATATTTGGGCTGAGGGTCCCCGATTAGCATCACTCCCCCTCTCTCATTTGGGGGCATCGTCTAGAAGATCTTCCCTAGTTTGAGACGCCACCTAACCGCTGCTGTGCCACAGAGGTTGCACCACACTCACCATCAGCACTTCTCGTAAAGCAGCTACACACCTCAACCCTCTTCATAAGCACATGCCCATTCCTTCCTTCCTTTCTCTGAGAAGCTTCCACCTTTGGAGCCTGCATCGAGGGCAAGATTGAATCCCCCAGATACTTCAGAGGTGCCACCCTATTACCCAGCTCTGTCTCTGATCTCAGCCTCATTAGTCTTGCCCCTGCCCTCAAGCAACTCCCAAACGGCATATCAGCTTCGGCCAATTGCGTATTCATTTTTGAAATGGCAGTGCAGTCCTTGTGGGCATGTCCCATGACTCCCCATAGGTAGCAGAAAATGGGTAGCTTTTCATACTGGAAGCTCACCCATTTCCTTTGCTGGGATTCCATCCGTATGAACATGCCCCTTTAGAAAGGTTCTCTGCAATCTATTGTAACTTTGATCTTTACTTCCACTTCCGACATCATAACCTCCTCTAGATGCTCAAAGGAGTTGCCAAATTTGTGGCCCAAGTTGTTCTTCTCCACTGTGTATGGGATTCCAGAAATATGTACCCATATGGGTGTTTTTACAAGCATTACTTGGGCTAAGTCCATTTCTTCATAGAGGTCTTCAAGGAGGACAAGACTTCTCTCGAATAACTATGGTCTGCCTGCCATGATCTTCTCCTTATCCATCCGCTCCCTGAAGGAAACCTTGTACAAGTTTTCTCCCAGTTCAACAAATTGGAACGGTCCTATTGTCTTCCAGAGTCTCCTCATCATTGCCTTAAACATCTCTCTGTTGTAAGTTCTCGACGTCCAAATGGAACAGAGAACTGCTGCTCCATCGCCCGGCTGGATCTTCTTCATTTCTCCTACCGAAATGGTCGTGGTTTGAAGTTCCTTTTCGAGGAGGTCTGCGGCGGATGGGTTCATCATCTCTACCGTAGCTTACTCTATGTAGTCACCCAACTTCGAGGTCGCCTCCTTCTTCCACCGTCTTACCCTTCCCAGAATCAACTATTCTGTCGTCCTTACCACCCTTCCACTCGCCACCCTGCACCGAGCACAACCCAGTCGTTAGTCGGGCAACACGAGGGAGAACTCTATTTCAATCATTTTTAAATGGCTAAAATACTTATATTTTTAAAAATTAGAAAATATATATCTCTAAAAATAATAAAACTTGGCTTATAAATGAATACCCCTAGATTAGCAGTTATATAAAAAAATTTCAAAAAAAACTTTTAAAAATAAATTTTGCATCCTGGTCCATTGAATCACTATAAAATAAAATATATAAATGGTTAAAATTCAATATTTAATTTAATTCTTTATATAAAATATATTTTTATCTCATAATTATGGTAAGCTACACATATATAATTTACAGGGGTGTACTGGACAAGGTGGGAAGTAAAAATATTATATTTTTATTTTCCTTTTAACATTGTATAAGTGAACAGAGGAACTGTATGCAAATTTCGGGTACACGATCGGTGTTGGAAACAATGTTTAAAACAAAACAAAATTGACCAAAGCATGAGTTTTGATGATTAACAAAGACTATTTTGAGTATATCAAGTATACTAATGAGTTTGCTCAATGTTTTAAGGAACTGAAATAGCCAAGTCGATCCCCAAGTCGACTTGGACTTCGACTTAGGGTGAAGTCGATCCCAAAGTCGACTCCACTATCGACTTAACTCAGAACCTCACAGGCAAAATCAAAAATGGAAGAACAGCAGGTGAAGTCGCAGGCTAAGTTGACTCCACTTGGAAAGCTAAGTCGCAAACGAAGTCGACCTCACTATCGACTTCAGTTGAGAAAAAACCTCCATACCTGATTTTGGGGCACAAAGATGCCCAAGTCGCAGACGAAGTCGACTCCAAGTGCGACTTGGGCGAAGTCACAGACAAGGTCGACTCCATCCTCGACTTGAGCTATTCAAAGTGGAAAATGCAGTTTCAAGTTCACTTTTTAGGATCAACTTGGGACTTCTCAAGATCCAAATCAAGGTGCAAGTCCATTCTCAAGATTAACTTGAGATTCTCAAAGTTCAAAGCAAGGATTCAAGTTCAAGATCAACTTAAAGTCTCTCAAGACCAAGGCAAAGCTTCTAGCATAGTTTAAGATGAAGAAATAATCAAGCCATGAAGATCAAATGAGTCCAAAGCAAGCAAGATGCATGAATCAACCAAGCAAGACTCAAGCTATCCAATGATTCACAAGGTTCAAGCCAATCCAAGAGGAATCAAAGTCAAGCTCTTCAAGATTGACAAGATCTACAAGCATGAGGAGCCATTCCAGAATTAAAAAGACTAAAGGAAGAAAGTCAAGCAAGATAGACGCAAATCAAATGAGAATCAAAGTACTTTTGGCAAAAGACCAAGTTAAGTCGCAACCCAAGTCGACTCCAAGATCGACTTGAGTTCAAGTCTGAAGCCAAGTCGACTCAAGACTCAGACTTGG
>JAXCLR010000063.1:25746375-25757593 GCA_035584095.1 Annona squamosa | reverse complement strand
ATATATATATATTTTTAATAATTTTAAACATCTATGTGTGTATATACATTTAAAATGCTCCTATTTTTAAAAATTTTAAAAAAATATATACACATATCAAAAATTAGTAAAACTTAATTTATATATTAAATATACTTAGATAAACAAATATATAAAAAAATAAAAAAAAATTGTTATAAATGAGTCTTTTAAGGTAGACTAAGAAGAGTATTTAGTTAGCCCAAGCTAACAAGATTACTCGTCACTAAAAATTGTAAGAATCTCTGGAAGGATTATAAATATAATATCTGTTGAAATGATGAAATATATACATGAATCAAAAAGAAAAAGTATTGGCTACATAAGTTTTTTAGCAATAGCACTTCCGTATTTAATTCCAAAGCTGTTTCCACTTGCTAGAGGTGTCGTCAAAATTATAAGAAAATGGCCAACAAAAGAATTTAAATGTTATCATTATGTGTAGCTTGTCCCTACGATGCTGTAATAACTTGACGCATTAGAAAATTTCAGCAGTAATTAATGTTTTAAAAAAAATGTTGTTATGTATAGTTTTTCACTTCTGTAGTTGCAATAAGTCTGCCTTAAAGAAGTTTCAGCAATAAATTCTTACAACATATGTTGTAAAGAGTTTATAAAATGTCATTTGCAAATGTATCCACATAATTTAACCACAATTACACATGTACGTGCTTCATTTTAAAAATTATAAATAACTTCTATACATTTTGACCATAAAAGTAAATTATCCATGCCACTGCTGCACATTCAAAGCGTGGGTATATTTACAAATATATACAAACTAGGTAGCTATATTTATAATTTATTTTTTATAATTTTGGAAATATCCTCTATAGTGTGCAAATATATTAACATCATTTGCATATTTTTGCTAATATACTCATGCTATATGGCATTATGGGGTGAATATATTTGCAAATATGGTTAAATTATATTGGGTTATTTATAATTTCAAAAACTAAGTAAGTATATAATGTAATTATAGTCAAATTATATGGATATTTTTGAAAATATTTATTTTTTGCCACAAATACCGTATTATCATCTATAAAAGCTTAGAATGTAACCAGAATACTTATTGGCATCATCCTTAGCAGCTTTTAAATCGCAAAGATCATATTGCAAACATGTGATTTTATTACAATGGAATAGACTCTAAAATTGGTTTGCTTGGACGTTAAGGCTGTTGGTACCGTGGTTGTCGCCACCGGCTTTTCATGCCCTCGTGGAGCAAATGCTCCATAGTCTAGATGTAATTAAAAATAAAAATAAAAATTGGTTTGCTTGATCCTCCATCCTGGCCCATTACAATAAAACTTGTTTTGGCAATGTACAATTTTTAACGATAAAAAAAATTAGTTGTAGAAAAATAATTACAATATAATTTTTTCTCTTGGTATGATGATTAAGCAAGGAGATTTTTTGCTACCGACTGTAATTGGGCTCCAAATACGTCTAGCCTTTTAACTTAGGGTACGTTTGGCAATTATAAAAACATGTCAAGTTAAAACTTTTTAATCTAAAATTTTTCATTCTCCACAACTATCATATTTTTTAATTATTTTTTCACATTTTCCTATACAACTACTCTACTTTTCAATCATTTCTACACAACTAACCTATTTATTTTAACTTTATCTTCTTTCCTACTCATCATTATCCCAATCATATTACATCATTTAACAACTTTTACTTTCCAAAACTTTTCACTAAAAGTTTTATTCAATACCAAACACACCCTTAGTTTTTAATTTAGGTATATTTAATCTATAATTTAAATTTTACCATTTTAATATGTTTATATATTTTTAAATTTTTAAACACAACAAGCATTGACAGAATTTTTATACCTCAATTTTCACGGGGGAAAAATTACCAAAAGAGTGTTAAATTTAAAAATAAAAAAACACATAAACATGTCTAAAAAAAACTTAAATTATAAATTAAATACGTCTAAATTTATATATTTATAAAAAATATTAAAAAAAGCTAAACGTCCGTACGCAGCTGGAGCCAACTATACCCAGCAGGCCTCGATAACTGAAACCTTGAGATCTTGTCCTCACTTCTCAAAAGTAGATGTATTATGTAGATGTGACAGCTGACAATAGTGAAGGATTTTATAAATTCTTCTCAATGATCCACCTTCAAGCTTTGCATGTGGCCCACCTGATCAAGAGCGGATCAAGTGGAGATTGTATCTCCATGTCGTCTAGTAGAGCTGGCTAGCTTGTGAAACTAGCTAGAGGTTCGAATGGATAGCCCGTGGGAAGAATCCAGCGACCTTGCATTCACGTGTGAACACCCGGCTATATAAATCCTTGTATTTTTTAGGCTGATATTTGCCGCGGCGGAGTACCCAAAACGAATCAGGCGGCTGTCGTTGTTAACCGGTGGGACGTGGGACGTAAGCTTGACCTTTCAGACGACTTATACCTTGTGCGTATTACAACTTCCCAGTGCGTCTACGGAAAGAACTCTCCGGACAGCCTTAAACAGAGACATAATTAAGAGCACCGATACTATTTGCGCCGGCTTAAGCCCATATATGTTATTTGAGCTTACCTTAAACAATCTATTTATAATATTTTCTTTAAAAAAAAATTTCGTACACTTATTTATCCAAGTATATTTAACATATTAACCAAGTTTCACTATTTTTAAATATATGTATATATTTTATTGAGTTTTTTTTAATATGGGTATTTTAATTAATACATATGCATTAAATGTTTAAAAATCTCAAAAAATATATACACATATTCAAAAATAGTAAAATTTAGTTTGTATGTTAAATATACTTAAATAAAAAAATGTATGAAGAAAAAACAAAAAAAGTTGTAAATGAATTTTTTAAGGTAAACTAAGAAAAATGTTTGCTTAACCGAGCGAACAAGATCATTACTCTGTAACTAATGATACACAAACATTTCTAGCATGAAGATATGGTCAATATGCAGACAAGCAATGATTTGAGTAATTAAGAGGGCTTTTTATTTAATTTTACGAAAATATCTTTATTTTATTTTATTTATTCTTACAATAATAATATCATGGTTGTGACTACAACATACTTTCTTACACAAGGTCACCTTTTTATAATCAAAACAGCTAAAAGTTATTTTACTTGCATCCGAGAACAACCATACATTGACTTATATTTTTAAAAATTTTAAGGGTTACAATGACCTACATTTTTAAAAATTTTAAGGGTTTTCTTAATTTTCAAAACTTTAGGGGGGTGGGTAATTGCGCCCTCAACTCCATGTCGCTTAGAGACTCTTGCACACAAGATTTTTATTATTTATAATTGAATTTGAACATTGCATTGAATATTATTTTTGCTATATTTGATGTAACAAAGTGGTTGCATTTATGTATCACTTAGAAACAATCAAGTGTTTGTTGCCGAAAGTATTGATCATTTTAGAACAATTTGAAATTTAGTGATTTCAAACTAATCTAAAAACATATTTTCATTTTTAAAATTTTTTTTATAAACATGTTAATCTAGTTATGTTTAATCTATAATGTATTCATTCTAAATTTTTAAATATAGGGGCATTCAAATCATTTTAAATTAAAATGTTTTGAATGCCCCTGTATCTAAAAATTCAAAATAAATATATATACATACTCAAAAATGGTAAATTTTGATTTATAGATTAAATAAAACTAGATTAACATGTCCATAAAATAATTTTCAAAAAAAAATCTTTTTAGACCGATCTGAAAAGATCATTTGGAAAATATCAATTGCAACTAAATTTGTAATACATGCAATTGTCTATATTATATGTTAAATAAAAAATTTTATGTTATATGAGTGTTCGTGCTTTCACCGCAAGTACATGGGTCGTAGATTGTAGGATATAAATTATCGATTCACAAGGAATTTGAGACTTAATGTCGCTTTGAAACACTTTTATCAAATATCAAGAAAATAAAGTAAAATAGAAAAATAGAAAAGTGCAAAGAGATAATAGAATTTAGAATCAAATATTATGAAGCAGAGATGAGAGTACCTAAGATCTAGGGTTTCACATGCATATTTTGTAACGGGTAGTAGTATGATTATTTAATTTGGATATTATATGTTAAAGGAGAACAAACCCTGATTTATCCTTGCACATTCTCTCTAAACCTATAAGGCGTAACCTCAATTTATTCTTAACCACATATTCTTATGAGATTAAGTCAATTAGAATTCATTAAGTTTTACTATTGTTCGTGGATTCCTTAAGGTCATCATACCTATTCTAATAGTCTTAGATTTTCAGGTTCAATATCTTTTTGTTGTATATTAGATTTCCTCTTGGTTCTATCACTCAATATATATGAAATTATTGCCAAGTGGGAGCTTAAACACTAGACAAACATTAAATCACAAGATATTAGATTAATAACAATATTTATCATAAAAAAAATTGAAATCACACACCAAACTACATTGTACACATTCTACATCTTAAATCCTAGATTAAGGATTTAGCTGAGCATGTTTAAATTCAAAATAAAATTAAAATTAAAATTCATTTCAAATAAGACAATTAAAGTAAAATGGAAAGAAGAGAGAAAACCTTATTGGTTGGAAGCCCCGATGGTGCATTGTCCGCTACATGCAATTCGCCGCCCTACCTCTATCCTCATGCTCTTTGCCTCGTCTCCACCCTTTGCTCTCTTTCTCACTCTGAATTTTCTCCGCTGCATTTTTCTACACTCTAAATTCCCCTGTAGCCGCCGTCCATATTCCCTTGATATAGTTTCTGAAACTACATCAAACCACAGGATACGCAATTTGCATACACTGCATGAAATATATGGCTAAAAAAAGCAATTGTCATTACATGAGGACTGTTGACGTAGTTGCTGAAAATTCCATCTTTTGCTTGAATGGATGGCTGAAATTTGATGAGCCTGGATAGCTTGAATGACTAGGAAACTTCGACATTTATAAGGCTGAATAATTGGACGGCTCTGGACGCAATTAATCAAAGCATTGCTGCTTTACATGGCTTGTGGAAGGATGAACGTAAAAAATAATGCATGGGTTACCGGTCAGTGGATGTGAATTGCTTGGCTTGGAAATTGGCATTTGGGCGGTGAGGATCTCAAGGGTGGCATGCTGCTTTTGCTTGTGGGGCCACTGGATTTCTTAGATCACAAACAGACGGCTAGGATCGATAGATCTGGGCGGTCAAAAAATCTGGACGGTACATCATGGTTGGAATTCATGCACAGGTGGACAGCTGTTAAATATAAAATATGGACGCCTTGGGGACCTAGAAAAATTGATCATTTTATTTCATTTGAACACTTGAGTTGTTGTAGTTTCATTTGATCATTGGATTTCTTATTTTTACTCTTAAGTTGTAAGAAAACAAGAGCAATTCCAATGTAATTTCAAGCCAAAAAGAAGATGAAATGAGAAAAATTACTTGAAGCAGTCAAAAGAGCAATATTATCTCCAGCTTACCTGAGTCCGCAGCCATGAGTCTAGAGATCGCAACCACAAAGTCCATCACCTTAGAAGAATTTGCATTGCCACTGCCTAGTTTGGTGGAGGCCACAACCACGAAGGCATGCGTGTGGAATTTTTCACATGCCACAGCTCCAATTGCTAAGGGGTATAAATACCTTATTTAGGGTTTCAAAATAAGGGAGGCTAGGATTCGTGGGAGCAGCCACGAGTGGAGAAAAAGAAGGATTTAAAGCCAAGGAAGATCTTGAATTGAAGATTCAACTTGGATGATGGAAACCAGCAAGTTTCATCTCATCTTTCTCTTTTCATACATATTTTTCTTCTTCTCCTTTGCGGAGATGTATCTAAACATAGTTTTTATGGGACTTGATTTTATGTTTATGGGCTAAACTCCAAGAGATGGGAGATTGAGATGATTTGACTCTTAAACTATGTTATTTTGGTTTCTTATGGTTTAAATATGATTATTTAGTTGTAGTAAACTTGCGATATGTGCTTTACCTATACATGTGGTGTTTAATATTTTTTACAAGCCTAGCTACCTTGTAAGATGATCTATTATCTAGATTCATGCTTGGAAAAGATGATTCTTACTAAGATTCACATGTATGACATAGGTTTCTAATCCTAGTAGTGTGGAGTGTTAGATGGATAAGAATATATCATGTAACTCTGTATAATCTTAAGTAGGTTATGAGCTAATCAATCCCACCATACTTTTTTGCATGGGAACATAGCAACAGAGCGTGGTGGGATTAGGTTGATACATGTTAGAAGGTGCATATAAGTATATATAAACTTAGGCTACTAAATCCCTACACCACCGATTGGAGTCAAATTAATATAGTTTAGAGTCAAAGATTTCTGATTTGTTATCTATTATAATTAACCTTAAGAATTCCAATTCATTTATACACAATCCACTAGCCCTTGCTCATTTTATTTGCTATTAACATTAATTTTCTGTTGAATCCATCAATTGAACTCTTTACCCATCAAAGGCAATTGAATTTTCGAGATATAGGTAGTTTAATCTAGTCCTCACGGGATTGATACTCTATTCGCACACTATTGCTTGTACGAAATGTATACCTACTTTTAGAAAAAGCAATTTAATTAAGTATATGTGGCGCCCCAGCCCAAGCATCACAACCTTACTCCAAGATCTTATCGATTGGTAAATGTGAGTCAGGATTATTGCCCTGATCACGCGGCGGGTGCTTATTGGATATTTATCCACTTAATCTTAACTCCATAAAAGTTTATATCATTCCACTTGTTTCAACTTTCCATCAAATGCTTTTTTAGACTATTATATTATTTGAGAGTTACACATGTCATCTCATAATCTTCATACTTAATCATATCGTAATATTTCATGCCTTAACATTTACCCATAAAATTTTTCACCAAGCCATGGGTATAAAACATAACATAATTCATATACAAGATTAAATAACTATTTAATGTCATCATTCATAAGACTATTCAACCCTTAGGTTCATACATAGGTAACTCATAGAAATTCATTCACTCTTGAATCTTTACCTGTGCTCCTTGCCTCCTTCCTTTCACCTGTCCTTGGGTTTGAAAAACAAAATGTGACTCGAAACTCAATAAGCAAGCTATGGTTTTCAGACAATTCATTTTGAAAGCAACATTCTTTAAAAATATTTCTCTCTATTCAGTAGAGACACTTCGCAAGTGATTAACTACCTGCGGAACAAAAACTTTTTCATAAACCTTTCATAAACATTTCATTAAAATCATTTATGAAAAACTATTCCTGTAAACCATTCATAAATCTCAGTTTTTAGGCATTTCATAAACATTGGATGTGTAAATTCATCATTTTCATTCATAACATTATCCTTCATGTAACGGTACACTAGCATGGTGTGGCACCCCAAACAGAGGTTCCTAGAAGCCTTACTCTGAGATTGTTTTGATTGGTAAATGTGACTTAGGATTGTTGCCCTGATCACATGACAAGATTTTTTTATCATTAATATATGAAGAATATTCCTTGTTCATCCAACATGAATTATAGTTCACATATCACAGTTATAATCAAAATTTGTTCCAAAAACATATCCATTGGAATAAAAATATTCATTTTCGTATCAAAATTAACATCATTGTCTTTACATAAAATTTATATATACAACTTTCATATCAAAAACTACATATCATTTTGTATGCTGCCTTCATCATCATTTCCTGTTTGTTGTTGAAAAATCATGGGTGAGTAATAATACTCAATAAGCAAGCCATACATAATTTTTCAATCATTTTCATGCATTTCATAAAATGAAAATGTAATGCATACATAGTATTCATGACATTCCTTTGAATGCGACCATAGTTAGGCGCCCATCCCATACATGCTTCCATCTTAGGGAGGTCGCCACCAGCCTCGGCCTATTAAGTGACTTGGCAATAGCGAGAGAAACATCCTGTCCACTTACTACCTCGATTAAGGCCGATTCCTCATGCACATGCTCATTTATATACACATGCCGGCATGATAGTTGTAAATCATAAACAATTTCATAAAAAGTATTTAATAAACAATTTAACAAACGAACTTTAGTTCATTTAAAGAAGTTATAGGTATGGCTAACCTTAAATAAATTTCATAAAGCAATTTACAGACAATTTCAAGCATTTTTGAAGATAATTTGCAAAAAGATACAACTTGCTTACCTTCTCAGTGGGTGTCCTCAACCTTTTCTTTTTCTTTTCCTATTCAAGGAAAAAAGGATATTTTCATTTCTCCTATTCAAGCTGCTTCCTATGTATGCTCTATAATATTTAGGCATTATTTCTTTATACGGATATTTTTATTCATAAATTCGTCAAAAATTCCATCCTCGAATTTAAATATTAATCTCAAATTTTCTCCAAAATCATGTTGTTTACTATAGTAAATTACTGTAGCATTACTATAGCAGTAATGTTCATTCGAGGTTACTGTTCACAGAGACATGGTTACTGTTCATGGATTCTAAAAATTGATATTTTTTTAAAAATAAAAATATCATAACATAGCTTATGCTTAGTATATTATAGAAAATTTCATATATTTTAAATTTATCATTATTTACTTGGCTAAAAAAATCACTTTCTCCATATATTAAAAATCAACATAAATTCACTTAAGCATAATCCATAATTTCAAAAATTACGATATTAATATATCATCATCCCAACATCATATTTATTCATCACAAATCATCATTTATAAATTTTTAAGCATATTTTCCCATATCATATATTATCTTCTCAAATGCTCTATTTTCGCTCTAAATCTTTGATGTTTCGACATGATTTCAATTAAGCATTATATCTATACTTATTTTCTCATGCTTAGGAATTATATAAGCATGATTTTACCCTACTTAACATCCAAAAAAATTTGGGTAGAAATCATTTATCTGAAGTGGAGATACGCCTTTTTTTCTCATACTTTCTCTCTCGAACTTACTTCTTTCTTTCCTTGGATGTGTGGGATGGTTTGGAGACTTGGAATAACTCAAATGGAGTTGAATTTTGATGGACTTGGACGTTCTCCCTTCTGCCTTATTTATAGGGTTGGATTTTTTAAGAATTTGGAATTTACCCCCTAGCTTTGAGGTATTTAATTATAAATTGATATTTCTTTTTAATTTTGAAAAATTCTTTGAGCCATGTGCTGCCACCCTAGGCTTGATCCAGCCCCCTATGCAGCCTTTTTTTACCTTTTTTTATTTTTAAGATTAATTAATTTAGGCTAAATAAATCTTAACCGTTGATTAAAGATGAGGTTGATCATGGACCATTGATCTTGGTCAAACCTCCAGCCACCCTAGCCTACTCTAGCCCATGCAATAGCTGCCTTTTAATTTTTAAAATTTTTTTATTATTTATTTTAAATATAAAGTCAAAAGTTAATTAATGTAAAGTTGTGTTACTGTTTTATCTTTATTTGACAAGTCATTCTGACCCTTGATTTGTGATTTTCATCACATCTTTACCCATTCATCATGTCCATCATAAATTTTTAACCATCCATTAAAAATTTCATCGAAATCCAACGCCTGGATAGCAAATTATGAATTTTTCTTTATTTTTCTCTAAAATCGAAAATTGGATTAAAATATCCAAAAGAATTGCTATTTTGTCCTGTAGTGATTAAATCTCTATTTCGTCTTTTTGTGATCCCCAACTTGGATATTCAAATCCCTTCTTTTGCAATTAGTGTAACTCTTTTGCCTGCTTTGGGCTGTGAGTATATACTAGCGAATCACTTGGACCTTTTCTACCACTTTTTTTAGAGGTCTGGAGCCAACTTCCATTCTCCCACTTCATCTCAGTTTAGAGGAGTTCTACATTTTCGTCCATATAAAGCTTCAAATGGGGCCATTTGAATATTTGCTTGATAACTGTTGTTATAAGTAAACTCTGTCATAACCAAATATTCATCCCATGATCCTCCAAATTCTACTGTGCACATCCTCAGCATATCCTCAACTATTTGATTTACCCTTTCTGTTTGCCCATCAGTTTGAAGATGAAATGTTCTACTGAATTTCAGCTGTGTACTTAAGGTTTGATGTAAACTTTTCTAAAATCAAGATGTAAAACTGGAATCTCGATTGGAAATTATTGACTTGTGTACTCCATGCAGTCTCACTATCTCCTTATAACAAATCTTGGCCAGTCACTCAGCAGTAAAATTTTTCTTGATGGCTAGGAAATATGCTACCTTTGATAATCTATCAACTATTACCCATATAGCATTATTTCCATTTTGGGTTCTTAGCAACCCTTCAATAAAATCCATAGTAATGTCATCTCATTTCCATTCTGGGACTTCTAGAGACTATAATTTTTTGGGGGTCCTTTGGTGATCAGCCTTCACCCTTTAGCATGTTAGGCATTTAGCCACATACTTGGCAATTTCTCTCTTCATATTATTCCACCAATACATTCTTTTAATGTCTGGGTACATCTTGGTGCTACCTAGATGCATAAAAAATGGAGAGAAATGTGCTTCTTTCAATATCTGTTCCTTTAATTCCTCTTGGTTGGGTATACACAGGCGACCTCTATATCTGTACATCCTATGTTCATCTTGTATATATTTAGTGAGATTTTTTTTGATAATTTTTTTCATATAACTTTTTAATTTCCCATTTTCTTGTTGAGCCATTTTAATTTGCTTAAATAAATTAGATTGGATTTGTAATTGAAAAAATCTAACTTGGGGGATGTTTGGGAATATGAAACTTGTGGGAAATGTGGTACTTGGTGGGAATAAAAAATGTAATATTTTGAAAATTGTGTGATTGATATAAAATAATAGAGGTAAAGTTGGAATAAATAGGTTTGTTGGAAGGTAGTTGATAGGGAAAATGATTATAATGTAAGAATAAAAGTTGAAAAATATAATGATTAGTTGTGAAATGATGAATCTTGAAATCCATGCCACCACATTTTCTCTCCCACATTTCCCACACAGTATTCCCAAACGTCCCCTTGTACCCCAGGTGGGCTTACAATTAGCTCTAATTGTCTCAATTCTTGTAGTTGCCCTTCCTCCTTTATGACGAGATATGCTAAGCTAATATTTTTACTTAGCGCATCAGCTACTACATTAGCTTTGCTTGGATGATATAAAATATCGAGGTCATAATCCTTGAGTAACTCGAGCCATCTTCTCTGCCTCATATTTAA
>JAXCLR010000063.1:25732739-25746275 GCA_035584095.1 Annona squamosa | reverse complement strand
AGTAGGGAGGTTGCCCAAACCACTATAAAATCTTGTGTGTTGATTTATATTTCTGCTCTCTACATTATATTGCTTTCTATTTTATTTCTTCATAAAGGGGACTAGATTAATCCGGGGTAAAGTTTCTGTTTAAGTTGTACATTTTTAAATACCCACTTCACCCCTCCCCTCTTGGGTAATTGCCATTAACTCGGGACCAACACTTGGGTCTGCGTATCATTATACACAGCTCGTCACAATACACATATCCAATTTAGATGAAAATTGACATGCTAAGAAAAGAAATAATTCTAAATACAATTGGTGGATTAAATATACATTTCGTGATCATGTGAGGCCATTTTGAGCATTTACATGATCTAGAATATTTCTAAATATATATAAGAATAGTATGTAGCATAATGAGTTGTATGCATACAACATTTGTAATCATTCATGTTCTTGTAGTATTGTCATATTAGGACACTGCAATCCACTAACAGTACTTATACTAAGAGCAAAATGATAGCAAGGGTATTGTTGTAATTTTATATTGTGAGAAGAAATGGCTGAGAATATGTATAGTTTTAGGATTTGTCAAAAGTGTAACAATTTGTATTGAAAAATCTGCTTCAATTTGTTCAACTTTTATATTATTTGATAAAACTATATGGCTGGTTGATGTCAACTATGTTAACTAAACTCCAAATCGACATACTACTCTCTCTTAATAACTATGATATGCATTTTTAATTAATAAATTTACATTAATTTTTAGTTTAATTATTTTATTTTTAATCAAATTCAATTAGTTTTAATCCTTGTAATCTCTTTTAACTTCTTTTGGTCGCCTTTAACCACTTATAATTGTCTTTAATTACTTCAATTTCTTTTACTAAATTTTAATCACCTTAAATCTTATTTAATCAAGTCTAATTACTTTTAATCACATTTAATCAATTTTAATAATCTTTAATCACTTTTAATGGCATTTAACCAATTTTAATAATCTTTAACCACTTTTTAGCTATTTTAATTACTTTTGATTGACTTTACTTGGATTTATCATTTCAAATTATTTTTTTTATCACTTTTAATCGCACACAATCAATTTTAATCACATCGAACTACTTTTAAGTGCCTTTAAAAACTTTTGATAATCTTTAATCACTTTTAATTATCTTTAAGTCAGTTTAATTTAAAATAACTTCGTTGACTAATTTATTGTGATAATTGATTGTCTATTAAAATCATTTATGTTAAAATCACAAATGCAAAAAATTTCACTCGACATAATTTTTCACATTTAAACTAAATAAATAGTTTTAATTGTTGGTTCTATTAATTTGTCTAAACCCAAGAGGGAAGAAGAGAATTAGGTTATTAATATTTGTTCTATAACTAAATGCAAATCCCATTATGCTTAATCCCCAATGATGAAATAATTTTGACCTAGAGAGAATGAATGTATGCATTAAGGTAAATGAAAAGGAGAAACACATAACCAACCACACATTGTAGGCAAATGATTATTATATTACTTTGGAAAACGCACTTGCTTAACTTTTTCAAACACATATCCATTGTGTCTTGGGTTCCAATATTGTATTACATACAATTTAAATCAACCTCTCTTTTAGATTCTAGCTGTAAGTCATGGAAACAATTGACAAAATAGGCAACGATCATGTTTTGATGATTAAACAAACTCAATTTGAGTTAAATAAGGTTCTAATTCTATTTATCTAAGTGTTTGCAAGGTTTCATAATGTCAAAATGAAGTTTGAAAGGTCAAGTCAATTCCCAAGTTGACTCAGGCATCGATTTAAGTCAAGTTGATCCCCAAATCAACTCCAGATGCGACTTCTGTTAGAAACAATTATTGAAATTGAATGAAAATACCCAAACCATATGTTTTAAAAATTAAATAACACAATTTGAGTAAATCAAAGCTACTAATATGTATTGTGCAAATGTTCAAAGTTGTAAAAGGATATATATATACAAAACAGAACAAGTCAAGTCGCAACTCAAGTCAACTTAGACATCAACTTAGGCGAAGTCGATCTCTCAAGTCGACTCCATCTTCGACTTTAAAGAACATCTTTCTTCCAGCATTGATTTTGGAGAGCAGAACAACCGGAGTCGCAGATGAAGTCGACTCCAATTGCGACTTGGGCCAAGTCACAGAATGAAGTCGACTCCAGAATCGACTTGGAGCAACACCTTCCTTCCAGCATTGAAATTGGGTAGCAAAACTTCTCAAGTCGCAACCTAAGTCGACTCCACATACGACTTGGGTGAAGTCGCAGGCAAAGTCGACTCTAGCATCAACTTCAACTTGGTAGGACAGATTTTCAAGTTCAAGTCGAAGCACAAGTTGACTTCGAGATAGACTTGAGTCAAATAGAAGATGAAGACTAATCCGAGTTTAAAGCAAGCAAGACAAATGGATTCAATCATTCTAAATCTAAGTTGGATTTGTTCATACAAGATTCAAGTTTTTCAAGTTCTCTAAACTTAAAGCTAAAGAAATTTTGAACAAATAAGTTCTAAGTATTGAAAGACAAAAGAAGAAGAAGAAGTTAAGCAAGCAAGAGACGCTTCAACAAAGATCAAACTGATTTGGCAAAAGAAAGTAGCCAAGTCGCACCCGAAGTCGACTCCAAGATCGACTTGAAGCCAAGTCTCAGACCAAGTTGACCTAGAGGATAGACTTGGAAACTGAAGAACAGCTGAAGTCGCACACGAAGTCGACTCCAACATGCGACTTGTGTGAAGTCACACATGAAGTCGACTCCACCTATAACTTAGAGACATAACGTTTGAATTTTTGAACATTGGAACATTTATTACGCGCCAACTAACTCTATAATGTTCAAAATTCTCCCTCCTCTATATATACACACTCAAGCAAATGTGGATACACACAAGATAGAGCTGAAAAAGAGGAAAGAAGTGCTACTAAGAATTTCAATCCACTTTTCTCTACAATTGAGTGATCTATACACTTTCAAAGGAAGAACAAGTTTCAAAGTTGCTGTTTGCTTCAGTGCAATATGATTCATTGCTTCTACAGATTGTTCTTCGAGCTGAAACTTGCTACACAAATCTATAAATTATAGATTTCTTCTATTTCATCTTGTTATTTGATTTTGGTGCTTGGTTTGAGTTTAGTGTTTCAAACCAAGATATAGAAAGTAGGGTTGTGATTGAAGTGTAACTCATCACCTACTTGTGTTGCTTGTTATACACGCCCCCTAGAGCTAGAATCTAGAAGAGAGCGAAGATTCTAGTTGTATTCACGAAATACATAGTGGAACCCAAGTCACAAGGGAGTGTGAACTTGGAAGAGTAGAGTAGGGAAAGGTTGCCCGAACCACTATAAATCTTATCTACTACTTTTCATTTTTGCTTTCATTATCTTATTACTTTCTATTTGTTTCATTAAAGGGGTTTAAACTAAATCGGGGTAAAATCTCTAATTAAAGTTTTAAATTTTTAAATACCCAAGTCACCCCCCTCTTGGGTAATTACCACAAACTCAGGACCAACAACTTCAAATGAAATTTTATGGCCAGCGCTGAAATTAAAGAGTAAATGCTGCCGAAGTCGCACTCGAAGTCGAATTCGCATGTGACTTAGGTGAAGTCACAAATCAAGTCAATTTCATATACGATTTCAAATACAATTTTATGGCCAACGCTGAAACTGAGGAACAAGAGTTACCGAAGTTGCACTCCAAGTCGACTCCATCTGAGACTTGGGTGAAGTCGTGGACCCCAGTCAACTCCGGTATCGACTTCAAAGAATCCATAACTTCTAGCGTTGAAATTGAGAATTTAGACAGTGAAGTTGCATACCCAACTCGACTTCACATGCGACTTGAGTAAAGCTGGGACCCAAGTCGACCCAAACATTTGACTTGAGTCAAGATGAAGATATGCAAATTCTAGACAAGTAGCTATTCCGAGTTTAATTATTCAAGACAGAACATTGGACCTTTTCTATGAACTCCAAGAGTCAAGTACTCCAAGTTCAAGTCATGAAGTTAAAGATTTCAAGAAAAGATGATCATGCTGAGTTCCAGATAAAAGAAATTAGTGGAAGAACATTTAATGTGAAGAATATCAAGCAAACAAGATCACTTTCAAGAGATTCAAGTTCTAACTGGCACACACAGAAAGTGAAGTCTCACCCGAAGTTGAGTTCACCTGCAACTTGGGTCAAGTCTAGGACCAAGTTGACCTGAGGAGGAACTTGAGGTATTTGCTGGGGACCGAAGTCTCACCCCAAGTCGACTTTAGTATGCGATTTGGTTGAAGTCGCACCCAGAGTTGACTTCATCTGCGACTTGGGTCGCAATGGTCAAACAAATTTGAATGTTGGCCCATTAAATGCGTGCCACCTACCTCCAAACGTTCAAATTTACTGCACCATTATATATATGCATTCAAGTGAACGTGCTAAAAAAGAGATAGAACATTAACTGTGTTTCAACTACCATCATCTCCAAGCATTAAGTGAACAACATAACTTTTCAAGGGAAGAACAAAGCTCAAGCTTGCTGCATGATTTAACGTTGTTCAAAGATTTTCTTCTACAAGTTCTTCCACAAGCTGAATCTACCTACACAATCTGTAAAGTGTAGATTTCTTTATTTGATTCATTGTTTGTTAATGATACTTGGTTATGATATTAGTGTTTCAAACCAAGTGATAACAAAGTAGCATTGTGACTCGAGTGGGACTCCTCACCTACTTGTGCTGTAATTTGTGCATGCTCCCTAGAGCGGGAATCTAGAAGAGAGCTAAGGCTCTATTCGTATTTGTGAAATACATAGTGGAACCTAAGTCACAAGGTCGTGAGCTTGAAAGAGTGGAGTAAGGGAGGTTGCTCGAACCACTATAAAATCTTGCCTATTACTATGATTTGTATTTCTGTTTATTGTATTATTACTCTTCATATTTCCCATTTGTTTCATTAAGGGAACTGAACTAAACGTAGGTGAATTTCTGTTCAAGTGCAATTTTTAAATACCCAATTCACCCCTCCCTTTTTAGGTAATTATCATAAACTCAAGACCAATAAGCGGTATCAGAGAAGGTCTTTGAGTTTTTTAATTAAAGAAATCTATTAAAATGACATCTCAATCAACTTCCACCCCTGCATTTGCTGAGGGTCAATCATTCACTAGACCAGCCCTATTTGATAAGACTAACTTTGGTTATTGGAAGTTGAGAATGAAACAGTTGATCATAGCTACGAATATTGATTCTTTGATTGCTATCTAAGATGGTGTTGTGTTGCCTACGGATGAAAGAACCTCCACATGGTCTGAGGAAGAAGTAAGAGTTATAAAAAGCAACGCAAAGGCCATGAATTCTCTCTTTTGTGCATTGACGACATCCGAATACGATAGAGTATCTTCATGTCAAACCGCTAAAGAAATTTGGGATACTCTTACATCCATATATAAGGGAACTTCTCAAGTCCAAGGGACTAGGAGAAATATTTTGATTAGAGAGTTAGAAAGTTTTAAAATGCTTGAAACAGAAAATATTATCGAAATATTTGCTAGATTTTCTAAGATTACTAACGCCTTGAAAGGTCTAGAAAAGATTATTTTTGAATTTGAGCAGATAATGAAAATGCTAAGGGCGCTACCCGAATCATGGACTACAAAGATTATAGCTATTGAGGAAGCAAAGGATCTCAATACACTATGGCTAGAAGACCTTATAAGCTCACTCATGTACATGAGTTAATAAAAAGAAGAAATGAAGAGCAACACAAAGGCAAAAAGGTTGTTGCCTTAAAAGCCGCACAAGCCTCAGACAATTCCACCTCATCCTCTCAAAACGATGATGAGGAGATTATCTTACTTACAAAACATTTCAAAAAATTTATAAGAAAATGAAAGAACTTCAAAAGCTTTGAAGAAAGAAATCCTAAGGAGAAAAAGAAGGACGCAATGAAATGCTATCAATGCGGTGGTATGGGGCATATGCAAGCCCAATGCCCAACCCTCGAAGAAATCAAAGCAAAGGAGCAAAGAGAAAAGAAAGATCGAGGTAATAACAAAAGATTTCGAACGATCAAGGGAAGAGACATGTATGTAAACGAGGAAGTATCTATGACATGGAATTCCTCAAGTGAAGAAAATGAGGCAGAAAATTGTGCAAGGATTTGTTGCATGGCAAATATGAAAAATTTCAACATATGTCTTGTAGCGATGAAAATTTTTTAAGGTCAAACTGCTTCAACAAACTACACAAGTAGTGAAGAGATAACCTCTAAACCAAATTCAATTTCTATTTTTAGAAATTATTGCCTCAAATATGCTGAATAGGAAAAACTATAACAAGTATATGATTCATTATATGAAAAAATAAAGAAATTAGGAAACGAGTTCACATTGAAGAACAGACAATGTAATGCAGCAATAATTGTGAACGGAAACCTTGCTAAAAAGGTTGATGAATTGAAAAATGAAAAGAATGTCTTGATGAAAGAAGTGGAGAAATTGAAAAAGGAGAATGAATCCTTGAATGAATCATTAACTAAGTTCTCTAATCTAGGAGAAAGTGTGAAAATGTTTCTGAACTGATTTCTCAAAACAATAGAAGAGGTCTTAGATACTCTACATTTAAGTAAGGAGAAAACCCCAAATCAAATGTGCCAAAACTTAAGAAAAATCAAGCTAAAGCTACACCTATTTACAAACCAAAAGGAAAACAAGTTGTTTGGACTAGAAGGCCAACCTTTTAACCATAACATGCTTGGAGATCTACTCCTAGATTACAAATGGCCTATAACTTTTGGAATAAGATGGGTCACAAAATTTATCAATGCAACTTTAAGAAAATGTATGACCTTGGTGCAAAATTAATTTGGATTCTAAGAAACACCATATTTGGGCTTTCAAGAATAGAATAACAGAGATTAAACCAGTTTACTAACCCAAATAGACACATAAAATGGGTACTAAAAAGATAAGCTCCACTCAATTTGTTTTTTGCAGGTTTGTCTTAGGCCAATAATATGTGGTTTATGGATAGTGGCTGCTCAAGACACATGATGGGAGAAAAAGATTGTTCCATAGGATCAAACCGTGTAGTGAAGGAATGGTTGCTTTTAGAAATAATGAAAAAGGTATAATAAAAGGTAAAGAAAATGTCAATGGAATTTCAAATGCATGTATTGAGGATATACTATTTGTTGAAGGACTCAAACGCAACTTAATGAGTATTAGTCAATTATGTGATAAAGGTTATAAAGTAGTATTTGAATCCTCTATTACAAGGTATTTGACGATAATCACATAGTATTTAGCGGCAAAAGACATAGAAATGTATATTTGGTTTACCTAAATGAACTTGAGGAAAAATGTCCAATAGCCATAGAGAATGATCCATGGATATGACATAAAAGACTTGGACACACAAATATGTCAAATATTAAAATCTTATGGAAAAAGAGCCTAGTAGAAGGGTTACTAAAACTGAAATATGACAAGGATAAGATTTGCAAAGCTTGTCAATTATCCAAACAGCCCAAACTATCATTTTCCACCAAAAAGAAAATTTCAACAACTAGGCCACTTTAATTATTGCATATGGATCATTATAGGCTATTGGACACTTTAACTCTTGGTAGGAAAAAGTATGTATTTGTAATTGTTGATGATTTTTCAAGGTTTACTTGGATTATACTCCTAGCTAGTAAAGATGAAGCATTTTCTATGTTTGTCATGTTTTCAAATCTAGTGCAAAATGAAAAACAAAATATAATTATTCCTATTAGAAGTGATCATGGTGGTGATTTGAAAATAAACGATTCATAGAATTTTGCAATAAAAAAAGAATTCATCATAAATTTTCTGCATCAAGAACTCCCCAACAAAATGGAATTATTGAAAGGAAAAACTGGACAATAAAAGAAATTGTTAGAACTATGCTAAATGAGAGTAAGTTGTCCAAAAGGTTTTGCAGTGAAGCTATAAATACAGCTTGCCATTTATTAAACCGAGTTACAATTACAGCAATCTTGAAAAAAATCTCATATAAATATTAGAATGGCAGAAAACCAAACATATCTTGTTTTTATGCTTTTGGATGCACTTGCTATGTACTAAATAATGATAAGACAAATCTAGGAAAATTAGATGTTGAAAGTGATGAGGCAATTTTTCTCGATTATTCATCAAATAGCAAAGCATATAAAGTCTTTAACAAGAAAAATCAAATAGTAGAAGAATTAATACATGTTGTTTTTGATGAATTTAACCAAACTCCGATGAAGGAGGATGAATTAAGTGATGCAGATGATACATCAAAAAATTCAAAGGAAGAACAACAAGAGCAACAAGGAGAAGCTGAGGCAAAACAAGAAAACATCATGGAGGAAAGGGTAAGTGAAGGTAATAACTCCTATAAACTGCTAACTAATTTAAAATTCAAAAATGACCATCCAATTGAACGAGTCATTGGTGATATCTATGAAGGAGTGAAAACTAGAAGATCTAGACACGATATCTGTGGACAATATGCTTTTGTGTCAAAAATTGAACCAACAACCATTGATCAAGCTCTTAATGATGAAATTTGGACTAACACAACGCAAGAAGAGCTGAATTAATTTGAAAGAAATAATATATGACATTTAGTTCCTAGACCCAAAGATTGCACAGTTATTGCTACCAAATGAGTATTTAGAAACAAATTAGACGAAAGTGGACTTGTGGTGAGAAACAAACCTGTGGCTAGATTAGAAGCCATACGTATTTTATTAGCTTTCGCTTCTCACATGAATTTTAAATTGTTTCAAATGGATGTGAAAAGAGCATTTTTGAATGAATACTTGAATGAGTAGATATATGTTGAACAACCTCCGGATTTTGAAGAAAATGATCAATCAAAATACATTTATAAATTAACCAAAGCTTTGTATAGATTAAAACAAGTTCCACAAGCTTGGTATGAAAGATTAAGCAAATTTTTGATTGATCATAATTTTCAAAGTGGAAAAGTTGATACAACATTACTTATCAAGTATAAAGAAAATAATATATTAATTATTCAAATTTATGTTGATGATATTATATTTGGTGCCACTAATGAAGCTCTATGCCAAGAATTTTCTGAGATTATGCAGAGCAAATTTGAAATGAGCATTATGGGAGAATTGAACTTCTTCCTTAGACTGCAAATTAAGCAACAAGCTGAAGGAATCTTTATAAATCAGTCCAAGTATATCAAATAAATGCTGAAGAAATTCGTAATGTAGAACTAGCAAGAGAGCAAACACATCAATGAGTCCAACAATCAAGATCGGCAAGGACAAAAAGGTTAAACCTATCGAACAAAAATTGTATAAAAGCATGATAGGGTCTTTACTATATTTAATTGCTTCTAGATTTGATATTTTATTCAGTGTTTACATTTATTCAAGATTTCAATCATGTCTAAAAGAAGCACATTTAATGGTTGTAAAAAGAATTTTTAAATATTTGATAAACACCACTAATCTTATATTATAGTATCTAAAGGGGTTAACTTTTGATCTAATCGTCTACTCGGATGCGGATTTTGCTAGATACAAAGTCGATGAAAAAAGTACTAGTGGAACTTGTAAATTTCTTGAAAACATATTTGTTTCATGGTTTTCAAGAAAATAGACTAGTGTTGTTCTATCTACGGCGGAAGCCGAATATATAGCCACTGGGAGTTGTCATGCGCAATTGCTTTGGATGAAACAATAACTAAAAGATTATGGTATCAATTATCATGATATTCCAATTAGATGCAATAATACAAATGCAATTTGTTTGACTAAAAATCTTGTATTACTTTCTAGAACAAAGCATATAGATGTAAGATACCATTTCATTTTTGAACAAGTTGAAAATTATGACATTTGTTTGGAATATGCGAAAAATGAAGATCAAATTGCAGGTATTTTTACCAAACCTTTAGCAAAAGAATCATTTTATATAATTAGAAATGATAAGGGTATGATTGAGTTTGATTAGAAACACAATATGATAGGGGGAGTGTTCTTAAAAAGTTCAAGTCAAAAGAGCCAAGTCAACTCCGGTCATCCCTAGTTGACTTCAGTGAAGTCGACTCTAGGAAGTCGAAGTCGACTTTAGATTGGGGCAAAGTCGACTTCAGCGCGCGATGGTCCATCTTCCCGCGCAGCCTATTTCTTCTTCTCTTCTTTCTTTCTTCCCTCCTCCCTCGCGCCGGTCTCTCTTTCTCTTAGCTCTCATCTCTCACCCTCTCGGTTTTTTCCTCTCTCAACTCTCATCTCTCGCTCTCTCAGTTTCTCTCTCTCAATCTCAGTGTTGCTTGTTGGAGCTCATCGTTAACTCATCTCTTTTCTCTTGGATTCCTCCTTTCCAACATTAGTCTCCATTTTCGACAGTCCTTTTTTTCAGCCGCTGATTCCATCTCTCCGATTCTATCACCCACATCTCATGACTCACTTCACTCTGCCGCTTTCCTCTCAGCCAATTCCACATGGCACCCAAATCAGCTACCAGACTACCCAAAGTGGCATTTTCCAAGCCTTCTCTAAAGCTAGTACCAGACAATTCGGAACCCAAATTGAGGAGAAGATCCCTGAGAGACAAAGAACCCCTTCCAAACATGTCTGGGAAGAAGCCTCCACCTCAGCAGGACGTTGTGTGTGATTCCACGAGGCTAACCCATCTTCAATGGAACCTAACAAGGAAACATCGACAATGGGTCAAGACATTGTCTACAATAAACAGGCAGGGGACACTGTCTTAGAAAGCTCAAGTCCTTTCTTGACCACAATAAACAGGCAGGGGACACTGTCTTAGAAAGCTCAAGTCCTAAAGATGCCAACCACCTATTTCAGAACCGAGCAACAACATAGTCGATTCTACAAACAGTTCTATGAGCATAAGATTTTTGTGCCTAAGATAATCGATTTCAAATTTTTGAATGAATATGAGTTTAGAATTGATGAATTATTAGATTTTCAAGGATGGACAATGCTGTTGAAAGCCGATGATAGGGTATACCTTGACTTGACACGTCTTTTCTACTATCTTTGGAATCAAGAGTATTTTAGTACATTTGTGAAAGGTGTTGAGATTTATTTAGGCATAGTGGGGGTCCCAAGCCAGGACCATACTATTATATAAATTGGAAAAATCTTAGAGGTTCCATTTGAGGATGAACATGTACCCAACAATCTATCCTTGACCCAAATGTACAATCAACTCACAAGGAGCAACAAGTACCATCCGAGGATCAAGTCCGTTCATTATATGGATTTATCTCCCATGTTGAGGGTACTTAGATTGCTGATTGGACATTGTATATACCCTAAGGGAGGAGGTAGGAATCAGCTGAACCCACAAGAGGCAAAAATTTTGTAGAAAGTGGAGAATAGAGTAAAAGTTAGTCTGCCTGCACTACTTTTGGAAGCCTTGGCTTCCAAGAAAGACAACCCATGAGGAGTATTGCCATATGGGACATGGATAACCAAGATCCTCGCATTCTATCATTTAGACATCAATGGTGGGCCGTACGAGGTGTTAAAGCCAACCAATGCCATAAACAAGGCATTAGTGTAAAGAACGAAGATAAATGTGGATCAGTTCAGAGAAGAAAGGATCAGGGAGAGGATGGGACAACCGGCTCAAGAAGAAGCCGAGGGAGCACAAACTGAGGGGGAGCAGCCCCCGCCATCACCACAACCTCAACCCATCCCTTCTACTTCACATGATGCCCCCAATAAGCCTATATCGCCTCACTCCTATGGATCATGTTCACTACAAGGCTCGGAGATACTAGATCTGGCTCCACAACCACCTTCTTAGGACACTTTGGTGATTGCAATAAGGGAACATTTGGAGCAAATGGAAGATAGGCTGACTTCATAGATCGCTGGGGTTCTTAACACGATCATGGACATGCATACGAGGCAAGATCGTATGGATCAGGAGCTCAGAATGATCAAGTACCGATTGGCATCAAGGACTGGCAGGGTCAACCGATACCCGATCTTGATCCACTAGTCAACAAGTCTATGTGGCGTGCACCCATTGCTCAACCTGTATCTTCCTTTTATTCCTCAGCTCACATCAGACCCACTCCACCAATCAGACAAAGTCCATTTTTGATTCATTGACAAAAATGGGAAGAATAGTTTGAGTGAGTTTCTAGGAGTTGAGTCATGGGTTGTGTAGTTTGTATATAAAGGTTTGCATTTGTTTTGTATTTTGTATGAAATATTTTGATTATATATGCAAAAGGGTTGTTTATGTTCTGTTTTTGTATAAACTAAAATGGTTGAATGAATCGTTTAACTTGTGATCTGTGTGAAATATGCAATTGTTGAAAATGAAATATGTATATTTCATTAAGTTTGAAATGCAATGCAAATGATCTATGATTATCTTAAAATACCAAAATAAGATAAAATAGTAAATTTTAAGACATTGAAAGGTATAAACTCAAATTATTATGTCAATCATCAAAAAGCAAGAGATCGTTGGAAACAATTGACAAAATAAGCAACGATCGTGTTTTAATGATTAAACAAACTCAAGGTGTGTTTTGGAATGAAAAAAACTTTTGATGAAAAGTTGTAGAGAATAGAAGTTGTCAAATAATGTGATATGATAGGAGTAATGATGAGGAATAAATAGGATAAAGTTGAAATAGATAGGTTAGTTGTGTTGGTAATTGTGTAAAAATGATTGAAAAGTAGGATGATTGTATAGAAAAATGTGAAGAAATTATTAAAAAATATGGTAGTTGTGGAGAGTAAAAATTTTTAGATTGAAAAGTTTTAATATGAAAACTTTCACTTATTACCAAACACACCCTCAATTTGGGTTAAATAAGGTTCTAATTCAATTTATCTAAGTGTTTGCAAGGTTTCATAATGTGAAAATGAAGTCTGATAGGTCAAGTCGATTCCCAAGTTGACTCAGGCATCGACGTAGGTCAAGTCGATCCCCCAGTCGACTCCATATGAGACTTCAAATGGAATTTTATGGCCAGTGCTGAAACTGAAGAGCAAGAACTGCCAAAGTTGCACTCAAAGTTGACTTCGTATGCGACTTAGATGAAGTCGCAAATCAAGTCGACTCTAGATACGACTTCAAATACAATTTTATGGCCAACGCTGAAACTGAGGAACAAGAGTTGCCGAAGTCTCACTCCAAGTCGACTCCATCTGCGACTTGAGCGAAGTCGTGGACCTAAGTCGACTCTAGTATTGACTTCGAAGAACCCCGAACTTCTAGTGCTGAAATTGGGAATTCGGAAAGTGAAGTCGCATACCCAAGTCGACTTGACATGCGACTTGAGTAAAGTCAGGACCCAAGTCGATCCAAACATTCAACTTGAGTCAAGATGAAGATATGCAAAGTCTAGACAAGCAGTTCTTCCAAGTTTAATCATTCAAGACAGAACATTGTGTTGGTCTCGAGTTGATGGCTAAACCCAAGAGGGGAGGGGTGAATTGGGTTTTTTAAAAATTCTTTGGTAAATTAAAATCTTAACCCCTTGA
>JAXCLR010000063.1:25710291-25729352 GCA_035584095.1 Annona squamosa | reverse complement strand
ATATATATGTTGCTTATAATATAAAAGCAAAGATACTTGTATGTCAAATTTTATGATGATATGGATGAGTTCATTATAAATGATGACAAGTATGAGCTTATATGATGAAAGAAAAGAAGAAAAAAATTTTTGGACGAGATCAAATTAAGAACCCGCCGCGTGTTCAGGGCAACAATCCTGAATTACATTTACCAATCGATAGATCCTGAGATAAGGATGTGACGTCTCGGTTTGGGGCGCCACACATATCCATTTCCTTCATGGATTTTGCTCCTTTATTGTACTTCTTTTGCTCACAATGAGAATTGAAGATCTCATGGAAAGTTATCTTGTGGTTATCATTCTCTAACATAAGGGAAGATGAAAGATATGCTTTAAGAGAGCAACTACCCATTGAATATCTTTTCCAAAATCAATCAATTGTCTCTCAATGAAGGTTCTTTTGTATTTTGCATCCCAACCATAATAGAATTGCAAAGTGAGGTCCTAGTAGTTCAATCCACCCTTGGCGGGCAATCATATTAGGGATGTCAAATCCATACTTTGTGAAGAAACCAAAATCAATCATCGTAGTAGGGAATGCATCGCTAAAAGCTAAGTGTTTGTAGAATTTCTTAAATTGGTTTCTGCTTTTTAGATTTTTCTCCAACATAGAAATAATTTTTCCTTTCCTTTACCTTTAGGTTGACTACTAGTGGTACTTTCATCATTGTTTATGTCATACAGAAGCTTAAAATCTGGACCAAATTATTTTTGCTCACTCTCATCCTTAATACTAGTTCTAAATCTCTGAGGTTCACTTGAATATGGAGAAGAGCTAGAGTTCCCTTAAGGATTCTTCTCTTCTTGTTGAGGTGGAGAGGAAGAAGAGTGGTTAGTGTTGAAAACCCAATAGGATTATGGAGAGCTTGTAGCTTATGAGGGGTAGGACTTGACTTGCCTTCCTTGTGCTTTTAGCTCTCTTGCCTCTTGTCTTCTGTTTGGGGCTTGCTCAATAATCCTTATCTTTGTTGAAGATTGGGTACGAGGAGGAGTGGTAGAGGACATATGTTTTCTTTCTGCTATGTAAGACATGGGTTTGCTAACAACTTTTTTCTGCCATAATGTAAAGGATGATGAAATGAGAAGGATTTTAGGCCTTGAACTCAATTTAGGAAGAATGGGGGTTTACTTTTACGTTGCTGTATCGAAGTAGACAAGAGATAAAATGAGAGCATTGTTGATGTGTCATTAGGTTTTAACTAGGTTTCAATAGCGAGATCAATTTACTCATAAAATCAATGTTGCAACATCAATTTTGGAAGTAGGATTGATATCAAACAGAAGATTGATTTTGACCTTTGAAATTAGTCTTGTGAGATTGATGTCACAAACGAAATCAATTTTACTATAAATGCAATTCTCCAAGATTAAAAATGTTATGCAATGCTTATAATAGTATTGTGCTTTGTCCAAAATCCATTCACCTAATAAATTATGCTCTCTCAAGGTTTTATGCATATGCCAAATAAGGGCATATAGTTTCACATATTCCAATTCATTCATTTCTCAACAAAGTAATTGTTAATCACAATAGCGTATTCACAATAGGACATGTGATAATGTATGATCCTAGTTATTTTGGCTAATTATTCTTATCTAGCTTTTAATTTATAAAATTTCTCTATATGAAGAGACTTAGTGAAATATCCACTAATCGGTTATTGGTGGTAGCATACATCTTATGATTCTACATGCTCTCTAATAAAGAAATATCTAATACCAATATATTTAATCCATTAACGTAATACTAAAATTTTCATCAAGGATATCGTACTTGTATTTTCACATATAATTGGAATATTATTGTAACTCAATCCACAATCATATAGTTATAGTTTCGTTCATAAATGTTGAGAGCAACAACTTCCGATAGCTATGTCTCTGCCTCTTTTGTAGAAAGTAGTATATTTTCTTAAAAATCAAAATATAAGAATATTTTTAAGAAATTGACATGTTCCACATATGTTTTTTTGTCTACTTTGTATCTAGAAAGTTGGCATTGGAATATCTAATTAAATCAAATGATAATTCCCTTGGATACCACAAGCTAAGATTTTGAGTTCCAATAAGATACTTAAACATTCTTTTCATTAGAGCCATGTGTGACTCTTTAGAACTTTACTAAAATCTAGTACACATGCATACACTAAATAATATGTCTGGTCAAGATATGGGCAAATATAAAAGTGATCTAATCATTAAACAGTAAATACATTGATTAACCATTTTACCTTTCTCATCTTTCTCTATGTTAATGGAAGAACTTATTGTTGTGCAAATTCTTTGCATTCTTTTATCACAAACTCCTTAAACATTTTCTTAATGTACTTAGATTGACTCAAGTAGATGTTATATTTACTTTGCTTAATTTGTAGTCTAAGAAAGAAGTTTAATTTGACCATCATGCTCATCTCAAATTCAACTTGCATTAGTTTAGAAAATTCTTTGCCAAGACTCTCATTAATAGCACCAAAGATTATATCATCTATATAATTTTGTATAAAAAAATATCGTGGTTCTCAACCTTATTGAACAAAGTTGTAATAAATTTTTTTTATATAAAATGACGATCAATCAAAAACTTGCTTAGTGTTTCATACAATACTCTTAAAGCTTACTTTAGTTCATATAGGGCTTTAGCTAACTTGTATACATGATTTGGTAGACCATCACTTTCAAAATTAGAAAGTAATATACAACTCTTCACTAAGGTAGCCATTTAGAAAAGCACTTTTGACATCCATTTGGAATAGCATGGGGCATATGATTCTTTAAAGTTTATTTCTTCTTATATTGAATACTTTTTAGCTATTAGTCTTGCTTTATTTCAAATATCCAATCTACTCTCATTAAGCTTGTTCTGAAAGATCCATATGGTTTCAATAATTGGGTGGTCCTTTGGCCGAAAAATAAGTTGTCACGCTTTTTCTTTTCAAATTGACTTTTGTATGACTATTATTCCAATCTCATCATGAAGCTCATTATCAATAAAGTTTAGCTTAATTTCAAGATAAACAAAAAATGACCATGTACATTGTGCCTTAATCTCATAATTCTCGCATCTTCATAGATGTCTTAAATCACTTGATCTCTAGAGTGATCCTGCTTGAATTTCAAATTTGTAGGGATTTGCAGAAAATATTACCTTTACTCACTATTTGTTATGACTCTTCTTTGCTTCATTCACTTTGTTTTGCATTTCTCCCTTTGTTCTCCACTTACATTTCTTTGAGCTTCTTTGTTGCATCCTCTACATTACTTAATTACTTTTCCATTCTAGAGGTTAAACAAATCTGAATAAAGGTAATCTGAATGGACTCTATGACTACTTGAGTCCTCTTGTTAAAAACTCTATAATCCTTACTATTTGTTTACTACCTAAGAAAGTTAACCTTATCTCTCTTTGCATCTAATTTTTAAAAGTTATCTTTGTCACTAATATTCAACACCTATCATATGAAACCAAAGAATGAAAATATATATTATTTAGTTTCTTTTCCTTCCATCGTTCTTATAATGTCTTCTTAAAGATGACTCTACATTTATATTGTTTAACATGTGACTGTTGGTCGTGAGTTTATGGCAATTACCCAAGAGTAAAGGGGTGAATTAGGTATTTTAAAATTCTTTACTTAAACAAAATATTTTTTTCCTTTTGTGGAATTAATTCCCTCAATGAAACAAATAGAAAGATGGAGAGAAATAAAGTAGTAAAACACAAACCAATCAAGCCAGTCTAAGAGATAAAGATTTATAGTGGTTCGGGTAACCTTTCCTACTCTACGCTTCCAGGCACACACTCATTGTGGCTAGGGTTTCACTATTTTATTTCAATACAACTAGAGTAGTAGCTCTCTTTTAGATTTCAGCTTTAGGAAGCTTATAAAAATTCAGCACAAGTAGGTGACGAGTCTCCCTCTAGTCACACACTACTTTGCTTTCACTTGGTTTCAATTTCCAATATCAAACTAAGTGGGAAAAATAAATAATCGATAAAAAAAATCCGCACTTTACAAATTCGTGTAGGAATTTTTCAACACTTAGAAGAACTTGTAGAGGCAGTAGTAAATATAGCAATACAGCTTTCAGCAGATTTAAAACATAGTTCTTCTTTAATCTTCTTGTATACCAACTTGAATGCAAGAGAGAGTGGAAAGTGAGCTCAATCAATGTTTCTCTAACCACATTCACGTTCCCTTGAAGCTCCTTAAATAATGGGAAGTAAGTTCGAACATTTGGTGGTAGGTGGCGCACATAAAATGCTCCAACATCCGAATATTTTCTGACCATTGCAAACCAAGTCGCATTTGGAGTCGACTTGGCATGCAACTTCATCCAAGTCGCATGGTGGAGTCGACTTCGGTTGCAACTTCACCCAACTCGCAGACTGGAGTCAACTTCGGGTGCGACTTTGGTCTTCGGCTTCCACTTTCAAGTTCCAACTTCAGGTTGACATGGTCTCGGACTTAACCCAAGTCGCAGATGGAGTTGACTTCAGATGTAACTTCATTGGCCATTTGATTATCTTGGAACTTTGTAATCTCGCAAGTGATCTTAATGTTGTATATTTTCTTTTCTTCTTTTGTTCTTCAATAAATTGTCTTTGATATGCATTGTTTTGCTTAAAAACTAAACAATGTACTCTTCTCCTGAGAAGTTCTTCATCGTGGCCTTGATTAATAATGATTGTCCTTCTTGATCTTATTGTCCAAACTTCAATATAGTACTTCAGAATTATTAAGAGATAGCCACATGCTTAAGACGCACGCTTGGGTCGACTTGGACTTCGACTTTACCCAAGTCACATGCTCAGGTCGACTTGAGATGTGCTTCACTTAAGTCACATTGTAGAGTTGACTTGGAAAGCGACTTGACTCTGAGAACTTGAAGTGTTCAGCAAGGCTATACTCAAGTTGCATCTGGAGTCGACTTGGGTTTGCGACTTCACCTAAGTCGCAAGTGGAGTCGACTTCAACTGCGACTACACCTGTCTCCGAATCTCAATTTCAGCTCTGTCGAATGTAATGCACTTGAAGTCAATTATGGAGTCGATTTGGAAATCGACTTCACCTAAGTTGATGGATGAGTAAACTTTGGATTGTGACTTGACTTGCTATCTTTTGAATCTTGAATTTTTAACATTTGAAGCACTTAGCAAACTCATTAGTGCTTAATTAATTTTTGAATTGATTTGTTAATCATCAAAACATGGATTAGGCTTAATTTTCCTTGAATTCCAATAATCTCCCCCTTTTTGATGATTGAAAAAATCGATTTGAGATAGACCTTTCATTTTCTTTCATAAATGATATGTTATATTTTGTTTTGGCATTTAGAATAGTCATGTTGTTTTTATTTCTCAAGATTTTCATATCATTGCATACCATATGATTATATTCGTTCCAAATCAACAATTTACACATAAAGAGAACAAAGTCATGTCGTTCTCAAATCGTTTCATACCACTCATACTATCATGTCATTCATACAATCATGTAATACAAGATGATTCAAAAAAAAGAAAGTGACATACATGTTACCCAATACCAAAAATTCTAAAACCTAACCTCAATCTCAAATCTCTCTTCCCCTTTTTGTCAATGTATCAAAAGGAAATATAAGGAAAATAGGATTTGTGGAATTGAAATGTGGTGATACGGTAAGTGGTTAGGTAGGATGGTGGAATGGGTCAGGTGCAAGCCGATGAAAATGGAAATGAGGGAGCCTGAACGGTGGGTTCAGCTCTCACAGACTCGCCCCAATACGGATCAAAATTGGGGAGGCTTGGGATAGGACAATCACGATTGCTTCCCGAGGCTAATCTGTACTTGATGACCCTTAATTCCCGATCCATCCTATCCTAGCGACCATGCATTTCCATCAACACCATGTGAATAGACCCCAACTGCTGGGTGACCCAATCCTTCATCTGATTGAGATACTCCAGAATGGCATGCGAAGAAGCAAATCTATCTAGGGATCTAGCATGGTGAGCGGGAGCCTATGATCCATGCGGGGAGCAAGATCCATGCAACTGGGGTGACTCGAGAACTACAAGAGCAGGAAGTGGTGATGAAACTAGCTCGTGGCATGGTAAGTCCTCCCCCTTAGAACAAGATTCCCTGGCTTCGGGTTGTTCTTGAAATGCATTTCACATTCTTTCCTATAGCCTTTCAGTCCTAAATTCTTCCAAGTTTATCTTCATACGGGTCAAGAGGGCCCAGTTGATGACATTCGTTGGTTTTAGAACCTCAAACGGTTCCCCATCCAGGTCAACTCCATAATGTGGCATAATCTTAGTAATCCACATCCCATATGGTAGAACACCTCATGGATTCTCTTTCTTATGTTCTAGGGCCTCCGAAAATAAGCTAGGCAGACTTACCTTAACCTTGTTAGCCACTTTCCACAAGAATTCAGCTTCTTGTGGATTCAGTTGATTTTGGTTGCCACCCTTTGGATACTGTAATGGACAATCAATAGCCTCAAAACTCTCAACCTTGGTGATAAGTCCATATAGTGCAAGAATTTGATTCCTAGATGGTACTGATTGTACATTTGTGTGAGGTATAGGTCTTCGGGAATTAGTTGATTCTCATTTGGTACTCTTAAGATGCCGCCTATCCTATCAGTGGCATTTCTTCTACAAATCCCATGTGCTAATCCCGAATTTATCTCAACCCCCTTTACATAAGTGTTGAAATATTCTTAATCCTACAAATAATAGAATAGTCTAGTTAAGTCTGGATATACCCTATCATCCTCCTTGAGCAGACCCATCCAGCCTTTAAAATCTAGAAGCTTTTCTATCCCAAAGTCATATTCACTTAAAAACTTAAAATCAATGATTTTTGGGACAAAAATCTTCCGTTCATAGAAATGTCTATAGAACCAACTGTGTTGTCATTCAATTCTAAATTAATCAGTAGGCATTTTCAGAACTTAGCCTCTCTGAGTGGGTGTTCTGTTCCTATTTCCACCCACTTTAGTCCAACTACTCGATTCCTCATTTATATTTTCTTCTCCAAGAGCAGATGTGGAGGGATTACCTTCATGAAATCATACTTGTCTCCCCGAGGATGCTAGGGTTTCTTCCCGGACCTGCTTGGACAGAGTCCGTTGTTGTCGTGGCACTCCCTCGCTGATATTGGATTGTGATGATCTTGAAATCGAAAGTTTGGAAGGTTTTGAAATGGCTTTAGGTGCCATGGATGTGGGTTAATGGATTCTAGATGTAGCAAATAGGGAGATGGATGATTCTAAGGGGATTATGAGGGAGGCAAGAACTTGAGAGAGGAAGAGAGAGAACTTGAGAGAAATGGAAGATTTTGAGAGGATTTGAAAGAAAAATGTGAAGAGAAGAGAAATGATGTTGTTGCTCTCGCCTTTGTGCGAGACAGTGCAAATGTCGTGCTGGAGTCGACTTAAGCCCTAGTCGAAGTTGACTCCACATCGACTTGAGCTGGTCAGAGTCGACTTGGGATTCTATTTGCTGTCTAATTCGCTCCCCTATCTAGATTTAACATATCATGTTTTTAATCAATGTCATTCATACCCATATCATTTCTAATTTTGTAAAGTGGTTCTTTTACCAAAGATTTGGTGAAAATATTTATAATTTGGTCCTCAATTTTAACATACTCTAAACAAATATCATGATTTTCAATGTGTTCCCTAATAAAATGATGTCTCATACAAATGTGCTTAGTTCTAGAATGCAATAAAGGATTTTTTGTCAAATAAATTGCATTGGTATTATCACATCTAATTGGAATATCCTTATAATCAATACTATAATCTTTAAGTTCTTGTTTCATCCAAAGTAGTTGGGCACAACAGCTCCCAGCGGCAATATATTCGTCTTTTATAGTAGATAGAGCAACACTAGTTTGTATTTTCTTGAAAACCATGAAACCAACATGTTTTCAAGAAACCAACATATTCTACTGGTACTTTTTCTATCTACTTTGTAACCGGCAATGTCCACATCCAAGTAGCCGATTAGATCAAATGTTGAACCCTTTTGGATATCATAATCCTAGATTAATAATATTGATTAAATATTTGAAAATTCTTTTTACTGTTATTAAATGTGTTTCTTTTGGACAAGATTGGAATCTTGAACACATACAAACACTAAACAAAATATCTAGTCAAGAAGAAGTCACATATAACAAATATCCTATCATGTTTTTGTATAATTTTTGTTCAATAGAATTACCTTTCCGTCATTGTCAATCTTAATGGTGGAATTCATAGGAGTGTTTTCTCCTCTGCTATTTTGCATTCCAAAGTTCTTTAACATCTTCTTGATGTATTTTGACTGGTCTATAAAAATTCCTTTGGCTAGTTGTTTGATTTGCAGTCAAAAGAAGAAGTTTAGCTCACCTATCATGCTCATTTTGAATTCATTTTGCATAATCTCAAAAAATTCTTAGCATAGAGTTTCATTAGTAGCACCGAATATTATATCATCCACATAAATTTGAACAATTAAAATATTTCCATCCTTATATTTGATAAATAATGTTATATCAAGTTTTTCTCTTTGAAAGTTATAATCAATCAAAAACTTGCTTAATCTTTCATACCAAGCTCTTGGAGCTTGTTTAAGTCCATATAATACTTTCATTAATTTATAAACAAATTATGATTGATCATTTTCTTCAAATTTAAGAGGTTGTTCAACATATACTTCCTCATTTAAATATCTATTCAAAAATGTACTTTTCAAATCCATTTAAAGCAATTTAAAGTTTATATTACAAGCAAAAGCTAGTAAGATATGTATGACTTCTAATCTAGCCATAGGAGCATAGGATTCCTCAAAATTAATTCCCTTTTCTTGGGAATATCCTTTGGCTACTACTCTGGCTTTGTTTCTTACTACAAGTCCACTTTCGTCTAATTCGTTCCTAAAAACCTATTTAAAACCTATTTGGTACCAATAATCATGCAATCTTTGGGTCTAGGAACTAGGCATCATACTTTATTTCTTTCAAATTGATTTAGCTCTTCTTATATTGCAGCAATTCAATTTTCATCATTAAGAGCTTGATCAATAAAATTTAGTTCAATTTTAGACACAAAAGTAAATTCTCCACAAATATTCTGTTTCGACCTTCTAGTTCTTACTCTTCATATATATTGCCAATAACTTGCTCAATTGGATGGTCATTTTTTAATTTTAAATTAGTAGGAATTTTGTATGAATTATTATCTCCACTTACTCTTTTATCTATAGATTGCTCTTGCTTTATTTCAACTTCCCCTTGTTGTTCTAGCTATTCCCTTTCTGGATTCTTTAATGCTTTATCTGCAACGCTTAGCTCATCCTTCTTTTTGGGGTTTAGGTTAAATTCATCAAATACAACATGTATTGATTCTTCTACTATTTAATGAATAACTAAGAAACATTGCCTCATCATTTTTGGCATCTAACTTTTCCAAGTTTGATTTTTCATTATTCAACACATAGCAAGTACATCCAAAAGCATGAAAATATGAAATGTTTGGTTTTCTTACCTTCCATAGTTCATATGGGGTCTTTTTCAAGATTAATCTTATAGTAACTTGATTAAGTATATGGCATGCTGTACTCATAGCTTCACCTCAAAATCTTTTAGATAATTTATTCTCATTTAGTATGGTTCTAGTCATCTCTTATATTGTTCTATTTTTCTTTTCTACTACCCTATTTTGTTGGGGAATTCTTGGTGCAAAAAATATGTGGTTAATTCCTTTCTCATTGTAGAATTCTATAAACAGTTTATTTTTCAAATTCACCGTCATGATCACTTTTAATGGATATGATTGTGTTTTACTTTTTTTGCACCAAATTTGAAAAAAGTGACAAATATGGAGAAGGCTTTATCTTTTGTATCTAAGAGTGTTATCCATGTAAAATCTTGAAAAATCATCAACTATGACAAATACATATTTTTTCCCACTAAGAGTTAAAATATCTGATGACCCATAAAAATTCATATGCAATAGTTCAAGTGACCTAGTTGTTGAAATTTTCTTATTAGTAGGAAATGATATTTTGGGTTGCTTGGATAATTGATGAACTTTATAGATTTTGTCTTTGTCATATTTAAGCTTTAGTAATCTTTCTGCTAGGCTCTTTTTCCACAAAGTCTTAATATTTAACATATTTATTGTGAATTTGCTTCCTAATTTCTTTATTTCATCGTACAATGAATCATTTGCTTATTATAGTTCCTCTAATTCAGCACATTTGAGGCACTCATTTGTAGAAGAGAAAATAGAATGAGTGTTTAGTTTAAATGTTACCTTTTCACTGCTTGTGCCGTTTGTTTAGGTGGTTTGTCCCTCTAAGATTTCTATTGCAACGAGACAGATGTTGCTTTCTTCCTCCTTTGTGGTTAGACAACATATCTTTGCACAGTTTGTAATCTCATTGTCTTCATTCGATGAGCTGCTTATTATGGAAGTTTCCTGATTTACGTACATCCCTCTTCCTCTAGCTCTCTAAAACTTTCAAATTTCATTTCGTTCTTTCTTCTCTCGTAATTTCTTTGGCTTATTCTCCTCTAGTGTTTGACATTGAGCTGGCATATGTCCCACTCCTCCACACTGGTAGCACTTGGTTGTCTCCTTATTTTTCCTCTTCTCGTTTCTCTCTTTGAATCCTTTAAAATTCTTTCCCTTTCTTACAAATTTTCTGAATCTTCAAGTGAGTAGGGCAATTTCTTCATCGTCATTTTGAGAAGATGAAGTGGACTCATCTGAATTTGTTGTAGCCTTCAAAGTAATTACTTTTGCCTTTGTGCTGCTCCTCGTTTCTCCTCTTTATCAGCTAATGTGACATGAATGAGCTGATAAGATCTTCCAGCCTTAAGGTGTTTAGATCATTTTCTTCTTCAAGGGTTGTGATCTTAGGAGTCCACGACTCAAGTAGAGCCCTTAGAATTTTCATAACCTACTCAGATTCAGAAATAGCTTTCCCAAGACCTTTTAATGCATTAGTGATCTTTGAAAATCTAGTAAATATTTCAGAAATATTTTCGGTCTCTAACATTTCAAAGCTTTCTAGCTTTCCAATCAAAATATTTCTTCTTGTCCCTTGAACTTGAGAAGTTCCCTCATAGATAGATGTTAGTGTATCCCATATTTCTTTGGCAGTTTGACATGAGAATACCCTATCATATTCAAAAGCGGTAAGAGCACAAAAGAGGAGTTCATGACTTTGGCGTTACTCTTTACAGTCATAACCTCTTCCTCAGACCATGTGGAGGCTCTTTCATCAATTGGTAATACAACACCATCTTGTATAGCAATCTAAGAATTTATGTCCATGGCCATAATGAGCTGTTTCATTCTCAACTTTCAGTAACCGAAGTTACTCCTATCAAAGAGTGGTGGCCTTGTAAATGATTGGCTTTTAGCAAATGCGAGAGTGGAAGTTGGTTAGAATGTCATTAGTAAGATTTCTTTGGTTTAAACTTAAATACTTGCTCTGATACCACTTATTAGTCCCAAGTTTATGACAATTACCCAAGAGGAGAGAGGTAAATTGGGTATTTTAAAATTCTTTGCTTAAACAGAATACTTCCCTTTTGTGGAATCAATCCCCTCAGTGAAATAAATAGAAATATGAAGAGAAATAAAGCAGTAAAATACAAACAATCAAGCTACTCCAAGAGACAAAGATTTATAGTGGTTCGAGCAACCCTCCCTACTCTACTCTTTTAAGCACACACCCGTTATGGCTTGGATTCCACTTTATTGTATTTCAATACAACTAGAGCAACATCTCTCTTATAGATTCTAGCTTTAGGGGGTTTGTACAAATTCAGCACAAGTAGGTGACAAGTCTCCCTCCAATTACACACTACTTTGCTTTCACTTGGTTTCAATTTCCAATATCAAACCAAGTGAAAAAAATAAATAATCAATAAAAGAAAGATCTACACTTTACAAATTCATGTTGGCAGTTTCTAGCAATTAGAAGAACTTGTAAAGGCAGTAGTGAATATAGTAACACAGCTTTCAGCAGATTTAAAGCATAGTTCTTCTTCAATCTTCTTGTAGACCAACTTAAATGCAAGAGAAAGTGGAAGGTGAGCTCAATCAATGTTTCTCTAACCACATTCACGTTCCCTTGAAGCTCCTTAAATAATGGGAATTAAATTTGAATGTTTGGTGGTAGGTAGTGCGCATTAAATGGGCCAACATCCGAATATTTTTCGACTGTTGCAAACCAAGTCACATTTAGAGTCGACTTGGCATACAACATTGTCCAAGTCGCATAATGGAGTCAACTTCGGTTGCGACTTCACCCAAGTCACAAACTGGAGTTGACTTTAGGTGATACTTTGGTCTTTGGCTTCCACTTTCAAGTTCCAGCTTCAGGTTGACTTGTTCTCGGACTTGACCTAAGTTGCAGGTGGATTCGCAAGTGTAGTCAACTTCAGATGCGACTTCACCGCCCATTTGATTATCTTGAAAATTTGAAGTCTTGCAAGTGATCTTAATGTTGTATATTTCTTTTTCTTCTTTTTTCTTGTCCTTGATATGCATTATTTTGCTTGAAAACTAAGCAATGTACTCTTCTCTTGAGAAGTTCTTCCTTGTGGCCTTGCTTCATGATGATTGTCCTTCTTGATCTTGTTGTCTAAACTTCAACATAATGTTTCTATATTATTAAGGGATAGCCACATGCTTGAGTCGCATGCTTGGGTAGACTTAGACTTTGACTTTACCCAAGTCGCATGCTCTGGTCGACTTGAGATGCGACTTCACTTAAGTCACATTGTGGAGTCAACTTGGAAAGTGACTTGACTCTGAGAACTTGAAATGTTCAGCAAGGCTATATTAAAGTTGTATCTAGAGTCGACTTGGGTTTGCTACTTTACCTAAGTCACAAGTGGAGTCAACTTCAACATGCAACTTCACCTATCTCTGAGTCCCGATTTCAGTTCTATCGAATTTAATGCACTTGAAGTCGATTCTGAAGTCGACTTGGGAATCGACTTGACCTAAGTCGATGGCTAAGTCGACTTGGGACTGTGACTTGACCTGCTATTTTTTTAATCTTGAATTTTAACCTTTGAAATACTTAGTAAACTCATTAGTGCTTAATTAATTCTCAAATTGAGTTGTTAATCATTGAAACATAGATTGTGCTTAATTTGCCTTGAATTCCAACAATGGCAAATGGTGTTAACAGCTTCGTCCTTAAATCTTGTGGATAACTGTCTTTCATTTAACATAATTCTAGTCATTTCTTATATTGTCCTATTTTTTCTTAGTATAATATTATTTTGTTTTGAAATTCTTGTAGCCAAAAATATATGGTGAATTTTTTCTACCCAAAATTTTATGAAATATTTATTTTGAAATTCACACCATGGCCACTTCTAATGAGACATTTGAACTTTATTTTTTATTTTCAACTAATTTTGAAAGGCTAGAAAATATGAAATTTTTTTATCCTTGATAGCTAAGATGTTATCCTAGTAAATCTAAAGAAGTCATTCATAATAATATATATATTATTTTCCTTCAAAAGTTAGTATGTTCAATGATTGTAGAGGTCCATTGCGATAACTTAAGAGGCCTAAATTTTTAGAATACAATCTTAGGTTGAAATAAAATCTTGAAATATTTAGACATTTGACATCAGTTTCAAAATTTTTTATTGTTATATTTTTGCTCTAATACTCCAATTACTAATCCTTTTTCTACAATGATTCAATGCTGGACATGCAAATATATCTAAGCCTTTGTTTTCATACTCATAGATCATTATCTATGGTTATGAAACATTTACAATCAAGTTCATCAAGGCAAACTAGGTATATATTTTCATATCTTTTGCCAAAAAAAAATATAATCATCTTCCATCACATTGCGTGAAGATGATTCAAATAAAAGTTTGTAACCTTTGTCACATATTTAGAAAATAAACAAAAGATTCTATTTTTGACCATCTACATGCATATTTCTTTATTTTTGTCATGTGTCTTCAACATCTACTATCCATAAATCATGTGTTGCTTATTAATTTGAGATTATAATTATCTCATTACCTAATATTTGGGTCCATTAAGGTTAGAAATCTCATTGAAACCATTTGATGCTTGGGTTGCAAAATAGGAGTTACTCTTTTGCATCCAAACTATTTTGGCTCCAACCTCAAAATTCTTTTGGCCCTATATTAATAAACTTTATTCCAAGCTTCTTACAAAAATTGAAAGTATTATAAATTCTATGAGGAGCACAAAATGCATTCTTAGATGCTAAGTAGGTCTCCTAATGCATGTGTTGGGTTATTTGTAAGTGTAGGGTCATAGCTTATAGTATATAAATATCATTTCCATAAGCATTTGGTTAAAATCTAGACTATAACGAATCTAATTATCTAAAAAATAAGAATTGAAAGATATAATAGAATCTGTAGTTAATTTAAGAAAAGAAAAATTACTACTAATCTAGCGGCATGAATGAAATATAAAAATATGGAATATTGGAGATCTAAGATCTAGGATTATACATATGGCTTTTCTATGATGCATAATCAGCTTGCTAGTTTAATTCAAACAATTTGTATTGAAGGTAAACAAACCCTAAGGTAACCTTACACCTCTCTCGAGGCATGAAAGGCATATACTAACCTTTATAACTACCAATTCTCATAGGATTCTATTGATTAGGATCTATAAATTCTATTGCATTTTATGAATTTCCTCAATGGTGTCATGCCTGTTCTCATGGTCGAGCCTTCCCGTTTTAATTTCCTAATTGTTGTATATTAGACTTTCACCTCTTATTTTCTTCATCTAATATATGAAATTATGTCAAAGTACAGGCCTTAAAACTAAGCATGAAATTTGCAAGATATCAAATTAACATAAATATCCCTCATAAACAGATTAAAAAAAAACCAAAGTATAATGTCACATGCTACATCCTAAACACTAAAATGTAGACTTAATCAAATATGTTTTTAATCAGTCCAAATAACAATACAGGATTATTAAAAGAATTCATTAATCTAAGATAATAAAATCAAAAAATAAGGATTGGAAACTTAATTTAAGTCTTCAATGGTGTCTTCAGTTTCTCCCACTAACTCGCCTCTTCTTTCTTCTTCTCTTGGCTACTTTTCTCCAAGCCCTAGCTACAAAACCTTGCTCGCGAGCACGTCAAAAGACCTCTTAAACTCTCTCAATTCATGTTAGACACATTTTTAAATAGTTTCTTTTTAGAAATTTAAAAACAATTCAGTTCTTGAGCAAAATATACACTAAATTGGCACATTTGAACATGGTTCAAACTGCATTCCACACTAGAGCATGATGTTTTGTTTCATTTTTTGTAGATTTCAGGCCCGACACACTCTAACTCATGCCAAAACTTGTTTAACATGTTTTAGGTTATGTTGTACAATATTTTAGCTCCTTTGTGCTCCTCAAATTCTCCTTATTACTCCTATATATCTTCTCAATTTTTGAATCTTCAATGCTTCATGCAAATTTTATGCTTAATTTACCTATTTGCATGAATAACATCAAAACATGAGCTATTGCACTTAATTGAGCTATTTCTGGCATGAATATATGAAAATCATGATTTATCCACTATTTAGACTTGAAAATACTTGATATGTGAGATATAACATTAACACAACAGCATGGCCTCCCAACAAGCTATTAGAGGGATGTGCAACTTTCTTCACATGTGATCCATTAGATGCCTTGATCGAAATTGAAGTTTTGGCATTGCTAAACTCTCCCACTTCATGTTTCAAGTAACCAAGTCCTCTCTTGTTGGTTCAGGTGGTCATCTTGAAGAATTTTTTCTTCTTTTCTCCCAAGTTGGATAATCTTACCAATGATTCATTCGATATTTGATTCTCCTTCCTTATCTTGTCAATTTCTTACGTTAATCTCTTTACTTCTTCTATAAAATATTTAGTTCTTTTTGCCAACTTGTCATTTACAGTGATAATGACATCTCATTACTTCTTCTTTTATTATATTTGAAGAGAAGGGCTCTTAATTTCATCATATAGTGCAACACAAGGTAGCTGGAGTTCTCCAACATAGCACATCTATCATAATCATTCAATGATTATGCAATGAAATGAAAAATAGAATGAGAAACTTTAGAATTTACTTCTAATCACTAGATGTGACTAAAGTAGCAAATTTGTCATTGCTCTATTCATCCATTCTATATTATGATGGAATTTGTGTCAATCTTTTCAATGTGAGTCATGCAACATATTCTTGCATAGTTTATTACGTTCTTAGCTTCACTTAATGAGCTATTAGATGAAGAGGATAGTTCTTGATTCATGTATATTGCTACTCTCACCCTCTCTCTCTCTCTCTCTCTCTCTCTCCTCCCATACTTTTCTTTCTATTTGTAGTCATTCAAAATGGCAAATTTAGCTTGCATATGTCGTATTCAACCACATTTGAAGCACTTTGGTGGTTCTCTTCTTCTTTCTTTTTCTTTTCATTATCACCCATATATGGTTTAGAAGATCTTGTACTTTTTTCTTTTGTATAAATTTTCTAAACTTCTTCGTGATGAGTGTTATCTTCTCATCATCAATAGGAAGTGTATAGAAATACTTTTGGAACATCCTTTTGTAATCTTGAGCAACATTATCCTTTTTGTCTTTATTTCTCTCTTCTTCTTAATCAACTCCTAGGACATGAGATGGCTTATTAAATCTTCCAGTTCAAGAGTGTTTAAGTCCCTCTTCTATCACAGTGACTTTAGGTATCCATGGTTTGGATAGAGTTCTTAGAATCTTTATCACTTGCTTTGGTTTTACAATACTTGCCAACTTCTTTTAAAGAATTTATTAGTTTTAAAAATCTAGTAAATATTTCTAAAATGCTTTAACCATGTGAAAGCTCTTCATTTCTGTGATGAGGATAGTCCTCATAGTTTCCTACACTTGAAAGGAACCCTCAAAGATCGACACCAATATGTCCCATTCTTTATCAGTTGCGCAAGATGATACTTTAACATATTTAGCTACAATTAATGTACAACATAAGGTGTTCATGTATTTATCATTAGTTATGTTAGTCTTTATCTCATCTTCTGGCAAAGTGGAAGCTTGATCCTTATTAGACAATGTAATGTCATCTTGTACAGTTATCTAAGAGTCTATATTGGTTGTCACAATCAATTGTTGCATCCTCAACTTGCAATAAGCAAAGTTGTTAATATCAAAGAGGGCTAGCTTAGAAAATAATTGGCTCTCTATAAAAGCAAGTGCTAAAGTGAAGTGGGATACCATAGTTTATAAAGATAACCTCAAAAGATTTAGAGGCCTCCTCTAATACTATTTATTTGTTCCATTAATTTGATTAAACCCCAAAGAGGAGGAGTGAATTAGATTATTAAAATTTTTTAAAATTAAATATTATAAATCCCTATTATTCTTAATTCTTAATAATAAAACTTGTAAAGATAAAGAGAGCAAACTTATGTAGCAAAGTAAATAGAAATAAAAAACACAATCAAGTAGACGTAATAGTCCCGTGATTTTTATAGTGTTTCAGACAACACCCTCTCTTCACTCTTTTGAGCACTTACCCCCTGTACCTTGAGTTCTACTATTATATTAACTTAGAGCAACCAATCCTTTCTAAATTCCAACTCTAGAGAGTACAATACAACTTAGACAAGTGATTAGTAAGTACCGCTCCAATCATGCCTACTTCTATCTCTTCTTAGATTTGGTCTCTAATACCAATCAAGGGACCAACAAATAAAAATTTTAAACGAAAGAAATTGACATGTTAAAGTTGTGTAGAGCAGAAGAGCATAAGAAGCTTGGATTGATGATTGCTTCACTCCAAGATGGTGCACCAATGCTTCAAAGATTGATGTAGAACACTTTATTGCTTGAGAAAATAAAGTGTTACTACATAGGCGCTCTAACTAACCTCTCATCTCATTAAGGTATAACTTTTATACTTGGATATTAGTTGTAGTCGTTTGGTTGTTAGGTAGTGTGCATTTAATACTCCAACTTTTGAATTTATTGAGTGTTAGTGTTGACATTAATTTTTGAGATAAATTTCATTTTTTGATCTCAGTGAGAGCAATGTTGAGATTGATCTTCTTCCCAATTTCAAATCTCAACAATTAGATTCCTTTTGGCTCATCTTCATTTTTTTTGAATTCGGGAGAAGACTCCCATCCCTTCTTGGCTAAGCCCTGTGTATGGGAGAGCCCGGAGAAGATGGCGATCCTTCCAAATTTTCATTCATGACAGACAGATCCTTACAAATGAGATATGAGATACAATGAGGAGTAACCTGCTAACAATGTGAGTACAACTAATTCATCAATGTTGCTTTAATGAGACTATGGGCAGTCATGTTACCACTCCTCTATACATGAGAGAAAGTTCAATAAAAAAGATGGGACCGTTGAAAGATGTCATGTATTAGTATCTAAAGGCAAAAGAGTGTTACCTCATCCACTTTGAGCCAACTAATAGCAACTGAAGAGTTAATTTCCACCACTATGCTCTTCACCCCCAACTCAACAATCAATTTAACTCCATACAGAATCACCGAAATTATTGTCCAAAGTGGGGAAGCAAGTCAGTGGATCTTCCACTATTTTGCAGTCAGGAAACTCCCAAAAGAGTTCTTCAAAATTGCTCCCATTCCTAATAATCTATGTTCTATCATGCATCCCCCATCCACATGTAATTTGACCAATCCCTCCTTTGGCCCCCTCCACCGTGATGGGCTACTGCATATATTGGCATTGACCCCCTTTAAGGTGATGATAGCTTTGATTTTATAGAGATATTATATGCTCTAACTACAAATTATTTAAGAGTGGATTTCGGTTCTCCATTATGCTTTGGTTCTGCAAAAATTAAATACTCCAACATATCATGATATACAACATGAAAGGACATGGATCTAGTTGTTGGTCCCGAGTTGATGGCTAAACCCAAGAGGGGAGGGGTGAATTGGGTTCTTTAAAAAATCTTTGGTAAATCA
>JAXCLR010000063.1:25693937-25705753 GCA_035584095.1 Annona squamosa | reverse complement strand
AATATTGAATTGAAATGTTTATGATTATCAGGTCATGTATTCCATATTACCCCTTGAATATTAAGGGGAGATGCTGCAGAATTTTTCTTAGAATCTGTAGCCCCCATTGATTAGTTATTGAGTATTTCTATGAATGGGGCGTTACAACACAGGTCGACTCACTAGTACCATAAATCAAGTAGGGTCAATTCTAGTGTATATACCAACCATGTTGGAATACGATAGGGTTGATTTGAGTTGTTGAGTATGCAAAATTGACCCGAATGTCTTATATATTATATATAATATATTTATAGCTTATATACTATGGTATCTAATATACTCGACTCTACTCAACTCTAATAATTGACTTTTCCCTCTTTAGTTCTCGAATAACCCTAGCACGACCTCATGTGGCTTATTTTTTAGACTGATCTAAAATTTTGTGGCTCCTTTGTTGACTTGATTCTTCCATTTAAGCTTAGCCTATTTCTTGCATGAAGCCCTAATTTTGAAATTCTCCATCTCTCTATTGCCTCTCTCAACCTTACTTCATCTTCTTCTGCATCTTAGATCATTCCACCAATGGTTACCAACATTTCCATCTCGCACATGCAATGCTTCACCCCAATATTGTCTTTTCTAGCTTAGATCATCGTTAGTGATAGATCTTCCCTCTAGAGTGTCTCTGTCTTCCTCAATGGTCGTTTCAACTTAATTCCCTGAGATTATGCTGTAGTTATTATGACAATTTTATACCTCATATATCAAGTATTTTTATACTCTACATAATGATTAGATTATGGTTTTTAGAAATTTAATACCAAAATTAGCTCAATTTGGTGTAAGTGCTCATGTTTTGGTGTTATACATATAAACAGGCAAATCAAGCATAGAATCAACACAAGATAATTGATGATCGAGAAGTGAAGAATATAAGACATGCAAAGATGATGTTTTAAACTCAGAGTTTAAAGGAGCAAACATAGTGATCAACAAGGTCCAAGATAGGTACAAGAAGTTCCAGCATAGTTCACGTTATGTTGAACCAAAATTCAAAAAAAATAAAGCTATAAAAGCCATGTCCAACAAGGAACATAGTGTAAACCATGTGGATCTTATCCTCACATAGTCTAAATTGTGTCAAGGGTTGGACCCTTCTATTTTCATTGATTTATGTGTTATTTTGGTGGAGCTTTACGTAGTATTTAAGGGAAACGTATTTAAGCTTATTTAAGACATGAATTGAGCATTTTGTAAGGTTATAATTTGATCTTTTGAGATATTTTGAGGGCAAAGGCTTGAAGGTTAGGGTTTGGAGAAAGAGTAGAGCCAAGGAGAGAACAAGGAAGAGACGCGTTCTTGAAAGATATTCAAGACACTATTGAAGACTACACAAATAAACTTTCTTCTCTTGTTTTCTTTATTTATATTGTCTTGAGATTAATGGATTTTTTCAATAATCTTGTATTATTATTTGAATTTGTTAAAACTAAGTTTATCTAAGTTTATATTCTAGGGTTTAAGATGTAGCATGTGACACTATAGATTTAATGCTTGCTTAGTATTAAGTTCTTGATTTACCATGATTTTATATAATATGTAAAAAAACTGAGAGGTGAAAGTCTAATATACGATAACGAAGATATCAAACCTAAAGTCTAGACCATGATAATAGGCATGACAACCTTGAGGAATTTCATGAGCTACTACAAAACTTATGGGATCCTGATTAACATAATCCCATGAGAATAGGTAGTTATAAAAATTAGGATATATCTTTCATGCATCAAGAGAGGATGTAAGATCACTTTAAGGTTTGTTCTCCTTTAATATAAACTATCTGGATTAAATAAGTGAGTCAATTATCCATCGGGGAAATGTCACATGTGAAACCTTAAATCCTAGATCTCTAATATCCATTGTTTTTAATCTTGCTCATGTAACTAGGTTAGTAGTACTCATGTGTTCGTAGATTAGTCATAGGTTTAATTATTTCTCTTTTGTTTCAATTGTCTAAGATAACTAAATTTGCTATAGTTATGATTTCCAACCAATCCTCGTGGAAATGATCTTTTGTATAGTACAGGTTACCACCTGTGCACTTTTAGAATAGTGCACAACAGCAACATTTAGGAATCATGTTTTCCTAACATTGCTTGCTCGTCTCCGACAAGTTTTCAAATAGGTTCTTACTCAATATCTCTAATTCTCACATGTCTTTTTATTTTTTCTATTCAAGTGTTCCTTTCAAAAGTTTTCAATTTTCCTAAATTGTGACTCAACCCTAACCCTAGCATAATATGCCCAATTCAAGTCGGGTCGGGTAGAAGTAATAATATGGGAAGGTTTCTCCATCTAACAAACTAATTAATTATAGTCAGGTTTTAGGGTTGTCCATCTTAAATTCAACATCTCGTGTGCTTCAAGCTTCATCAAGGAGTAACTATCTTGGCTTTCTCTATGATTGCTCTGATAGTCGTACACCATTATTTTTGTCCTTCCAACGACTGGGTTCCATGATCACTATTGAATAGACTAATGAATAGATTATATGATATACACATTCACTTTGTTTTAGCAGCAGTTTTAGAAAGCGACATGTAATGTTTTGACTTCATCGTTGTCATTTTGTTTTGCTTTCCCTCATTTTAATGCATCATAGCCTTGCAATTTATCTTTGATATAGGGATGTTGTGAATGGAGCATTTCATCTCTTTCATTCTCTACTCTTATCTCTCTGAATGGAGTAGCATATGTTAGTGATTCAAAGAATAGTCTTGTATGAAAAACAAGAAGTTTATGTCAAAGCTAGATCTTACCTGAGCCTTAATTTTTGTAAATTTTTTATCTTATTCCAATTAAGCACTTTAATGATTTAAACACATAGTCTCTACTTTCATGTGAATGCTGGGAAGAATATTTTAAGCACGTTCTTCTTTCATGTGAAAGTTGGGTAGCCTTATTATATAGTCCATTTATATATATTTGTATAATAGATGGAGAAGATTATGCGTCAATTTTGAAACCATTTTAAAATTGGAACCGGAATCGACCTACTTTCAAAAATAGGGTAGGTAAGTCAAGAATCAACACAATCTAAAATAAATTATGATAGAAGTTTTTAAAAATAGGATGAGAGTAAGATCGACTCTAACCCAAATTATACCATTAGATTCAACATTGTCATCTTTTGGGGAAACGGCGAAGAAAGAAAGTGGGAGGATGAGTGGTCGGAAAATGGAGGAATGAAGAAGAACCAATAAGAAAGAAAGAAAGAAAGAAAGAAAGAAAGAAAGAAAGAAAGGGAGAAGAGGTGCATCATGAGTGCGTAAGGGCATGAATTACACACCCCTTGTGATTTTTTAGAGTTTCAAAAATGGCTACGTAGATCTTTGCCATCAATTACAAATGAACAACACATGACATAATTGCACCATTAGATTTTATATAAGTACTTTGAATGGTTGGGGAGCCATGAGACGCCACATCAACATCTAATTCAAATAAACTATCAATTATTTTATTATAAAAAGTAAGGGGAATGATTTTCTAGAGACTTTTGTATGTAATTTGTGTAAATGGTTGCTTTTTTGCTCTCTATATGATTTTTTATGATTTTTTTAGTATTTAAACACCTATGGTTATGATGCCAACAATCGCTACAAACTTTTGACTTTTGGCGACTAAAATGCCTTGCCAAAGACAACAATTTGATTACTATGATAAAATTAGTGTCAATAATTTGTGGTGTATGACAAATGACAGTGACCAAGAAGAACTTTCATTGCAAATAGCCGATGGTTTTTGTGTTTAAGCAACTAAAATTTGATTTCGTTGCTAAAACATCAGCATAAGCAAGGAAATTATTCCTTGCCTATGAAAGTATCATTAAAAGCAAGAAAAATTTTATTTGTATATGCATTTCTCTTGCTAATAAGGGCTAATAAGGGTTTTTGGTTGCTGATAATGGTTGCCTACAATATATTTTCCTATTGTGAATCAAATAGATTGAATGCTTTACAAAATATATTTATTTTTAAAATTTTTTTAATTTTAACCATTTTTAATTCACTTTTGATGATATTAATATTACATGCTAGCCATTATTTTACATGGTTTAGATGTGAAAAAAGATTTTTAAAATTAAAAATAACAACTTGTACAAACCATGCAAACCTTTGTGGGGAGTCATTCCCCAAATTTAAAGTTGAAGCAGACTAATGATTTTAATAACATTTCCCGATGAGTGGTCTCTTTCTAAGAGGGTGTGAACATAAAATAATATAAAATTTAAAGAAATTAAAAATAATGAGTTTGTCAATATAGAGTGGTCCTGAAATTGGTGTCGAGTTAAACCCACAAGGCTGCAATTTACCCATTATAACAGGATCAATTTTTAGGATTAGGGTTGATTAAATCACAAGTTACTCTATGGTTAGGTTTACTTACAATTCAATTTAAATTTAACAGCTTGAATGAAAAAAATTTAAATTAAATGTAAAATCATTCATATTCATGCCAACAATTTTAAAGTTTACATCTATATGAATGATTTTAAAAACATTTTACATATATGTCAACTGCTAGTTTGCATATTTATGGTGGAAATTTTCAGATTTAATATCAAATATTTCTCCAGTTAAAGAAATTTATCGGGTGTCTTGTTATTGTTGCAAGTTCACAACATAAAAATTAACTTCGTTAGAAAATATGATGGAGATGCACATCATTAGCATAGGTACAAAGTTCAAAAAATAGTTGGTGTTGTAAATATTTGACTTCTAAGAGGACATAAACGCCAATAATTCTTTATTATTGAGTTACTTATACAATTCAACCCCATTAAACGTCATTCTTTAACGTTTTTTATTTCGTTAATTTATATTTAGGTGGGCATGTGTAACTGAAGAAAATCATGAAACTATAAGAGCGGAATTAATTTCGTTGTGATATACGTCTGCCGACAATATTTATCGCTTTTTATATCCGCGCGAGCTAAGACAATGGGCGGCCGCGGATCCGGAGGAATCATTCTTTGCCGGTCTACTTAGTTAATTTACCGCGCACATGATCGGAAAAGCGGAATTGTAACCGGTACTCTTCCGAAACTAGGGCATAAGTGACATCACCCGACAACTGAGTCTAGAGAACATAGCCTAATTTCATGCTCGGAAAGCACTGAGTCTCAATGCTTCGAGGTATATATGTTTATTTAAAAGAATTTTTTATGAAACTGTTAAAATTACTAAAATATTACTATTTTTTTAAAAAACATTTATAATATTTTTAAAAAAAATATTTTAAAATATCAAAAAATAGTAAAAATTAATAAGTATGGTAAAAAAAATTTTATAATAAGTGTATGCACCCAAGAGCAAGCATACAGCTGCATCCGTAGAGAATGTCTTCATGCCTTGCACCGCAAGTGATAAAATCATAATCCCCTGTAAATTACAAAAGAAAATAAAGAAATTTATCTAAATAGCTTTTTTCTTTTTTAAAAAAACTTTTTTAGTTTTCTAAAAATTATCTTAGAAGTTACCGGAAACATCGTATTATAAAGAGGCAAAGCATTAACTATGAAGCTAATAATTAATAGTCAATTTTCATCAAAAAATTAATCATCAGTTGTTTAAGGAAATTCCCATTGACAGTTATTACTTTTACTATGCTAGATTTATAATTTTCACCATGAATCATACTTGCAGCTAACTATAACCCGAATGGGTTTGTGTAGTATAAGACAGATAACAATTAATTATCCTAATTAATTAATGCCTTGGACCACACAATTATCAAATATTTCTGTGATTGGCATTAGTCACGTCCAATGTTCGTGAAGCTTGCTCCTTCAAAATTAGCTACGGTACAGCCGAACACAGCAGATGTGACGTTATGGAAACGTATTAGAACAGTGGCGCCAACTGTGATGCCACATAAGTTAGCGTTTGCCGATGCACAATAGATGTGGGTGCAGTGGCCGAGCCATTTTTTTTTTTTTTAAATTAAAAAATCAGGTAAAATTAAAGTAGATTGGGTTAGATGCAGGTTTAACTCAATCTATTTGCACCCTTCCGTATTGACAAACTCATTAGCTTTTTTTTTTTTCATCTTTTATAGTATTTTATGTTCACACCTTTTTAGAAAGCAACAACTCATCCGGAAATGTTATTAGAATCATTAATCTGCATTCCTGCTTAAACTTTGGATAATGATTCCCCAAAAAAGTTTGCATGGTTTCTACAAATGGTTGTACTTAATTTGAAAGATCTTTTAACATCAAAATCAAATAAAATATAAATTAATGGTATTGATAAGTTCGAAATTGGTTTAAGATTCGGGTAAACCAGATTAAGGGTTTAAATTATAAATGAAAGAAAACAGAGTTAAAAAGACATATATTTTGTGTAAAAGAGTGATACGAAAACAAAATAAACTAAAAAATATGAGGCTTGTGGGGCTAAATTTTCACTATTTTTTATCTGAATATTTCACTATTTGAGTAGGAACATAATGAGTTCAAAATACAATGTTGGAAAATTTTCCTCAGTCTGAACTCCCGAAAATCCTTTAGAGTTAGATTTTTTCTGATTGAATTCACAACACACCTTCTTCCTTTCTCGAGGGATGTTCTTTCATTTTTCTTTTTTAATTTTGTTACAGGGTTCAGCTTAAGACAACACATGTCTAGTGTCAGGGGAAGATTTATAATCATCCCCATCAGATTCTTCGTGTGATGCTGCATTCATCCATAGTTGGCAAAAAACAAAATGAGGGACATAATTTTGAAAATATAATTTAATTTTTCATATTTCCAATCCCTCAAAAAATATTATGCCTCCACAAATTGCATCTTCATCAAAGGTCCAGACTTTGCCACTGGATGGGTGTGAGGGAACAACACTGTAGAGCAGGGTAACCCCCTTGGGCTGCCTCTTCCTATCCGCATCATGTTAAGTTGGGAAGTGGTCAAAACGTCAGATATTAATTGGACTAGCCGGGATCATGTTGGATCAAAAGGAGATCAAAACCATGGAGTCCAGTATTTGGGCAGGTTGTATAAAACCATGCATTAGGGAGTGGAAATCACGCGACACACGTCCTAGCTAAATATCGTTTGTGATCTCAAGAGGACGGGTGCCACTGGTGGAGGAATCCACCGAGTTGTTTGGCTCAATGCTTAGGAATGAAAGACCAGCTGCTTTCCCACTTGCTTTCTTCATCATATGGCAGAGGTCTTTCCCACTTGCGGGGGGTGGGATAAAAAAATAACAATAAAAAAAAGGGGGGATAGATGAATGCGTTGGACGAATCGAAATTCTCAGCTACTACGTACGCATGCAGGAGCTACCACGTAGCGTAGTGCATGCCTTTTATAATAGTGAATTTTCTAATAGAATAAAGAAAGTTTAAAAAACGAAAAAAATAACTGTAGTAGCATCCTGGTTTTTGAAAAATAATGCTCAACGTGGCAAATGGTTTACACGATAGTAGGTGGGTACCCGCCTGATTAGTTTGTCCCCCTTCAATTACGGCCTCAGCTAGAAAGACAGCCGTCCGACTTATTAAAATGCTACTTCATTTGGATCTAGCATCTTGGATTTAGTCTTCTATTCCGCCCATGTTTTTTTTTAATGAGGATTTTTACAAGCATCTCAATAAAAAAAATTTTCAATTAAGCTATGAGATATTCTTACAATATACAGAGACGACTAATCATAAATTTATATAAACGGTATATGTTACGGGGTCTTAAAACCCAGCATCCAGCCACATAGGGCAGGCCCGGTTATGCTGGCCGCCCATGCTTTAGATTGCCGTGTGAGAAACTTCCACGAATGGAACACAAGCAATTCACGTTTTGCCGTGGAGATTTTAGCACGAGCTCCCTCTAACTTGTGAAAATTACATTTTAACAATTTTTTGTAACAGACTTGAAATTTTGCAGTCATAGCCCCTCCAGTTTAATTTTAAAATTTTCCGTTGTGGTTCCTCCACTTAAAAAGCCCCAACACTGTTTACTTTTGAGTGTGAGATTATTAAAATATTCTTTAACATTTTTACGTAGATCCTACATAGATTTGTTTATAGGTTCTTTTTATCGGAAATATTTGAGTACTGATGAAATTTTACATTTGTCATGTTTATGATTGTCTAAGTGATTATTCATTCAACACAATCCATTTAATCAAAATATTAAAAATTGTTTGATGGGAATCCTATGTGGACCACACCTTTAAAAATGTATTAAGATATATAACTATTCAAATTCATTTGAATTCATTGAATAAAGTATTGGAATATTAAAAATTATATATGAACATTATTCTAGGTGGGATAAATGCTTTTGAAGGTTTAGATGTTTTATTTACAGTTCTTAGGCTGTTTTAAACAAACAAACAATTTCTACAAGTCAAAAATTTCTCTTAAATAGGTTTTTAACCAACATCAAACTTTGATTTAATTTCAATTCTTAGGTTGTTTTAAACAAACAAACAATTTCTACAGGTCAAAAATCTATTTTTAAATGGTTTTTAGTTTTTTAACCTCCATCAAACTTTGATTGGATGTTCTTTTTATCGCTAGCAATATACATACTTCTCATGAGGGGCCAAGCATAAGAACTGTGCCTAGTCACTTTAATTAGTAGTGGCAGATCTAGGACCTTTGGGGGGAGGAGGAGCAAACTCACATGGGGCTTTATTTGAAAAATAAAACTTAAAATTTAAAAAGTATAATGCAATGCATATAATGGTTATTTCTTTAATTGACAACCTCATGTATTTTATATTTTTAATATAATTTTATTTTTCTTCACTTTTTGTGGGCCCAAATGTATTTATTCATACGCCAAAATTTAAACTTTTGTCACATTCCTCACACATGAAATTGTAAAATCATTTTATTTTTGAAAAGTTTTCAAAAATATATATAAACCAAAAATCTTAAATTTTTGCATTAAATCAAGTTCACATAAAAATGAATAAAAATAAAAAGATATTAAAAATATAAACATGCATAAGGCTGTTACCTGGTTAAATAATAACTCATTATATAGTATCATAGTCAAAAATTCGAAATACAAAATTTGCAAACTTTTGAGTAAGCAACATTCAAAGATTCCCTTCGTTAGTGTTTTTTTTTTTTTTTTTTTTTTGTCGTTTTTGAAAGCAATCAGTTTCCTGTTCTTATCGTTGTCGCAATGCAGGATTAGTCCACGGGGTCAATTTAGCCGTCTACACGGCCCACATGGTCCATTTGAACCCTAATTTTAGAGAGCAATGTCTATCCCGTAGATGTAACACTTTTAAAAAGTGATTTCTGTGATGTGTAATAAAATTAAGGGTGCAACTTGGTACCGGGTCGATCCGAACCCGCCCGACCCAACTCGGTACTAAAATAAAAAAATAGATTTTATTTTTTAGATTTTTCCAAATATACCCATTTTCAACCCGACCTGTAGAACCCGAAATCAAAACTGGGCTCACACCAATCCGGTACTAAACCCGACCCGATCCGAACCCAGTATAATTTATATAATTTTTTCATAAATTATAAATTTTTTTTGTAATATTAATATATATACATGTTTCAGGCATTACCAACTCTAATTCAGACAAATCATCTTTTCCTCAATTACCAAAGCATGTTTGAGATAACTTAATTTATAGGATGATTTTTTATGATTATTATCTTCTTATTGTTAACAGTTGTATACATTTTTTCTGTCTAGGTTGATACATATTATTTTCAAATATGTAAATCGAGGAAGAAGAACTTGACATTAGAAATCCAGATGGAAATCAAGGAAAAAATTACTTGGAAGTCTTCGAATAGTTTTTTAGGTTTTTTAGAAACTTTGACGACATGAACTCATTTGAATTTTGAATTTGTTTAAAAGTGGATATAAACTTATTTAAACTTGAAATTTGTTTATATTGTCATTTTAAATTTGAATTGCACTTAAAGTAGATTGGAATGTTGAATCATTATGCTTAGTGTATTTAGATTTAGTTGCTTTGGATAACTGTTATGTGGATTATATTTGAATTTGAGTCGGCATAACAAATCTATTTCATATTATACTTTCTGTTAGTACGAGAAATCTGTTAATTTGAATTTCAGATTGTAGTATAAATTTGATTCATATTTTAAGTTTATTGGTATGACAAGTAGTTAATTTCTATTTTAGCAATTTGTGTGATAAATATTCTGTTTGAATTTAATTTCAACAATTTGTATAATAATGTTTAGTTTCAACTACAAAGTTGGTATGATATGCTCATTTTCTATTTGTTACACTTGAGTCATTTTCATTAACTATTAAATAGAAATGACCAACTAGTTATAAAATTAAGTAATTTGTCATTTATTTGTGTCTATAAGGTGCTAAAAAATTGCTTGCAAAGTTCATTCAAAGAATATTGTAGAATTCAGCATGATGTTGCAGAATTCTTTGAAAGAATGTTGCAAAATTTAGTGTGGGGCTTGACTTCATAAACATAAGTATGTATATTCCAATAATTTTCTTTTAGTTTACAATTAAATTTGAAAAAAAAAACAGTTTATTGGTAACCCGAAACCAAATCAAAACCAATGCGAACCCGACCCGAACCCGGATTAAATTCGTAGGGTTTGGGTTTGAGTTTACTCTAACCCGGTTGGCTTAGGGTTTGAGTTTACTCTAACCCGGTATAACCCAAACCAAGTTACACCCCTAAATAAACTATATGAAATGTTTATACTAATATTTTCTCCTATTTGAAAAACTTTTCTTCTAAAAATTTTATTACTTTCCAAACACACATGGGATATCCTTGTTATAATTAGGGTATTGGAATGAAATCTAAATTGTTAAATGCATATACATTGAGTAGAATTCACACAGAATGTTCAATATAATAAAGTATATTTATATAAAAATTAAGATAGCATAATTTTCATAGAACTAATATTAATTTTAAAATAAATATTCTAATAAATTTAATTTTATTTTATGAATTAAATTTTAACTAAAGTATCATTAATGGTTTAGATTTTAGATATAAAAATGAATTACATACTATAAGTGCTTCACTTGTGAAATGTTACCCACCCTGACGATCCTCACTCGAAAGTGGCGCGATGGAAGAAAAATAGACGGTCGTTGCTGTGTCTTTTTCGTATGTTATTATCATCCTAGAAATGCGGTCCAAAGCGGAACAAACTCATGCGAAGCGTGATTGAATGTATTAATTATGGGTGGGTTTAGGAAATGGCAGAAAATAATTTATATGATTGAGATAATTACGAGGAGTAACGAAAATAAAATTAAAATCTACAAGTTAGTTACATAGATAGTTGGATAAAAATAATTAAAATGTTAGATAGTTTCACAGAAAGATATGAAAATATAATTAAAAATTAAAATTATTATGTACAGCAAGAAATTTTAAATGGAAAAGTTTCAATTTGAAAAATTTTGATTATAAACCAACACGCACTATATGTTTTATTGGCAAAAGGGCTTAGAATATACTATCAACCAGGATAAAATTTATGTTTGAAATTGATTTTCCTTTTATGGTTTATTTCTGTAAAATTTTTCAAAAACTATCAACCAGGATACACTACAGGAATACTGACCAATAGCAACCTGATTCATTGCTAGAATTCCTTTGCTAGATAATTTTGTTAATAATTACTTGCTAAACGCTCAGTGCTAGAGATATTGTTCAACAAAAGATAATACTACATTTCTAATTGCTAGTTATAAAGCTTTAGCAATTTAGCAATAAATATTTAGACTTGCCCGGTGATCATTTCAGGCCGGTGTGAAATCCGGTGGTCCAAAT
>JAXCLR010000063.1:25664283-25691079 GCA_035584095.1 Annona squamosa | reverse complement strand
CATCATTTTCTATCAATTTGACAACTTCTACATCTAAAACTTTTCATCAAAAGTTTTACCTCCAACCAAACACACCCGATATATTAGATGTAATGATGAAAAAAAATAAGACAAAGTTGAAATAGCTAGGTTAGTTGCGTTGGTAGTTGTGTATAAATAATTGAAAAATATGGTAGTTGTATAGAAAAATGTGAAGAAATAATTAAAAAATAGGGTAGTTGTGGAGAGTGAAAAGTTTTAGATTAAAAAGTTTTAACTTGACAATTTTTACTTATTAACAAACACACCCTTTATCAATTATATTATTTTTTTACTTTTATTTCTATATTTTAATTATTTTTTAATCTATTACGTACATAAAACTTATTTATTCAAATTATACTTCTATTATTTCTTATCAATCACATATTTATCAAAATATTTTCTTTTTCATTTCTTACTATTTTCCACAATCCCACAATTTTACACATTACCAAACGTTCACGTAGTCTTCATTGGCTGGTGGAGCTAACGTTAAGAGAGAAGTAATTTAATTATTACAATGTAAAATTAACATAATAATAAAAAAATATTGGATAAATAATGCATACGTAAATGAATCTAAATATTTTTTATAATTTACACATGAATATATATATTTTATCAAATGTGGCTCATGCATATATTTGATTTGGATGAAACTTGACTTTTTAACTAAACAAATTATGTTAAATACAATGAACAATGTAGATTTTCTTCTAAATATTAAGATATTGAAAATAAAAGAAATTATATAGAACAATGGGACCATTTAGTAAATTTGATTTTTTGAAAATTATTATTTTAACAAATGATCCAACGCGGTAGTGCACTATCCCTAAATTAATTATTTATTTAAAAATTTTCAATTTTAAGTGTAGACCCAAGCTTATTATTTTCATCCGTGTGATTTTTTAAAACATTTTTTGCACATGAAAAATGCCTAATAATTTTTTAAAATTTTCCACTAAAATATTTAAAAGCATAAAAATGTAAAAAACTACATGTATGAAAATTTTGTACCTAGGTCGATAATATTTATGCAAAAAAAAATTAAAAGACAAGGTTATACATTGGGTGCACTTTGTACCCTTTAACCAAAAATGTCTTTGAAATTAGTTGCAAAGTTGTGCTTTACAAAGGAGAAAGAATTACGAGTGCAATTGAGTATGAGAACTCTCATTTCAGGTGCACCTTTTCTTTATCCTATTTTCAAAACTCTTATCTTATCCTACTTTTTGTTAAGATGGCTTGAGATTTACTATACTTTTTTGAGGCCAAATAGATTTTGGTTTTAATTTTAAATTGTTTTTTAAAATAGTGTTCTATACTATATGTAAACATTATAAATCAACTATAAATTTTATTTACTACTTGTAATCAATATGATAGTAATATCATTTTAAAATACATTGATTAAATGTACTAAATGATAAATAAACTAGACCAGTTTTTATATTTATAAAAGATATATTTTGCATCCTTAAATAAATAATATATTGTATAAAAGATATATTGAACATATATTATTAAATTCGGATTGTTTTCGGTTATCGAGACTTTAGAACATATGCTACTCTAATTTAGCTGATATTTTTTATTTGAAACTTATCTTATTCTATAAGTAGAAAAATGAAAATTTAACTTACCCAATTGAAAATACTTAATCGGTCAATCCACAGGTACCCGAACGAAGTTATACTCCTAAAAGGAAGCTATAGTTGAGTGAATGGTCAATCCGAATCAATTAGGGGTGTGTTTGGTTGGAGATAAAACTTTTGATGAAAAGTTTTTAGAGTAAAAGTTGTCAAATCAATAGAAAGTGATGTGATATAATAGGAGTAATAATGAGGAGTAAAGAGAATAAAGTTAAAATAGATAGGTTAGTTGTATGAGTAGTTGTATAAAAATGATTGAAAAGTAAGATAAATTATATAAAAAAATATAAAAAAATAATTAAAAAATAGAGTAATTATGGAAAGTGAAAAGTTTTAGACGACGTTTTTTATCCTAAACAAACACACCCTAGATTTCATTTTGAGCCAGCTACGCAGCACATGATTTACCTTTTCGTGGAATATGGTGCAACAAGTCGCCCAACCACACAAATAGAGCAATACTATAATATTTTGTCGTCTTCACGTGCGCCCGTGGAAGTAATTAAGATGGAACTGAGCATCAAATGCGCACAAATCTCATAGTCAGTTGTCAGTGGAATTTCGATGAATTGTAGACTATAATGCTACTTAGTTAGTTGTCACGTATTTCGCAATCTATCAAAAGACTTCTTTGCACTACAGATCTTCTCCATTGCAACATATAAGCAGCAGCAACACTCCAACACCTGCCACGTGCCGTGGGATATAACAGTTGCATTTTTTGTTTCATGCTCTGTTTATCGTAATATTTGTCTGCTAATGTTGTTAAATCTGGTTAATGTATTGGCTTGGTTCGATTCGACTATTTGTATAAAATTGGTGTGGTAGCAATTTGATATCAGATATATGACAGATTGACATTGTAAAATCTTAATAATTTATATTAAAAATGCAATAATTGGAATCGTGATTTTAGAGATTGAAAATGTAGTTAAATTAGTTTTTAGAAAAAGAAGTATTTGGAAAGTGATAAAACTTAGACATATTTATTTTACCAAAAAAGTTTTTAAACTAGAACTTTTCAATTTAAAATTTTTCATTCTCCACAATTATCCTAATTTTAATTATTATTCACATATTCCTATATAATTACCTTACCTTTCAATCATTTAAACACAATTACTCATACAACTAATATATTTCTTTTAACTTTATTTTTTTACTCTTCATCATTATCCCTATAATCTCACATCCCTTTCTCCCAATTCAAGAATTTTTACATAAAAATCTTTTCATTTAAAAATTTCATAACTTCCCCAACACAACCTGGATGAAAATTTTTTTTTGTAAAAATTTTTAAAATAGAATAAAATAAAGTGATAGGATAGGGATGATATGAGTAGTAAAGAGAATAAAGTTGAAATAAATAGGTTAGTTATCTAGGTAGTTATATAGAAATGATTGAAAAATCTGATAATTGTGTAAGAAGATATGAAGAAATAATTTAGAAAATATGATAGTCTTAGAATGAAAAGTTTTAGTTTGAGTAGTTTCATTTATAAATAAATGTACCCAAAGTCTTTTCCAAATTTTGGTCATGTTACTATTTAATTTTATCTTCAAAAAATTCAAATGTCTACAAAACAAGAACATAAAAATAATCTTGATTATATGATTAAATTAAAAAGAATTTTGAGCTAAAACAAAAAATCCAATCATAAAACTACACAAGAGTACTTAGTATGAAAGCCACACAAGTGGAATTTATTTATGACATTTTCTTACCAGTTAGTACGAAAGCCACATAAGTTGAGTTCAATTATTACATTTTCTTAGTAGTATTTTTGTTTGTAGGCATTAGAGCGTTAAAAACTTAGCAAAAAGTGTTATTTTTTCTAAGATGTATCACATGAAAGATGGAAAAACTTCGTCTTTTTATTTCATAAAGGGAGTCATACAATAAATTTACAAATGAGTATCTTATAACATCACTTATTTGCAAAAATAAAAATGATATTGTTTACAATATTCTTCATAATACACTTCTATCACCTATGAGACAATAAACACACAAATGAGTTTCAAGAACTTAGCAAGTAAGATAAATGTACTCACATAATATTCATAAATACTTCCTATATGATATGTGGGATAAGATGTTTGATCTTGTTAGCCCAATCTAACAAACACATTTGTTAGCTATTCATAATCTCTCCACCAATGCATGGGTTGTAGACTGCAGTGTTTAAAAAATTGATTTCATAGGAAATTCAGGACTTTAGATGTTGATTTTAAACATTTTATAACTGAATATTGAGGAGGAGATTAAGACGAAAATAGAGAGAAAAGCCACAAAAGAATGTTTTGAGAGTATTTAAGAAACAAGATATAAGAATATTTAAGATCTAGGGTTTCATGTGTGAGGTTTGCAATGAATACGTAATTACTTAGTATACTTATTTAATCTTGATATTCTGCATAAAAGGAGAATAAATCCTAATTTAATTAAATATCATCTCTCAAGGCATACAAGATGTATTCTAATCTTCCTAATCACTTATTTCATGGTATTAAGTCAATTAAAATTCATTAAGTTATTTGGCAGTTTAAGAAATTCCTTAGGATTTTCATGCCTATTCTCATAGTCTAGATTTTTCGTGTTTAATATTTGGATTATTGTATAATAAAATTTCATCTTTTGGTTTTATCACTGAATATATGAAATCATGCCTTAATATAGGCCCATACCGAAAGCAAGCATTAAGATCAGATATCATATTAATACACAATATCTATTACAAATAAATCAGAACCACAATATCCTTTACATAGTTCACATGCTATATCTTAAACTATAAATTAAAAGTTTAGCCTAGCATGCTCTCAATGAAATCCAAACATAAAAAATATTGTATTCAAAATTCATCAAAAATAAGATAATGAAATCAAAAGGAAAAATAGGAAGAAAGCTTGTTGATTAGAGTGCTTTAATGGTGTCTTGAACAGCTCCTTGCAATGATCATCTTCTATTCTTTCTTTAGTTCTTGCTTTCTCTTACATCTAGACCTCAACCCTAATTCAAAAATACATCCTAAGATGCCCTCGGTCAAGCTTAGCAAGTGCTTATATAGAAGTCTCAAACAAACTTGCGCAAAACAAGTTAGAAGTAGATCAAATCCGTTACTCCCATGCTGAACATAGCTTGGGCCACGTTTGGCATAGGTCGACATGGCTTAAGCTATGTTGCACTTTGTTTAACACCTCTTTGTTCTGAATTTTGAGATTTTGTTGCTTGGAACTTAAAATATTCTAAGCTATTTTGTCACTCTTTTGTCTTCTTATATACCATCTTAATCATCTAATTGAATGAATCTTAGTCATCATGCTTTGATATTCAAGAATCATACGGGTTTTCTCACCAAAATAATTTGAATTTGCACATGTCGATGAATCATGAGCGTTTTGCACACAACTAAGTTAAATCAATCAATATTTGTCTCCAAACATCATTCAATTCAAATTCTCGTCCAAACCTCATTCAAAATGTAAGGCATGACAATAACACAATAAATTCTCCCACACTTGAACTTTTTCTTATCCTCAAGCAAATACATATTACTTCAAGATCTGATCATAATACTTCAAAATAGAACTTTCATAAACTTTGAACAAAAAGTGAATATGATCTTGTGTAAATTAGAACCTAGTGAGATTGTTAAACCAAAAGTCAAAAGCATAGTACTTATCAAAAATTCTAATAAAAAATCTAGTCTCACGTGACTAATACTATATAAAATGCCACCTTTTCTGTTTTCAAATATTAAGATTTCAAAATCTCATAGCAAAAACTCCTAATTCTCTTAGGTAACTCTTTCCGTGTTATCCTTGTTGTTTCTACACACATTCAATAATTTATTGGTAGTAATAAGGAGAAATACAAGTCAAATTACCACACATGCATTGCATCAAATTCTAATGTCCAAATTTCTTTCACCAACTCACTTGATTGGTCTATAATCATAAGAGCTTACTTGGATAACAATTAGGTTAAATCAATAGCTAAATTTCAAAACTTGAATCCTCTCCAAATTGTTTAGAACTTATATTGCAAAAGAAAATAGTATCATCCCTACACTTAGTTCATTCATTCTTTTTAAGAGCTCATGACTACTCTTGGTTTAGTGTTATTTTTAAACACAAGCCCGACATTAATTTCCTTGTCTTTAGAATATCTAGGAAACTATTTTCATAATGCACAAGTTGTGTGGTTAACTTAATTGTTGCTATGGTTTTTGGCTCAAATTTTAGATTTGACAATGATTCAACTCAAATATTGAGAATTAAGGATTACAAAAGTGATTTAAGTCTAGGCTCAATGGGGGGCAAAACAGGATAGTTCATTCAAAAATAGGCTCATCGTTTGACAAAAAATGACTTAATAATATTCTATAATGAAATCAAATTGAGTATTAGTTTAAGAAATCCTTTAACTAAAATAAGAATTTCGTATGTATGGGAAAACTACCTTTTTAAGTTCATTAATTATATATATTAAAAATAAATTTTGAGACAAATTGGAGAGAGTTACTTTAAGTTTAAAAGAACATAAAATCAGTGCTTAGGTATATTTGTTTTATCAAGTGGTCTAGGACAAAAATATAGGTATTTTCAATAAGTACATACTTAAAGATAAAGTTAATATCTTGCTAAAGTCCAATCATATGCCTAACTAAAAATTTTTGAAATTTCAATTATGGTTAGCTTAAAGGAATCATAAAAGTTCAGTGTGTGATCAAGATTAGTCCAATGTCAATACTCTTGCATGTTTCTAACAAAAATTCTTTAAAATATGATAAAAATTCAAGATAATGATCATTCAAAATAATTAGCAAGATAATAAGAGAAATAATGCAATGTATTCACCCCCACACTTAGGAATGACATTGTCCTCAATGTCGAGGACACAATCTTGTGAAATTCTAACTATTCAATTACCCATAACATGTCAAAAAGAGAAGTTCTTGCGAACCAACAACTCCATGAGTCTCACTTAGCAAATATGTAGTGGACCATGAATCTATGTAGGTATCGAAGGGTATGATCTTGGATTCTAGACAATTTTAAGTTGCTTGGTTGCACGGATTATCACCACCTATTGGATTGTTGGTAGGATATCTTGTCAAAGATGCCCATTCTCTTTGCTTTGAGAAACCATCTTTGAACTTGCATTAACTCTCATTTGGAAATCTAAACATTGTATTAACCTATGCAAGGCTAAGAGTGTACTCTTTATTCATCAATTTGAATTGACACACTCATCTGAGTCACTAGGTTCTAAGAGGAGAATAACTTGTAAACTATTAAGAAATTCTAGAGTAATCTTAGTATATCTAGGTATCCTAGTGTATTCAAATATTTCTCATCTGATATTAGAAAGATATTGTTTAACTCAATCAATTAGTTCCAGGTGATCAACCACAAACTCGTCTATGAATGTTGTACGTTCCATTTTACGAATGGCAAGTATACTATACGTGGCGCCCCAAACCGAGGTACTTAGAAGCTTTACTCCGGGATTGTTTTTGATTGGTAAACATGACTCAAGATTGTTGGCCTGATCACACGGCATGATTATATATATATATATAACATTAATATATGAAAAATTTCCATCATTCATCTAATATGAAATATATTTCACATATCGCAGCAATGACAAAAACTATTCCATAAACATTTCCATTGGAATAAAAATATTTATTTCCATCTCAAAATTATCATCATTGTCTTTACATAAAATTTACATATACAACATTCATATAAAAAACTACATAACACTTAGTATGCTGCTTTCATCATCATTTCCTGTCTGTTGTTAAAAAAGCGTAGGTGAGTAATAATACTTAGCAAAGCTATACATAATTTTTCAATCATTTTCATGCATTTCATAAAATGCAAATGCAATACATACATAGCATTTATGACATTCCTTTGAATGCGACACTAGCAAGGCGCCCATCTCATACATGCTCCCATCTTAGGGAGGTCGTCGCCGGCCTGAGCCTATATAAGCGACTCGACAATAGCGAGGGGGACATCCAGTCAACTTATTACTTCGACTAAGGCCTATTCCTCGTGCATATACTTATTTACATACACATGTCGGCATGCTATTTACAAATTATAAACAATTTCATAAAAAATATTTAATAAAAAATTTAACAAAATGAACTTTAGTTCATGTAAAACAGTTATAATTATGGCAAACCTTAAATAAATTTTATAAAATAATTCACAAATAATTTCAAGCATTTTGGAAATAATTTGCAAAACATATAACTTGCTTACCTTCTCAGTGGGTGTCCTCAACCTTTTCTTTTCCTTTTCCTATTTAAGAAAAAAGGATATTTCATTTATTCTATTCAAGCTGCTACCCATGTATGCTTTATAATATTTGGGCATTATTTCTTTATATGGATATTTTTATCCATGAATTCTTCAAAAGTTCCATCCTTAGATTTACATATTAATCTTAAATTTTCTCCAAAATTACGCTATTTACTGTAACAATTTACTATAGCAATTATTGTTCATCCGAGGTTACTGTTCATGGGTTCCAAAAATTGACATTTTTTCCAAAAATAAAAATACTATGACATAGCTTATGCTTAGTATATTATGAAAAAATTCATAAATTTTGAAATTATCATCATTTATTTGGCTAAATAAATCACTTTCTCCATATACTAAAAATCAATATAAATTCACTTAAGCATAATCATTAATTCCAAAAATTATGAAATTAATATATCATCATTCTAACATCATATTTATTCATCCCAAATAATCATTATCAATTTTGGGGCATTATTTTCACATATCGTATGTTATCTTTCAAAATGCTCTATCTTTGCTTTAAATTTTTGATGTTTTAGAATAATTCAAATTAGGCATTATATCTATACTTATTTTCTCATACTTAGGCATTATCTAAGCATGGTTTTACCCTACTTAACATCTAAAAAAATTTGGGTAAAAATCACCTACCCGAAATGGAGATATCCCACTTTTTCTCACCCTTTCTCTCTCTAACTTCATTCTTTTCTTCCTTAGATGTGTGGGAAAGTTTGGGAACTTGGAATGATTCAAGTGGAGTTGGGATTCATTGTGCCTTTGACATCCCCAGTGTTGTCCTATTTATAGGGCTTGATCTTTCAAAAATTTGGATTTTACCACCTAGCTTGAGGTATTTATTTATAAAAATGCATTTTTTTATAATTTTAAAAATACATGGAGCTTTGTGCAGGCACCCTAGGTCTGCTACATCCCACCCTATGCAGCTCTATTTTTCCTTGATTTTTTTGATTTTTAAAATTAATTAATTTAGGCTAAATAAATCTTAGCCGTTGGTTGTTGATGATGATGATGATCATGGACCGTTGCTTTTGGTCAAGATCTCAACCACCCCCTACAATGCCCCTACTACATCTATTGTTTTAATTATATTTTATTATTTATTTATTTATTTTAATAAAAAGTCAAATGCACATTAATGGTAAAGTTAATTCACTTTTTTTTATCTTTATTTGATGCTTCATCTTGAACTTTGATTTGTGATTTTCATCACATCTTAACCTATTCACAATGTTCATCATGAATTTTTAACTATCCATAAAAATTTTCATCAAATTCCAACGCCTGGATTGCAATTTATGAATTTTTTTCTATTTTTCCACTAAAATCCAAATTTGGATTAAAATATCCAAAAGAATTGTTATTTTGTCCAGTAGTGATTAAATCTCTATTTTATCTTTTTGTGATTAAGTTAATCCAAGTGATCACTTCTTAATCACGTGTCTTAATTCCTTGTTACTATTCACGTTCAGTATTCACATACACTATTGACGTGGGTCAAATTCTTAATTGCATTGTTTTAACCTCCAATACACATATTCACAAATATAATTCATGAATTTTCATTTATCATAAAAGTAGTTACAAAAGAATCTAGGGTTACAATATCCAAATGACGCGTACACGGTCGGGGTTTCACATTATACCTTTCTATTATTGCTGTTTTTCATTAGCCAAGACAGAGGTGGAGGATCTTGTGGTTGTTAAGGTGATGGTATCAATTCTTGTGCTAATGATCAACCACGTGTTGGTGGTTATGAAGACTCTCTCATGCTTGTGAAGATGAAGCTTCTCCCTTCTTTCTCTTTGGTGACATGGTTTGAGGTAGATTTAGGTTCATTTGGTTGAGTTTGAGGAGGCGGAATTGAGTTAAAACTTTTGTCAAACACATGATGTTTAGGAGTTTGGATTCCTTGGAAAAGAGTAGGCAATTTAATAGTATAAGGTTTGGAGTAAGAGTGTTCATTGTGGCAATTGATCAAACACTTGATGTGCAAACTTCAATTTTGAGAATTTTGAGAGATTGGTAATGGACTGTTGCTGGAGATTAAGGGGTGATTTATAGGGGATATGTGGTAGTTTTGAGGTGGTTGAAATTGGTTTTTCAAAGGCTAGAAGTTAGGGGAAGTTATAAAGAAAAGAGAGGGAAGGAAAGCTTTTGAAAATGAGGAGCCTCAAATACATACATGGAAAACTAGCTCTCAACATGGCGTAGGCTGTGTTGGGTTGTGCTAGTCATGGCTTGATCCATTTTGGTCCTTGTTCACAGCATTTTTTCTTTGAGTTGCTTCTTTGACATAAGATGGCCTATATTGTAGTTGAATGAACATTTGTAAACCCATTTTGTTTGCAATCTCACGGCAAGTGCATGATTCGTATATTATAATATTTTTAAATATCGATCCACAAGAAATTTGAGACTTAAGGCATTGGATTTAAATACTTATATAAAAATAGAGAGAATAAAGTAAAAGGAAAGAAATATCAAAAGAAAGAGGTTGATCTTAAAAATGCAGAATGACAAATTAAAAATTAGGGAATGCAATTACGTAGGATCTATGGTTTTATATACGTCTTTTTCAATGGATAAGTGGATTACTTGTTTAATTTAGATATTATGTGTTAAAGAAGAACTATCCATATATTATTCTTACACCTTCTTTTGAAACCTACAAGGCACACGTTAATCTTTTTAACCACATATTTTTATGGGATTAAGTGAATTAGAATTTATTAAATTTTGTAGAAGTTCATGGAATTTCTCAAGGTCATCAAGACTATTTTTATAGCCTTGAATTTTTAGGTTTAATATCTTTATTACTGTGTAGTAGACTTGCACCTTTTGGTTATATCACCTAATATATAGGAATCATTGCCAAAGTGAGAACTCAAAATTAACATAAAATATCTTATCTAATCAAACCACAATATCTGCTACCTTGGACACATGCTATATGCTATGCCCTAGATAATGGGTTTAGCCTAGCATTTTTATAATCAAAATCAAATATAAAATAATATTTATCTAATATCCAAAATAAATAAAATAATTAACATTAAAAAAAGAAAGAAAGAGAAAGCTTATTAATCAGAAGCACTGATGGTGTCTCAACCATTCTAACAACTCGTCACCTCACTTCTCGCCTCATGCTCTTCACTCCTCTCACTCTCGAACCTCAACCCTAGCTCCAAATATGTTTTAAGATGTCTTGGAACATTTTTAGGAGGTGTTTATATAGGTCTTCGGGGAGTACTTGCACAAGAATTTTCACATCTAGTCCTCCACACAGTTTGAACCATGTGGCCCCTTAATCCACACGGTTCAAACCGTGTGGCACTTTGATGCTCTTGATTTCCTCTTTAATTTATGTACTAGACATGAGAAGTTTTTAGGTCTCAGGTGAAACACGTTGTGGGCTGTTTTGATCATTATTTTGCCTCCTTTTACTTCTTTAAAGTCATCTAATTGAGTGGGTTTTGCTCCTCATACTTCAACTATCCAAGAATTGTAAGAGTTCCACTCTAATTTCTCTTGGATTTGCATATACCAATCGATCGTGAATGTTTTGTGCTAAACAAAGCTAAGTCGATTAAAATATTATTCAAATCACCTTAAACACTCAAGTTCTTCTCAACAATACATAATATAAAAGTAACTCGATAGTTTTTTACATTGTAAGCCCTATTTTTCTTCAACCTTGTTTGTCTTTGAAGTGGTTTCACCTTACCACCTTACTCGTTCACTTGAGTTTGTTCCATTCTACACATAATGTGATTATCAAATTCGATTTCGTAGAATTAAACACAAAAATGAATGATTAGCAAGTTTCAAGCAATTGAAAGAGAGTATGTGTGTGGTATGCTTCAATCTTCTTACTCCAGATTTCAACGGTGCCATGGGGAAATATTTGAAGTACTTTGAATCGTCCCGACTATCTTAACTTCAATTTACCTTTGAACAATTTAAATTTTGAGTTAAAGAGTAAACCAAGTCATCTTTGTTGAATACTTTATGTTAGATGTGTTTGTCATGCTAAAGTTTCGACCATTCTTTGTAGATATTGGCATTCTCGTACGCATCAAGTCAGAGTTCCTCAAGCTCATTGAGTTGACGAAGTCCATTTTCACCTATAACTTTTAGATCAAAGTTAAAAACTTGATTGTCCAATGTTCTTTATGTGCTCAAGCTCGATAGGTAGCTGAAAAGACTTGCCATAAATAAGTCTAAAGAGAGTTGTTCCACTCGATGTCTTCTATATATGTGGTATGCCCATAAAGCGTCGTCGAGTTGCCTCGACCAATCTCATCATAAATGAGAAGCCGTCTTCTTGAGAATGCTCTTGATCTTACGATTCAAGATCTCATCTTAGCCATTGGTTTGAGGATGGTATGGGATAACAATCTTGTGTACCCCATTTTCTTGAGCAATTGCTCGAATTATTGATTATAGAAGTGGCTACCTCTATCGCTAATGATCACATGTGATTCACCAAATTGGGTGAACATGTTGCACTTCATAAATTTGATGATGGCACATGTGTTGTTTGTCAAAGTAGCTATTGCCTACACCCATTTGGTCACATAATTCATTATGAGGAGTATTAATCAATGTTATAAGAAGATGGGATGAGTCCCATGAAATCAATATCCCAGACATCAAAAGATTCAACTTTGAGTATGTTAGTCGGTGGCCTCTTGCTCCTTCATGATATGTTACTCGTTCTTTGACACCGTTGCATGACATTGTGAATTTACGAGCGTCTTTAAATAAAGTAGACCAATAGAAACTTGATTGGAAGACTTACCTGTAGCTTTTATGGCACCACATAGGGCAATGAATAGCAGTGTTGTAAAATATCAGGACTTCTTCAATTAGCACACATCAATGAATTAAATCCTCGCCACATCTCTTGTATAGGTATGGGCCCTCTTATAAGTAGTATTTAACATATGATAAGAAGTGTTTTCTCCATTGATAGCTCAGATTGGGCAGAAGCACTCCACATATTAGGTAATTGGCTATGTCCCATACCAAGACATTTGCAATTCTTTTAGTGAAAAGGAATGTGTTGAGAAAATCTTCATTGATTTACTCTTCTTTAATCAATTCAGTTTTGTCGATCAATGATAGCCTTCAAAGGTGAGTGGCTACCACGTTCTTAGTGCCTTTATTATTGCGAATCTCCATGTCCAACTCTAGCAGCAAAAGGATCCAATGTATTAGCCTTAGTTTTGTGTCTTTTCCACAAGTAGATATCGAATGGCAACATTATTTGTATACACAACCACTTTCAAACCTACAAGAGAAGAGAAAAATTTATCAATTGCAAAGACCATGAAAAGTAGTTCTTCTTCAATTGTCACATAATTAATGTGGGCATCATCAAGTATTTTTCTTGCATAATAAATTACAATTGGTTTTTTATCTTGTGGCACCCCAGCCTGAGCGTCACAACCTTACTCCAAGATCTATCAATTGGTGAACGTGATCAGGATTGTTGCCCTTTCACACCGCGGGCTTTATTAAATATTTGTCCACTTAAACTTAACTCATTAGGAGTTTAGATCATTTCGTACATTCAAATTTCTATCAAATGCCTTTTTAGGTCATTATATCATTTGAGACATTACACATGCGATCTCATAAAATACATACTTAATCGTAACATAATATTTCATGCCTTAGCATTTATTCATAAAATTTTTTTGCAATCCATAAGCATAAAACATGACATGATTAATATATATCATCAAAACAATCCTTTAGGATCATCATACAACCATTCATACATAAAATCATGTACAGGTGTTCATAAGAATTCATTCATTCTTGAATTTTCACCTATGTTCCTTGCCTCCTTTATTTCACCTGTCTTTGGATTTGAAAAATAAAACGTGAGTCAAAACTCAATAAGAAAGCTATAGGTTTTCAGGCAATTCATTTTAAAGGCAACGTTATTTAAAAACATTTCTCTCCATTTGGTATGAGACATTTAGCAAGTGATCAACTACCTACGGAACAGAAATCTTTTTATAAATCATTCATAAATCATTCTTGTAAACCATTTTAATCCCAGTTTTTGGGCATTTAAAAAACATTGGATGTGCAAATGCATCATTTTCATTCATGATATAATCCTTCGTGTGAGGGTACGCTAGCTCAGGAAACATATTTTGATAATATGATCCTTTCCATCCTTGGCGCTGGACCTTCTGACTTGGCAATGTTAAGGGTGAACTGCTTATCGTGCTTTCTACCTTAACTAGCCTACTTGATTTCCATTCCATACATGACTTTAGTCACCTTGGCCTTATATACCTCTTACACATAGAAACTTGTCATTCTCATGTAGAGAATTCTTTGCACAATCTCTTTTAAATATCGTTTAAATTCATGCTATGTCATTTTTCATGCATAATTGCGAAATAGTAAGCAATTCATTTATCATAATTGAAATAACATTTCAACACATTCAAATAAAGGAATGACCATCCTTAAATAACTTGAAAAAAATTCATCAATCAATTGCAAAAAGGTTCGAAACATTTATCACATCATTTGCAATCATTTTATCATATTTTGATAAAACGAAAAGCGTTTAGAAAATTGTTTGCTTAACTGCTTTCTGTATTTCTTATCTCTTTGCCTTTGCCTATACATATAAGAATGACATTGCATTAATACATTTTCATTTTCTTACTTAGTTTTCTAACCCATAATCCATTAATATACATAACACACTTGAATTCCAAGTCGGGTATGCATACATCGCATTCACTTGGCATCATACCATCTATTCCATATTGTGTTTTAAACCCATATTTAAGGTAAACACATAATTAACATTCATAAATCAATATATGGGGATTTATATCTCCCATTAACCATTTTTCATCTATTTTCCATTTCTTCTACGTCAATGCTCATTCTAAGCATATAAGTGACATTTTAAGCTTCATTACTTAATTTTAAAAATTGATATTATCAAAATCCATTCACACGGAAACTTACTTATGCATTTCATCACATATTCATATATATTTTTCATTTTAGCAAATTTTACATATGTTAGATATCATCCATTCATAGATACGTTTTGCATAAGTTCAACATACAATACATATATTATGTGTTTCTTAAAATTTCTTAACACAACAACTTATATCCATTTTCAACATAATTAAACCCTTTAATTAACATATACTTTAGGGTTTAATTTCGGAATTTTAATCCCTTTATCAATGGGTTCCCAAACAACCATGTTAGGGCCCGTTTTGCATCCTTTTAACGCCTCTTTCAAGGCTTAAATTTTAAAATATTTTTAAGTCATAATTTCATTAACTAAACATGATTTTCTTAACCCAAATTTAGTTTATTATCATATATTTAAAATTCATAGTTTATTGCTTCCATAGCAGCAACATTTTCAAGCATATATGGCATCCATTTTGACCCGTTTTGACGTGTCCGTACATAAATCCTTAAAATCAGATTTAGGGCATATCTTTCCAAGAAATTTTGGACACTCAAAGTACCTTAATCCTAGGATAATTTACCCTCCATAAGATATATAAATCATTTATTTATAAACAGCAACAAAAATCACATGGAAAGTACCTATTTTAGCTCCCATTTGGATGTTCTGTACACATACCCTAAAAAAATTAGCTTTAGGGAAAACTCATCCAGCCCACTTAGGTCATCCAAAGGGGCCTTTATTTAGGGTAATTTACCCTACAACTCATCCATAAATCATTTAAGTACTTTATTGTATCATTTTTAACTTAAAAATGAAAAAAATCAAGTATTACTTGAAACCCTAAGATCCATTTTTTTTAAAATCATTAACAAATTCTCAAATCAACATATGTAATCCACAAGAATATGAATTACATCCCAATCATCATATTTTAATCATACAACAACTTGGTTGAGAGTTTTAAGAAATTCTAAGTTAGATTTCTTCTTAAAATTTAACCCAAACTTCCCTTTTCACTTTCTTGAACTCTTAATCTCATTTAAATCTTTCAAAAATCATTCAATACTGTTATCAACGCATCATAACTCATGCTTTAAGAGTTCTTTATGAACTATATTCATAGTTCATGATTTGAGAAAAAAACTTAGGTTTTAAGAATCCAAAACTTAATTCATACTTACTTAATTCTAGGAAACCTTGAACGCAAGCTTCCCTAAATTGGTTTCTCCTCTTTCCTTTCATCTTTTCCTCTCTTCTTCTTCTTCTTTTCTTCCTTTTCCTCCCTCTTGGACATGCTCAAGAATGCTGCCCCTTTGGAGATATTTTCCCCCTTTGAGAATTCTCTCTCTTCAAAATAGACGTTCATGGGATGCTTCCCCCTTTTTATATTTGCTGATTTTTTTCCATCTTGTGGGGCCCATTTTGACAAGTCATAGATAAGGCATTTTAATGTCATCTTATTCCTTGATGACTTGGCTAATTTATATCCATGTAAAATACGCATATTCCATTTATCAAAAATCATTAAAATCCACTTATTAATGGAATGAATTGTTATCCACTAGGTGACGCCCCCCTTAGGCACTTACCCTTGGATGTCCCCTGGGTTGCCTCATCTGAGCTACATATTAGGCATTAAACCAATGCATTTAAGTGTTCAACTTTTTTATGGATTTGAACCTTAAAAAAATCCATAAGATTTAGCTCCTTTCACCTCCATTTGACACCTTGCATAGCATTAAACCAAGTCATTTAACTCGCTTTAATATAAATTCAATGGTAGTCTAGGGTGCACAAAGTCAATGCTAGGCACCTTTTTCTAATTAAACACCTTTCCAATCCAATTCATTCATATGATAGATTTCATAATTTTATTTAATCGTTTCAAATTTCATCTCCAACTAACGTTTCTATGTCAAGTTATGAACCTTTAAAAATAACTTTAGAGTGTAAGATTAAAATCAAATAATCATCACCTTAATCTTATCACTTTTGCCTTAATCCAATTCACTCATAAGGTTGAGCCCAAAATCATGAGCTTGCCTTTGAATTTTATCTCATTTCGCCTTATAGGCGTCAAGTTATGAATTTTTTATGATTTCTAACATAATTCCATAATTCCCATTTTAATCTCTATTAATTAAATCATGGAAATTAAAATAAATATTCATGCTACATTATCATATTGTAATCCTCATTAAGCCCCTTTAGTCATCTTGACTCACTTTGGGTTTGGTGATTAACTTAATCATCATTCTTAATTGCAAACCCTAATTGCAAAATATCATTAAATCATAAAAATCATAATCATCCATGATTCATTTAAATAATAAATGTACCATATTTATAGACCTACTTAGGTCTGAGTATCACAATCATCCTCCCCTTATAATCGGTTTCGTCTCGGAATGGTTTACTTTTCAATTAACTGGAGGTACTTCTTTTTAACCTTTTTTTTTAATACTTAAGTAACCTTCCTTTTGGAATTTTGGTTCCATTGAACCTTAAAATATTCAATTTCTCTATTCTGAAACTTATAATCCAAAATCTTTATCCTAATTGGTCATATCTTACTTGCTCTAGTCATCTTCATTTGGACTATTCTTCCGTGCCCTCGTGGCGTTTGTGCCTTACTTGGACAATTTGGGGCGATGTACCCTATCTGATTACAAACGTAGCATCTAATACCAACTTCTGTGGTATCATACCTATTTTGTTATCATCCCTTATTTTTTTCCCATTCCGTACTTTTTGGCTACATGACCTATCTATCCACACGTGTAACATCTGTTTGATCCTTTTAAACATTCACCGTGGTGATGCTTTTGACACTTTTTGCATAATAGAGAATTCTTCTTCTTAGAGGTATTTTTACCTTTTTCTATTCTTCCTTTCTTACTCTTTTCTTTCCCCATTTCCTCTTCCTTGACCCTCGGTTTAAACAAATCTTCTTCTTGTCCTAAATCCAAGGTTCTCAATGTCTCGATCTCCAATGCTCTTGCCCTTTCTAAGCTTGATGCATAGTCCTTAATTAATAAAGGCGCAAGGCTCTCCCTTAGGTATAACCTCAGTCCCTGTTGAAATATTTGTGTCTTGTTTTTTGGCACTTCAACAATCCAAGGTACATACCTGACCAAGGCATTGAATTTGGTAGCATACTCTATGACAGACATCCTTTCTTGGTACAACCTTTCGAATTCAATCACCTTTTGGCTTTGCAATCCCATTGGAAGGTACTTCTTGTTGAAATTCTTCAACAAATGTCTACCATGTCACCTCCTCTAGGTGCGACATGGTGACCAAAATAGTTTTCCACCACTCATAGCATCCTTTACCAATAAATGATTGGCTCGTAACACTTTTTGTCTGCCATTACACGGAGATATTTTGAATAACTTTCAAATCTCTGTCATCCATTCTTCAACTTGCACTAGGTTAAGGTCTCTAGAAAATTTAGGAGGTCATTGAGTGAGGAATGCATTGATTGCACTTCTATCTACCTCCATCAACTGATCCTCATCTCTTGTACGTGTCATCATGGGGGTTGGGTTAGCCATTGGAGTGGATCTTTCTCCTTCATTACTTCCCAACTGCCCTTGTTGGGTCCTTTCCCACACACCTTGGATAATATTTGGAGCTTGGGTTGCCCAGTCTTGAGTAGCTTGCTGCATGGCTTCTTTTATTGTCGCAGCTACTCTTTCTTCAAACAATCTAGCCTATCTTGGCTCAAGTTCCTCTTCCACATTTCTTTCTCGGCTTAAATTTCCTCATCTTGGAAGAGTCCTTATGTTTTGTCTATATGATTCTAGTGTACCACTTTTGGGTTTACTAGTTTCTCTAACCACATGCTGGCTGGGAACTTCTGCAGTAATTTTCTTTCCCTTATTCTTTTTAACCCTTGACCTTGTATCAACCATGATGTTTTTTCTGAATATATCGAAAGCATATAACCTTCATTTATAGTTAGGGTTAGGTCATAACATATGCATCTCATCATCATATGATTAATTTAACATAACCAGATCATTCAATCTTAATCATGCCATATTTCATCATTCATCAACATAAACATCCATGGACTTTCATAGTCATTCAAAATTATTTACCTCATGCATAGTTATGTCATCATAACTATTCATAATTCATTATTCATGTATTAACACCTTTCACATAATTCAAGCATTCCATCATGAAACTAAATTCCAACACATCATGGCATAGCACATTTATATAGATCACACTTATGTACATGCCAAAACATCATAGCAAATCATAGTATCATCAGCCACGCTTAATACATGCATTTATACTGACATATACATTCATAAAAACATTGAAAAACTCATCATCTACAGGGATCCCTGCTTATATCATGCCTCCTTCTGTGGTTGAGTAGCCTTTCTTACTTCTTTCTTTCCCTACACCAGGTTCCTTAGTTCTAGGGTCAAGTTGTCCTCGCCTTGATTATACATGTTCACTTTCAACATGTGTTATACCCTGGTGTCCTACTGGAAGATATTTCTTATTAAATTCTTCCATAAAAATTTACCATGTTACCTTCCTTAGTCATGTATAGTAGTCATTAGGGTTTCCCACAATTCATAAACATTCCCAAATTAACAATTGGGTAATACATAAAACTTCCTAATCATTGCTACAAAGAAAAACTTTAAAGAACTTCTTGATTTCAGTCATCCACTTCTTAGCCTGAATATGGTCTAATTCACTTAAGTACTCAGGTGGATGTTGAGTTAGAAAGGCATTGGTAACCTTCATATTTGCTTCTTTCATAGTGTCCTCAATCCTTAAAGGTTTGGGTACTAGGGTAGGAATTATTGCTGATACTAACAGTACTTTCAAATCTTGACTCAGGGTTTGTACTTGCCTGTTATTGATGAGTTCTTGGACTTACTTGTCCTCTCTGCCCTAGTCATTTAGATTTGCTACTAGCTTCTCTTATTCCCTGTTGACTCATAGATTTATCATTAACAATTGTCTTTCCCTTGATCACATTAGCTCTTGTTTTGGTGGTAGGCATGTTGTAGAAAACAACATGTAACATCATGACAATATCATTTATTGTCATAACACAATTCATATCATACACAGTCAATTATATAATCTAGAAAGATCAATGACCTTTCCTTTTTCATATACGCTTATCATTTGAAAAAAATCAAATGCACTTCTATATTCATAACATCATTACCAAACATCATACATTCATTTGCTATCTTAAGAAAGAAAATTTCCTTTTTCCTACACTTCTCAGTTCTATCTTCGCTTTTCATGGTGTAAGATTGTTTTTCCTTACCACCTTTTCCATCTTATTTGATACCTTTGTCTTTCTTCCTTCATACATCATCTACATTATGAAACATAGCAAACTAGCTATATTTCCTTAAATAATCATATCATTGCATCATAATTGCACACATAAACAACAATATATGTCATACATGTCCTATGATTCCAATCCATCTCTTTCATCATTTTTCATTTCTTTCCTTTACGTCTATATACCAATCCTTGTTAAGATATGATGATTGTGATATCAAATCTTTACTTCTCATGCCTATTTACGAATCCATCCTCTGATGCCAACTTCTGTGGTGCCCAGCCCAAGCGTCACAACCTTACTCCAAGATCAATTGATTGATAAATATGATCAGGATTGTTGATCTGTCACACATCGGGCTTTATTGGATATTTATCTATTTAAACTTAACTCCTTAGGAGTTTAGATCATTTCATACATTCAAATTTTCATCAAATGCCTTTTTAGGTCATTATATCATTTGAGACATTACACATGCGATCTCATAAAATCAACACTTAATGATGACATAATATTTTATACCTTAGCATTTATCCATAAAAATTTTTCGCCATCCATAAGCATAAAACATAACATGATTAATATGCATCATAAAAAAAATCCTTTAGGATCATCATACAACCATTTATACATAAAGTCATATACTGTTGTTCATAAGAATTCATTCATTCTTGAATCTCCACCTATGCTGCTTACCTCTTTTCTTTCACCTATCTTTGAGTTTAGAAAACAAAACGTGAGTCGAAACTCAATCAGCAAGTTATAGGTTTTCAAGCAATTCATTTTAAAGGGAACATTATTTAAAAGCATGTCTCTCCATTTAATAGGAGACACTTAGCAAGTGATCAACTACCTACGGAACAGAAATCTTTTCATAAACCATTCATGTAAACTAGTCATGTAAACCAGTTTAATCCCAATTTTTGGATATTTCATTAACATCGGATGTGGAAATGCATCATTTCCATTCATGACATAATCTTTCATGTGAGGGTAGGCTAGCTTGGGAAACATACTTTGATAACATGATCCTTTCCATCATTGGCGCCGGACCTTCTGACTTGACAATATCAAAGGCGGACTTCCTGTCCTGCTTTCTGCCTTGACTAGCCTACTTGATTTCCATTCCATATATGACTTTAGTGACACTAGCATTATATACGTCTTACACATGGAAACTTGCCATTCTTATGTAGAAAATTCTTTGCACAATCTCTTTTAAACATCGTTTTAATGAAAGATCGTTTAAATTCATGCTGCAACACTTTTCATACCTAATATAATTTATTTATCTTAATTGAAATAACATTTCAACACATATTGAAATAAATGAATGACCATCCTTAAATATCTTGGAAATAATTCATCAATCGATTGCAAAATGGTTAGAAACATTTAGAACATCATTTGCAACATTTTATCATATTTTGATAAAATGAAAAGCATTTAGAAAATTGCTTGCTTACCTGCTTTGCCTTAGCTTTTCATATTGCTTAACTCTTTGCCTTTGCATATATATATCTAAGAATGGCATTGCGTTCATAAAATTTTCATTTGCTTGCTTAGTTTTCCAACCCATAATCTATTAATATACATAACCCACTTGAATTCCAAGTCGCGTATACATATATCGCACTCACTTGTGCATCATACCATCCATTCCATATTGTGTTTTAAACATATATCTAAGGTAAACACATAATTAACATTCATAAATCAACATATGGGGATTTATATCTCCCATTAACCATTTTTCATCTATTTTCCATTTCTTCTACGTCAATACTCATTCTAAGCATATAAGTGACGTTTTAAGCTTCATTACTTAATTTCAAAAATTGAGATTATCAAAATCCATTCATACAGCAACATCCTCATGCATTTCATCACATATTCATTCATATTTTGCATTTTCGCAAATTCTACATATGTCATATATCATCCATTTATACATACATTTCACATTCGTTCAACATACAACACATATTATGTGTTTCTTAAAATTTCTTAACACAGAAACTTACGTCTATTTTCAACATTATTAAACCCTTTAATTAACATATACTTTAGGGTTTAATTTTGAATTTTAATCTATTTATCAATGGGTTCCCAAACAACCATGTTAGGACCCATTTTGAATCCTTTCAACGCCTCTTTTAAGACTTAAATCTTAACAGATTTTTAAGCCATAATTTCCAAAAACTAAATATGATTTTCTTAACCCAAATTTAGCGTATTATCACATATTTAAAATTCATAATTTATTTTCTTCCATAACAGCAACATTTTTAAGCATATAGGGTATCCATTTTGACCCGTTTTGACGTGTCCATATGTATATCCTTAAAATTAGATTTAGGGCATATCTTTCCAAGCCCTTCTAGAAACACAAAGTACCTTAATCCCAAGGTAATTTATGTTGGTCCCAAGTTAATGGCAATTACCCAAGAGGGGAGGGGTGAATTGGGTATTTAAAAATTTACAACTTAAACAGAAACTTTACCCTGGATTAATTTAGTCCCCTTTATGAAGAAACAAAATGGAAAGCAATATAATTTAAAGAGCAAAAATATAAAACGACACACAAGATTTTATAGTGGTTCGGGCAACCTCCTTATTCCACTCTTCCAAGCTCACACCCCTTGTGACTTGGGTTCCACTATTGTATTTCACAAATACAATTAGAGCCACTGTTCTCTTCTAGATTCCAGCTTTAGGGGGCATCAACAAACTACAGCACAAGTAGGTGATGAGTTCCACTCTAATCACATACTACTTTGCTTACACTTGATCTTAGTTCCTCAAACTAAATCAAGTTCAATATACAAATAAGAAAAGCAGAAAGATTCTACATGTTACTGTTGTGTAGATACAGTTTTGGCGCAGAGAAGAACTTGTAATGTTGTCTTTGAAGAATCAGCAGTTGAGCTTTAGCAGTTTGAAGCAAGGTTCTTCTTCTAAGGATTGACTTGATCACTTAAAGCTCTTTAGAGATAGGAGTTATGAGCAGTTAATGAATCTTAGCTACCTCCTTCATTCACATTGAATGCCTTTTATAATTGTGGAGGAAATCCGAACGTTTGAAGGTAGGTGACGCGCATTTAATGCGCCAACGTTCAAATTTTTTTCGACTGTTGCGACCCAAGTCGTAGGTGGAGTCGACTTAGAGTGCGACTTCGCCCAAGTCGTAGATGGAGTCGACTTCGACTGTGACTTCGCCTGTCCGCAACAACTTCAAGTTCCTAACTGGGTCGACTTGGTCATCGACTTGACCCAAGTCGCAGGTGGAGTCGACTTCGGGTGCGACTTCACCTCGGCAGTTTGCTTGACGAACTTAAAATCTTTGGAGATGCTTTCCTTGCTCGAATTTCTTTATGTTTGTTATCCTTCTACATTTTTCATCTTTTGAGCTTCAGTATATTTATTCTTGCTTGAAGTGCTTCATCTTCATGTCTTGAAATCTTGAATACTTGGATCTTAGGGTGTCTAATGATTTTCAAATGTATGTTCATAATGGATCCATGCAACCCTTCTTTCTTTGATCTTCGTGTGTTCCAATTTGAGCATCTAAGTTGACTTGATCTTCAACTTTACTCAAGTCTGCTTTGAAGTCGATCTATTCCCAATTTGTCTTCTAAAATTTTTGCTCTATCCTATTGAAGTCGATGCTGGAGTCAACTTAGTCTGCGACTTCGCCCAAGTCGCATGTTGAGTCGACTTGGGATGCAATTTCGGCAACCCCTGTTCTTGGTTTCAACTCTAGACAGAAAACAACGCCTCCAAGTCTCTACCGGAGTCGACTTGGCCTGCGACTTCACCTCAAGTCGCAAGTGGAGTCGACTTGGGATGCGACTTCAGTACCTCTCAGCCTTGGCTTCAACTCTGGAAGGAATTGATATTTCAAAGTCGATGCTGAAGTCGACTTAGTCTGCGACTTCGCCCAAGTCGCATCAGAGTCAACTTCGTTTGCTACTTTGGCAGTTCTGCTCCCCGTTTTCAACTTTGGAAGGAAGCGACGCCTCGAAATCGATGCTGGAGTCGACTTGGGGATCGACTTGGCCTTAAGTCGATGCCTGAGTCGACTTGGAAATCGACTTATCATCCTATGCTTCATATTCTTCAAATGTATGGCCTTTAATCATTTTCACAAACATGTTAGTAACCAAGACTTACTCAAATTGATTTGTTAATCATTAAAACATAGATTTATCTTATTTTCCACATATTTCCAAAAAAGGCATCATAACTCATTTTTAAGAGTTATTTATGAACTATATTCATGGCTCATAATTTGAGAGAGAAACTTAGGTTTTAAGAATCTAAAACTTAATCCATACGTACTTGATTCTAGGAAACCTTGAATCCGAGCTTCCCTAAATTTGTTTCTCTTCTTTCCTTTCTTCTTTTCCTCTCTTTTTCTTCTTCTTTTCGTCCTTCCCCCCCCTTGGATGTGCTCAAGGTTGTTGCCCTTTGGAGATATTTTCTCCCATTGAAAATTCTCTCTCTTCAAAATGGACGTTCATGGGATGCGCCCCCCTTTTTAGATTTGTTGATTTTCTAATTTTTTCCATCTTATGGGACCCATTTTGATACATCATAGATAGGGTGTTTTAATGCCATCTTATCCCTTGATGACTTGGCTAATTTATATCCAAGTAAAATATACATTTTTCATTTATCAAAAATCATTAAAATCCACTCATTAATGGAATGCATTGTTGTCCACTAGGTGACGCCCCCCTTAGTCATGGCTTTTGACATTTTTATGCCTCAATTTTCACATATTTATGTGCCCATTTACTTCACCTAGATGTTTGGTAATTTAGATATGCATTTTAGAATTTTTAGAAATCGAATTTTCATGCCCAACCTGCCCTTGGACGTCCCCTTGTTTGCCTCATAATCTATGCCTCATTTGAGCTACATATTAAGCATTAAACCAATGCATTTAAGCCTTTAAATTTTCCATGTAAAATCTAAATAAATCCATAAAATCTTGCTCCATTCACCTCTTGTATAGAATTAAACCAAGTCATTTAACTTGCTTTCTCTAACATAAATGTTATGGTAGTCTAGGTCGTACGAAGTCAATGCTAGGCACATTTTTTCAATTAAGCACTTTTCCATGGTAATTTGCTTAATCCAATTCATTCATACAATAAATTTCATAATTGCATTCAATCGTTTCAAATTTCATCTCAAATTGACGTTTCTACGTCAAGTTATGAACCTTTGAAAATAATTTTAGAGTGTGAGATTAAAATCAAATAATTATTACCTTAATCTCATCACTTTTTCCTTAATCCAATTCACTTATAAGATTGAGCCAAAAATCCTGAGCTTACCTTTGAATTTTATCTAATTTTGCCTTATAGGTGTCAAGTTATGAATTTTCTATGATTTTCAACATAATTCCATAATTCCCATTTTAATCTACATTAATTAAATCATGGAAATTAAAATAAATATTCATGCTACATTATCATATTCTAATTCTCATTAAGCCACTTTAGTCATCTTGACTCACTTTAGATATGACGATTAATCTTAATCACCATTCTTAATTGTAAATCTTAATTACAAAATACCATTAAATCATAAACTGAGGGTACTTCTTTTCAACCTTTTTATTTTAATACTCAAGTAACCTTCCTTTTGGAATATTGGTTCCATTGAGCCTTAAAATATTCAACTTTTCTATTCCAAAACGTATAACCCAAAATCGTCATCCTAATTGGTCATATCTTACCTGCTCTGGTCATCCTCAGTTGGGTTATTATTCCGTGCCCTTGCGACGTTTGTGCTTTACTTGGACAATTTGGGGCGATGTGCCCTACTTGATTACAAACGTAGCATCTGATACCAACTTCTATGGTATCATACCTATTTTTTTATCATCCTTTATTTTTTCTAATTTCGTACTCTTTGGCTACATGACCCGTCTGTTCACACTTGTGTCATCAGTTCGATCCTTTTAAACATTCACTTTGGTATTGCTTTTGACACTTTTTGCATAATAGAGAATTCTTCTTCTTTGAGGTACTTTTACTCTTTTAAATTCCTCCTTTCTTACTCTTTTCTGTTCTCGTTTCCTCTTCCTTGACACCCGATCTAAACAAATCTTCTTCTTATTCTAAATCTAAGGTTCTCAATGCCTCGATCTCCAATGCTCTTGCCCTTTCTAAGCTCAGCGCATAGTCCTTAATTAATAAAGGTGCAAGGTTCTCCCTTAGGTATAACCTCAGTCCCTGTTGAAATCTTTGTACCTTTTTTTTGGCACGTTCGCAATCCAAGGTATATACTTTACCAAGGCATTGAATTTGGTAGCATACTCCATAATAGACATCCTTCCTTGGTACAACCTGATGCACACCAAGTGCTTGTCGTTAAGAGCACTGTGATCACCAGTTTAATTTAAATTAACCGAAACACATTAAAGCTACCACTA
>JAXCLR010000063.1:25643143-25657011 GCA_035584095.1 Annona squamosa | reverse complement strand
CTGAAGAAGTTTGGCATGGAGAATAGCAAAGGGGCAAACACGCCTATGAGCTCAACAATCAAAATCGACAAAGATGAAAAAGGAAAAATAATTGATTTAAAATTGTATAGAAGCATGATAGGTTCTTTATTGTATTTAACTGCTTCTAGACTTGATATATTGTTTAGTGTGTGTATGTGCTCAAGATTTCAGTCATGTCTAAAAGAATCACACTTGGTAGCTATGAAATGAATTTTCAGGTACTTAGTAGACTTTGGTATCCAAAGGGCTCTAATTTTGATCTAATCGGCTACTCGGATGCGGATTTTGCTGGTTACAAAGTAGATAGAAAAAGCACTAGTGGAACATGCTAATTTTTTGGAAACATGTTAGTTTCATGGTTTTCAAGAAAACAAACTAGTGTTGCTCTATCTATGGCGAAAGTCGAATACATTGCCGCCGGAGCTGTTGTGCCCAATTACTTTGGATAAAACAACAACTTATGGACTATGGCATGGATTTTAAAAATATACCTATTAGATGTGATAATACTACTACCATATATTTAACTAAAAATCCAGTATTGCATTCTAGAACCAAACATATAGACCTTAGACATCATTTTATTAGAGAACATGTGAAAAATCATGATATATGTCTAGAATATGGAAGAACTGAAGATCAAATTACAGATATATTTACCAAACCTCTAGCAAAAGAACCATTTTATAAAATTAGAAATGATATAAGAATGCTTGAATTAACTTAGCACAAACTAAGGGGGAGCACCTGTTTAGGGGGAGCAACCCCACCTGTCTCTAACTTTACCCTCTAATTTTTGATATATTGACAAAAAGGGAGAGAAGAGATCGGGATTTGAGTCTAAATGGTTTAAGGGATCAGGATTTTGAGTATAAGCTTTTATGAGTACAAGCTTTTATGATTGCTTTTAAGTTTTCTAGTTGAATGTTTTCAACTTGACTATTTGCATAAGTATGATAAAATTTCAAAATGCAAAATTAGCATGTACTCATAAAATTGAAAGGTATACACTCAAATCGGTTTTGTTAATCGTCAAAAAGGGGGAGATTGTTGGAAATATGTGGAAAATAAGCTAAATCCATGTTTTGATGATTAACAAATCAATTTAAGTAAGTCTTGGTTACTAACATGTTTGTGGAAATGATTAAAGGCTATATATTTGAAGAAAATGAAGCATGCCAGGATAAGTCAATTTCCAAGTCGATCCCCAAGTCGACTCCAGCATCGACTTCGAGGCATCGTTTCCTTCCAAAGTTGAAAACGGGGAGCAGAGCTGCCAAAGTAGCAAACGAAGTCAACTTCGCATGCGACTTGGGCGAAGTCGCAAACCAAGTCGACTCCAGCATCAACTTCGAAATATCAATTCATTCCAGAGTTGAAGCCAAGGCTAAGAGGTACCGAAGTCGCATCCCAAGTCGACTCCACTTATGACTTGAGGTGAAGTCGCAGGCCAAGTCGACTCCAGTAATGACTTGGAGGCGTCATTTTCTGTCCAGAGTTGAAACTAACAACAGGGGTTGCCGAAGTCCCATCCCAAGTCGACTCAGCATGCGACTTGGGCGAAGTCACAGACCAAGTCGACTCCGGCATCGACTTCAATCGGACAAAGCAAAAATTTCAGAAGACAAATTGGGAATAGATTGACTTCGAAGTAGACTTGAGTAAAATTGAAGATCAAGTCAACTTAGTTGTTCAAATTTGAACGAATGAAGATTAAATGAAGATCAAAGAAAGAAGGGTTGCATGGATCCATTATGAACATACATTTGACAATCATTAGACACCCTAAGATCCAAGTATTCAAGATTTTAAGACATGAAGATGAAGCACTTCAAGCAAGAATAAATATACTGAAGTTCAAAAGATGAAAAATGCAGAAGGACAACAAACATAAAGAAATTCAAGCAAGGAAAGCATCTCTGAAGATTTCAAGTTTGTCAAGCAAACTGCCAAGGTGAAGTCGCACCCGAAGTCGAATCCACATGCGACTTCGGTCGCAACGGTCGGAAAATATTCGAACGTTGGTGCATTAAATGTGCCCCACCTACCTTCAAACGTTCAGATTCCCTCTATAATTATAAAAGGCATTCAGTGTGAACGAAGGAGGTAGCTGCGATTCAATAACTGTTCATAACTCCCATGTCTAAAAAGCTTCAAGTGATCAAGCTAATCCTTGAGGAAAACTTTGCTTCAAATTGCAAGAGCTCAACTACTGATTCTTCAAAGCCAACATTACAAGTTCTTCACTACGCCAAAACTGTCTCTACACAACAGTAACGCGTAGATTCTTTTTGTTATTCTTATTGCTGTATCGAACTTGATTTAGTTAAGGTAACTAAGATCAAGTGTAAGCAAAGTAGTGTGTGATTGAAGTGGAACTCATCACCTACTTGTACTGTGATTTGTTGATGCCCCCTAGAGCTGGAATCTAGAAGAGAGCAGTGTCTCTAATTGTATTTGTGAAATACAATAGTGGAACCCAAGTCACATGGGGTGTGAGCTTGGAAGAGTGGAGTAGGGAGGTTGCCCGAACCACTATAAAATCTTGTGTGCTAATTTATATTTCTGCTTTCTATATTATATTGCTTTCCATTTCGTTTCTTCATAAATGGGACTAGATTAATCTGGGGTAAAGTTTCTGTTTAAGTTATAAAATTTTTAAATACCCAATTCACCCCTCCCCTCTTGGGTAATTGCCATTAACTTGGGACCAACAGCCCGACCCAATTCAATGGGTTCAATTAACATGGGTGGCCCGCGCTCTTGGGCTTCATTTTTCCATTTTGCGCCCGACCGTGCTTCTTTTTTCTCCTCTTCTGGTTCTTCGCTCCTCCTCTTCTTTCTCTTTTACTCAGTTCGAACCACTCATGAATCTCTTGAGGAAAACTATACTAACTTCCTTGAAGGTCATAGATCCTAGTCCAAGAAGCTCGGAGGCTCCGAATCTCTGCAATCCTCATCTAGGGTCGCTATTTTGGGAGAAATCACAATCAAGGTAAGTAGATGTCGCCCCTTCTCAATTTAGTGATGAAATTTTATGTTAAACGTTATGTGAGACTGGTGGGAATGTGTAGCGCCTGACAACTCCATGGTATGAGGCATAGGGTTCATAACAGTTAGGGTTAATGGAGAATTTGCTTTGAATGTGCGATTTCTATGATGTAAAAGACTTCTTAGCAGTTTTTATATTGTTGAAATGTGACGTGAATTGATTTACCTCAAACGAGAGTATGAATCAAAGGTTCTTTCATTTCGCACCTATCATGTGTTTAATAAAATGCTTGTGTGACAGATTTATATGTTGAATTTGAATTATTTTGATGTTGTATGTGCGGTTTGCGACATGTTTCCTTGTCTGCTAAGTATGATGTGTTATTTCAAATGGTTGGTTGTAAAAGGGTTGTTCATGGCCCCTGATTGACATGAGTTGTTCATGTCCCTTGATGGGAATGAGTAAATGATTGGTTATGTTGTTCAATTTATATGTGATTATATGCATATGATCTTGGGAGTGGGTATTGGACCCATATGTATTAGCTTCATCACTATTTGAGTATCTATCATTATACTTATTTCCACTTTGTGCTAATCATTATCTACTTGCTAGGTCTATTTAGACTCATATCGTTTGTTATTGTGTCTTTAGATCACAGGCCAGGTGGGTAACTTAAAGATGAGACCAGTTGAAGATCAAATATGAAAGACCATAGCACAATATGTTAATTTTTGTTCTTTTAGATTTGTACTCTTTTTGAGAATCATATATGTAGACAATTATTGAGGCGGATTCACTTTGACAATTATAATGTATTTGGTATTTCGGATTGGATTATAATCCTTGTGGATGCACATATGTATGATCATTATATTTGCTTGATGTGTAAGGGTAATATTCAATGATTTTCTTTCTATATGAATGTCTTTATTATATGAAGATGCAAGTATATAAATATAAGATTGAATGTTATAGATTGAAATGTTTATGAATATTAGGTCATGTATTCCATATTACCCCTTGTATGTTATGGGGAGATGCCAAATTTTTCTTAGGTTGTGTAACACCCATTGACTAATTCTTAAGTATTTCTAAAAATGGGGTGTTACACTGCACGTGGTTGCTATTCTTGGGGTGCAAGTTTCAGCACTTTGAAAAATATTTTCCAAGCCTCTCTTCACATGACCGAGCATCCCATGTAGAGAGCTGGATTTTCCAGCTATGGGCCCCACTTTGGAGCTGGATTTTCCTCAGCAATTGAATGTGTGATTATCCCCCTTAATGTGTTGGTTAAATTATAGCCATACAAAATGTTTTTATCATTTTTTTATTAAACCAAAAATCTATTTATGATAGAATCAATCCAAACTGTCCACTTGTCACGTCCACATGGTTGCCTATTTTTCAGATTTTTTTCTATTTTTTAATAATTTCAATTTGAGTATAAATTATACACCTAATTAGCATTTAATTAATCCATTAATTTGGCATAAAAATATTAACAAAAATGGCAGCAACAACACATCAATTTGCACATCATTTGCATGCAACAAGCTATCCATTTTTTTCACCTTTCATGGCAGCTGTTGTTCACGAATTTTCTTGATTTGTTTTACATAATTAAATGCTCATTTATGTATCCCAATATGTCAGGTATTTATGTGCATTATTTATAAAATAAAAAATTAAAAATACACAGCTGCAACAACCCATGAACGTCCATATGCATGTCACAATGCTATGCTAGTTTGAGCTCTCTCCTTAGTTCATTAACTCCAGCAACATAACCATGAATTTCCACACATATTTAATCATAAAATAACCTGCATTTCATCTACATTTGACACCTATTTGGGCCACTAAAAATTTCATTCAATTCATGCACCTTTTGTCTTAAATGCATGGTACTTTTGAGATGTAAAAGTCAATTGTATACACCTTTTCTAGTTCAGGCATTTTTCTAACATAATTTGCTTAATCTAAACCTTCCAAAATGTTAATCTCATAATTTTATTAATCTAAACCTTCCAAAATGTTAATCTCATAATTTCATTCAATCGTTTTAAATTTCATCTCAATCCGATTTTTCTAACTCAAGTTATAGTCGTTTGAAGTTAACAGTTGAATTTGAGATATGATCCATTAATCATCACACCAATTTCATTAGGGATTTTTATAATCCAATAATCCCATAAGATCAAGCCCATCATTGCCAACTTTCCTTTCAAATTTCACTTAAGTCCACCTTACAGGAGTTGAGTTATGAATTTTCTAGTATTTTTCCACTTAATTTGATAATTATCCTTTAAATTCTCATAATTCATATCAAATAATTTAAAATCATTATCCATGATACATTGGTAAGTTTCAACCACCAATAATTCACTTTAATCCCTATGTCCCATATTAGTTTATAATGATTACTCGCATCATCATTGCTAATCTTTAGCCCTAATTACCATAGTTTAACAAAATCGTAAAATTTTTTTAAAATTCAATAAATTTACTTATAAATCACATGTAAATGTTAAATACATATATTGAATCTTACTTAGGTTAAAGTTTCATAGAAGTTATCATCTTTTGTTTTGAAAAAGACATAAGTCATCGTCTAAGATAGCATGTTGATGAAGAGAACATTAATCAACGAGTTATTCAATGTTGAGACAAACTTCTTGAACCGCTTCTCCAATTTGGCCTATCATTGTCTTTGAAGGAAAGGTAGAGGAGGTTGATAAGATGGTAGTGTGACATACAAATTCCCCACCACTAGTTTGGGTTGTGACTCATGCTGCTTTTACTCTTGCTTAGTCTTATTATTAGCTTCTTTTTTTGGTGTTTCGGCAAACTCAAGTTGTTAACCACTTTGAAGAGTGATCACTTGCACTTCCTGCCAAGGATTAAGTTCAGGTTGGCTAGAGAGCTTGCCTTGATTCCCTTGAGAAGTGGTTTAGGCTTGTTGGGCAACTTGGTTTTTAAGAAGTTTGATATGAGTTTCTTTTTCTAAAGTATCAACAAAATATCATCTAAGATTGGATCACTAGCTTGTGTTGGTTTAGTGCAAGTAAAGCTAACTGAGATATATATGTAGGTGGGTTTGGTTGTCTTCTTTGGAAACCAGGTGGTTTGTTGGTTTGAGCAACGTTTATGTATTTGACTGGTTTGAGCAAGAGAAATTAAGGTTGTTTCACCATCTAGGGTTGTATATGTTGGAATAAGGATTGTATAGGGATGAGTATTATAAGAATTATTCACCACATTAAGTTTTTCACCAGAGGTCTCTTGGACATTGAATTATACCCAGATATGTAATAAGATGTCATACAAACCTCAAAAGAGGCATTGTTCAATAGTGTTACACTTAGCTTGGGTCTATCGTGTTTGTTTTCTCTCAATAGCAATTTATCTACTTCGGCATTAAATGAGTTGAGAGCTTCAACCTCCTACACGCCCCTAATTGAAAATGGTCATGAATGTCGCCATACTAAAATTTATGAAAAGCCAACTTGTTGGGAAGTTCAAGAGCTTCCTCATCAGTTGGTCAAATTAATCAACCATTATTAGTAGAATTGATAGCACTTCAAGTTAGTTAATCGAGACCATTGAAGATATTTTGCATAATATTTCCCTATGGAAGACTGTGGTGTAGGCACTTTAGTTGTAAGTCTTTCATCGGCTCCCGTGTGTCATAGAGAGTCTCAACATCTTTTTAGATGCATTGGTTGATCTCATCCTTGATCTTTTTTGTTTTATCAATGAAAAGTATTTCTCTAAGAAGATAGTAGAGAGTTTATCCCATGTGGTAAAGGAGTCAGGTGGTATAGAGAAAAACCACTCTCTCGCTTTATCACATAAATAAAATGGTAATAGTTGGGCTAATAACTTCTCTTAGGATTCTTTGAACATTGATTGTGTTACTCGATGATAGAAATTTAGTGATGTTTCTGTTTGGACTCTCGGAAGGGAGTCCTGAAATCTCATCTTATTGTATTAAGGGTGTAACTTGGGTCAAGTAGGTCCAATTTTGGGTTAACTTTACCCTTACCTTATTCCCAAAAACTCCTACCCTATCGTATTTTAGGTTGAGTTGGTTCTACACATACCCTACCCTATTTTTAAGGTTGTGTCAGTTTTGGTTTCAGTTTTAAATCGGCCTTTTAAAATATCTTTTATACTATATTTAAAAATTTTAATTTTGTTAGAAGTGTTATTTAAAAACTTAAAATCAAGATGATAATAATATAATTTTTGAAATACATTCAATAAATTTACTAAATAATTGATAAATTAAACAAGTTTTTGTATATTTAAATAATATATTTATATCTTTCACTGTAAAGAGATATTTTATAAAATTTATATTACACATATATTAATAATCGATTAAGTTCTTGACACTCAAACCTTACAACTTACCTTACCCTATGGGTATAAAAATAAATACCTACCCCACCCATTTTAGGGTATCTAATGGACGAACTCGCGCGTACCCTGACCAAGTTTCACCCTTATGTTGTATCATCTAGATGTGGCCTGGTTTAAGTTTGAAATATCTAACCCTGATTTAGGTTTGACAATGCAAGACTTGGAGCCTTTAAGGTTTGGATGATTGTGGTCGCTTAGAGTCATCCTTCTAGGCGGGTTATCATTTTCTGTCTAGTCCTTTGCATGATCCTAGTGTGTCAAATCTAGATTACTTTGGGTGGCCATTATTTCTTGCTCAAGCAAAGTTTGTTTGCTCCAAAGAAGATTTCTATTGTTAGTATTCACAAACTCTCCTCTTAAAAGTTTTTTAATTCTCAAGATTTGGCTCAAAGAGTTTTTCATCTACTCATTTAGCAAAACTTTAGGTATGTGGGCGCATAATATATCAATGAACCAATAATGAGATACAACACTGTGGATAAATTCAAAAAGAAAATCAAGATAAAAGAATAGAAAAAGAGAAAGTGAGTATTTAAGAATAAAAAGATAAGAGTATCTATAATCTAGAGTTTTACATGTAAGCCTGCGATTGACGCAAAGTATGCTTATTTAATTTAGATATTCTATATTAAAGGAGAACAAACCCTAATTTAATCAAATATCTTCTCTGGAGGCATTCAAGATGTACCGTAATCTTTTTAACCACATATTCTCATGTGATTAAGTCAATTATAATCAATTAAGTTACATGGTAGTTCATGAAAGCCTTAAGGTCATCATGCCTATTCTCATAGTTAAGATTTTCAGGTTTAATATATTGATTGTCGTATATTAAATTTTTATGCTTGATTTCATCACCTAATATTTGGAATCATGCCTTAGTGCAAGCCCATATCAAAAGCAAGTAAGATTACAAGATATCAAATTAACATATAATTTCTGTCATAAATAAATTAAAATCATAATATCCTTTATATAGTTCATATGCTATATCTTAAACCCCAGACTAAGAGCTTAGCTAGCATATTCTCAATGGAATCTAAATACAAACAATATTGGTTTCAAAATCCATCAAAAATAAGATAATGAAATCAAAAGGAAAAATAGGCAGAAAGTGTATTGATTAGAGTGCTTTAATGGTGTCTTGATAACTCCTTGAAATGCGCCTCTTCTCTTTTCTCCTTTGCTCTTATTTTCTCCTATCTCTAGACCTTAATCTTAGCTCAAAAACATGTTCTAAGAGGCCCTAGGTCAAGCTTAACAATTGTTCATATAGAGGTCTCTAAGAAACTTGGGCAAAACGAGTTAGAAGTAGATTAAATTTGCTACTCCCATGCTGAACATAGCTTGAGTCATGTTGTACTTTGTTTGTTGCCTCTTTGCTTTGAATTTTGAGGTTGTGTTGCCCGACATGCCTTAAATTGTGTTGGAACTTTCTTGACACATTCTGAGTCGTTTTTGTCACAATTTTGTCTCCTTTTGTGTCTTCTAAATCATTCAATTGAATGAGTCTTAGTCCTCCAGCTTTGATTCTTCAAGAATCATATGTGTTTTGTACTAAAATCACCTAAATTTGCATGTATTGATTAATCATGAGTATTTTGCAAACAATGAAGCTAATTCAATCAATATTTGACTCAAAAATATCATATTAATATAAATTCTCATACAAATCTCATTCAAAATGTAAAATATGAAAATGAAACAACTTTAGCTCGGGCTATATACTACATTTTTTAATTTTTTCCTTTTTTCATAAATCTATTAACCTAAGTATATTTAATATATAAATTAAGTTATACTATTTCTTAGTGTAAGAGTTTTTGAATTAGTAGAAAATGATGTGACATAGTAGTAACAATAATGAGTAAAAAAATAAAGTTAAAATAGATTGGTTAATTGTATAAGTTGTAATATAAAAATGATTGAAAGATTAGGTAGTTGTGTAGGAAGATGTCAAAAAATGATTAAAAATAGGATAATTATAGAGAATGAAATGTTTTTGTTGAAAAAGTTTTAAAGTTTGCCAATCATGCCCTAAATGCATCTAGATTAAAATATTATGAAAAATCAAAAAATTAAAAGGTGTATATTGCATTTGTTAGCCTGGACAAGATCATAACTTAGGAAATAAATACATTAACTTTTATTTTACGAACGGACGAGCTACGCATATGTTTAATTAAAATGATCGTTTTAAAGCAAGTATACGTGCTGATCAAGTAATAAAGAGTGAGTAGAGTATCGTTCCCACAAGAATTGTATTAAATAAATCAGTACTTTAAATCTCAATTGTCTAAGTGAATTGGTAAAGTAATGAGAGTTTGTTTTTAAAAAATTGAATTAAACTAAACTAAGAAAGCAGTAAATGACTAAAGTGGGGTGGATATTGCTGAGATTGCCTTGTGATGATTAGGATAGGTAAGAGTATGAATTCATTGAATCATAGCTATGTCATTTGGTCCATTTAAGTAAGTTGTGTTCATTCATATTCATATATGCCTTCCAACATATACATACCTAACCATGTTTTAGCTATGTGTTATGTTTCCATGCACACAAGTAAAACAAGGTCGATAACTACATAACCTAATCAAGATTACATAGGGTTAATAGGTATATTCCTATCCATATTAATATCTAATACAAACACGAGCTGGAAAACCTGTGCCTTATATATGGATCTTATTCAAATTCCACTTCTTCAAGCATGAATCTAAATATTCAATTAATCTACAAGGTTGCAAAGCTTGTAAACACATTATGCATGACATATAAGGGTAATCTCAAGCAACACAACTCACAGCACAAGTGTATTATCATTTCAAGCATAAGAAAACCAAGTAACATAGACTATGAGTTCAAATCTTACATATCTTCAACCATATGAAAGTCCAATCCATAACTACGACTTCAATTCCCATTAAAATCAAGTTTGCAATCATCCTAAGCATGGAGAATAACAAATAAGAAGAAATAGATGAGAAGAGGAGATGAAACTCAAAAGATTTGCAGTGATAGCTTGGATCTCCACTTGCTGTTTTTTCCTTCCTTGAAGCCTTGGTTTCTCTCCTTTTCTCCATAGCAACCATGATACCTCTCTCCGTTCCTCTCTTTTCCAAACGAACCCTAAGTGATAATTTATATGCCCTTTTATTTTGCCCAAGACACGTGCAAAATTTCACATGTGTGGGGGTCAGCGTTGCAATGTCGCTTGGCCGGTGCCTAGGTGCCAACTCTTTGGAAGCTTGCCGATTGAGGGAGTTCTGGTTTGCTCTTGTGAAGCAGTAGGTTGGTGCCTAGGAGCCGCTGGTTGACACTAGGGCGCCAGCCTACTTGGTTCTTCATTTTGTGCATTTCTTCATCCTGACACTCTTACAAGCTGAAAGTCGTCCGTCCTTCCTGCGAAATCAACTAAAACTGAATAAATGAACTTATATATATCTATTTTATACTAAAAATGCCTAAAAGCTATAAATTGTTCCTAAAATGCAAAGTGAATAAAAACTAAGCTAAATGGGAGCAAACCAACCACATTCTCTTGGTCTGACGTACAAAACTTGTCTGAAATAAGCCATAATAACTTGCACTTTCATGAGTTATCAAGAACATATAAATTTTGATGGCTCAAAATTTCAAAAACTTCAAACTTTATATTTTGATGACTTAGTATCTTCGAATTGTCAATGATATTAAGTTGGTTAAATCTAAGAGAGGGGTAATTTTGGTTATTAAAATTCTTCAATAATTAAATGCAAACAACTGTTTGTTTAAACCTTAATGAGGAATTGCCTTAGAACTAAAGAGAGTGAATGTATACAGCAAAGCAAGCGGAAATTAAAAATCACACAATCAAGCACACATAAGGAATAGAGGATTCGTAATCGTTGGCGCAATACCTTTATTTCACTCTTTTTAGAACATATCTCTTGTTTCTTTAGTTCCACCGGATAATTGGTAAATAATAATATATTTAGTGGGTATTTTTTTGCCGATTTAGTGGGTAAGTATTTGAATTTAATGAGAAAATTATTTTTAAATGTGTATTTGCAACATTTGGTTATTAAATATTAATTTCCGAAATTTTAAATAAATTTTGTGATTTTGTGGCTTGAAATTACATTCTATTTGTTGCCATTAAATTAAATGGTTTGATATTAAAATATGTATTTGGGAAAATTGGATATTAAATATTCATTTTTTTAACATCAGCAAAAGTTTATTAAGATCTAACAATTAAAATTATATTTTGAGGAAATTACCACATCCAAATCAAAACGTCCAATATTCAAGCCGTTCATGCAGCCTCCAATGGCCAGGAATTTTTTAAGCCACGGATCATATTAAGATTCCAGCCATCCATTGCAGATATCATGCAAAGATCTAGCTACCCAGCTATTTGATCTCAGCCGTTCAATATTTCAGTTGCATCTAAACCATCTAGTGTAGTTGTCCATGTCAGCAAGGAGAACCTATGCATCACGTCTAGAAATTTAAGCCGACCATGAACAATCTTAGCCATTCATTAAGACTCGAGAATTCTAGCAAACATGTATATCTCAGCCACGCTAACAAACTGGATGTCCACCCATGCATATAACGTGATCATCAGCAAGAAAATCCTAGCCATCCAAGGAAGTAGATCACGTCTAGATTTTTCTAGTGACCGAAAATCATGCGACATCAAATTTAATTTGTAAAAAATTGATCGCCCTTGATCGTGCTATCCATGCATCGTACATTTAATTCAAGGCTATTAGCAAACCCCGGTCATTCATGAGGACTATGCAGACCATCCAAATAAGGCAATCCAATGTGCGTTAGCTTTATTTAAGCTGTCGACAACTTATGGTCTTCCATTAATGCCTACGCATTTCTATTTCCATAGCAGAAGATGCACAATTTTCAAACAGCGTAAATCACTATTACAAAAAGAGGAATACGGCCAGAGGTAAGGGGTGGAGAAAAATAGATATATTGTGATTTAATGATTACTTAGTGTTTGAGATTCGACTTTGGTAATGATTCCCATATGTTAAGTGGTGGAACTGAGAGATCGAAGTTTAATATACATCAATCAAGATACTAAACCTTGAAATCTAGAAAATGAGAATAGGTGTGACGATCTTGAGAAAATCCACGAACTACCACAAATTTTAAGGAATTTAAAAGAATGTGCAAGAATATTTTAAGGATTATTCTCCTATAAAAAATAATATCCGAATTAAATAATGATATTGCTACCCATTGGAAAAAACGCATTCTATTTTCTCAATTGATTCTAAATTAGGTACTTTCATCCTTGCTTTCTAATATTTGATTCTAAATTATATTTTCTCTTTTCTACTTTTCTTTTTCGATTCATTTCACTCCCTAGATATTCAATAAGAAAGTGTTTAAAATAAAGTTTTAAGTTCTAAATTCTTTGTGGATTGATATTTTAATACTATAATCTATGACTCATGCACTTGCGGTGAAATTGTAAACAAGTATTTTGACGTAGTTGCTAGGGAATTTGACTTTATTTAGGACTTTGCATTTAAACATTTTTATTTTATTTTCTTTCTTTTCTTTTTCTATTCTCACTTTGTATATTCTCTTTTTAGGTAATTTTTTTGTTCATTTCTTTTTGTTTTCCTTTTTCTAAGAATTATTTGATGGCATATTATAATCAAAGGTATGATGATAGGATCATTGTGAGGACATTTTATAAGAATTATGAAATAGTAGACTAGTGCAATTCATATGGAAAAAGGGACTTTAATGATAATGCACCATGCCAACGAGACTAGGGACATGACCAAACAAAATTATTACAACTACGATAACCCTTATCATGTTGAAAACCTTTTCTCAAGTATTTACAATCATGATGGGCTGACACTTTCAAATTTTTCTTTGTCCAATAGTCATACCTTTAAATCTAATCAAAATTGCTTTCCTCCTCAATGTCATGAATTTTACGATGAAAATATGTTAAAAAAATTTTCTCAATACATTCCAACAATAATTGCATCATAGCTTGAAGAATCCATTGTTGAGAAACTCAATCAAATACTTGATCAACTAAATGAGTGTATTCTGATTTTAGGAGAACAAGTTTTATAACTAGCAAACCAACAAAATTAGAACTCTGACGAGCTTCCTAGTCAACTATGTATGGATACTACAACTTTTTCTAGGGATCATTGCAAAATCATCTTGAGTGATGATGATCAAGTAGAGAACTAGATATATGAAGATGAACAAGAAAAAATTTTGAAACGGACATATCATGAAGAAATTCTTACAACGAAAATCAGGAGGAGGGTGAGGTTAGGATGACGACAAAGGGAAAATTCAAGACCAAACTGTGGAACCCCGACCGTATACGCGTCATTTCGACCATATACGCGTCATTTCGACATTTGTAATTTTGAAGATTATT
>JAXCLR010000063.1:25631300-25643043 GCA_035584095.1 Annona squamosa | reverse complement strand
CAACAATCCTGAGTCACGTTTACCAATCAAAACGATCCCGGAGTAAGGCTTCTAGGCACCTCGGTTCGGGGTGCCACGCAAACAAATTTTGAAGAGGCTCAAGATGAAAGCAATAAGAGAATTAAAGCAAGTAGCGCCTTCGAAGAAATAAGGATCGAAAAGTCATCCATTCAATTCAAGCTACATACCATCATTCGCAGAGAGCTGTTGAACATTGCATAAATCTTGAAGGGATGAATACTGATGATCATAATTTTAGGAAACCTTTTCTCTCATTTGATTTGGACCCTTTTTAGACACTAAGAACATCTATAATTTGACAGGAAACAACAAGATGATGCTAGAGGAGGAGTTGATAGATATCACATCTAGTGATCATCCAAGTTTGTACAAGGAGAGATACACAAGTGTGCAGAATGCAACGCAAGAGAACTTAAAGAAAAATCCGCATGAATTTTTATTTGAAAGATAAAGTATTGGTTAATGCAAGTTTAACTAGTCTAGCTAAAATGATAAATTTGGTGCTGCTTGGGGGGCAACCTAGGCTTTAATTAAGGGAGTATTAATTTCTTTCTAGTACTTTCATTTTTATTTTTAGGATTTTGATGCTTTTTGATTTGGAGTTTTCATTTAATGTTTTACAAAAACTTGCTCAGAAAGAATAAAGTCTAAAAATCTCAATGATTGAATAAGGAAGTTAACAACTCACACTCCTCAAAACTACTCGCTTAATTTCGATATATTTTTTTGATTGAATGATTTATATTAAGGATAATGTCAATTTCAAGTGTGGGGATGAATGCTTTGTAGTATTTTCTTTGACTATTTCTTTCACTACCTTAATAATTATGTTGACTCAATTTTTTTTTCATATTTAACATTCTTACAAATTCTTCATTTACTTTTTCTTTTTTTTTTTCAAAAAAAAAAGGAATTTAGCAATCTATTCTTGTATCCTTCTACATTTGTTTGAGCACAAGCAAAAGCCTAAGTGCGGGGTATTTGATAATTGGTAAGTAATAATATATTCTATGGATATTTTTGTGGAAATTTGGTGGGTAATTATTTGAGTTTAATGAGAAATTATTTTAAAATGTGTATTTGCAATATTTGGGTATTCAATATTAATTTAAAACTATTTAAGTAAATGTTGTGATCTTGTGGCTAGAAATTATGTTTTATTTGTTGCCATTAAATCAAATGGTTTGATATTAAAATATGGATTTGAAAATTTGGATATTAAATATCCATTTTTTTTACTTGGGCAAAAGTTTATTAAGATCTAACAATTAAAATTACATTTTGCAGTTGGGTCCACGTAAAAATCAAGCCGTCCGAATCAGCGGCTATTAATTAAGACCGTCCAATATTCAAACCGCTCATGCAGCGTCCAAAGCTGATCAGCATCCAACGGGCAGAAAATTTTCAGGCCACCAATCAGATCTAAGATCCCAGTCATCCATTGCATATATCATGCAATGATCCAGCTGCCCAGCCATTTGATCTCAGCAGTTCAATATTTCATATGCATACGAACCATTTGGAGCAGCTATCCATGTCAGCAAGGAGAACCCAAACATAATGTCTAGAAATTTAAGCCGCCCATGAATAATCTCAGGCATTCATTAAGGTTGGAAAATTCTAGCAACCGTGCATATCTCGGCCACATCAATAAACTGGATGTCCACCCATGCACATCATGTGATCGTCAGCTAGAAAATCATAGCCGTCCAAGTAAGCTGATCACATCCAGATTTTTTCCTAACCACCGCAAATGACGCAGGGTCGAATTTAAGTTCTACAAAACTGACCAACCTTGATCGTATTATCCATCACCGTCCATTTAGTTCAAGGCTATTAGTAAACCTCAGCCATTCATGCGGACCATGCAGACCATCCAAATTGCCCAATCCGATTTGCGTCAGCTTTTTTTAAGCTATCGGCCACATAGTTCGATTTCTGTAGTAGAATATGTGCAATTTTCAAACTGCGTAAATCACTATTATGAATAGAGGAGTAAGGCTAGAGTGAAGGGGTGAAGAAGAATAGAGGAAATTTTACACCAAAAAAATACAGATTTTAGAGAGCAGAAAATTGGGAGAGAATTTTAGAGAGAACAAAGAGAATGGGGCAAAAGGCAAAGCAGTGAGTTGCATGGAGCAGTCGACGTAATATTGGAGCTTCCAACCAATAAGTTTTTATTTCTTCTTTCTTTTTTATTTTAATTGTCTTGTTTAAAATAGATTTGGATTTTAATTTTATGTTGAAGTTAAACATGCTTAACTAAGCCCTAAATCTAGTGTTTGGGATATAGCATGTGTACAATGTAGCATGGTGTATGGTTTTGATTTATTTATGATAGATATTATTGTTAATTTAATATCTTATGATTTAATGCTTGCTTAGTTTTGACCTCCTACTTTCGTAATGATTCTCACATATTAGGTGATGAAACCGAAAGGAAAAAGTCTAATATACAATAATCAAGTTATCAACCCTGAAAATCCGGACCATATGAATAGGTGTGATGACCTTGAGGAAATTCATGAACTACCATATAACTTATTGAATTCTAATTGACTTAACCATGAGAATAGGTGGATAAGAATAGATTAAGGTTATGTGTTGTAGGTTTCAAGAGCAGGCACAAGATAATTTAGGATTTGTTCTCCTTTAATAAATAATATTCGGATTAAATAATCATACCACTACCTGTTATAAAAGAAGCTTGTGAAATCCTAGATCCTAGGTACTCTCATCCCTGCTTTCTAATATTCGATTATGAATTCTATTTTTTCTACTTTTCTATTTTTCTATTCATTTCACTCTCTAGATATTCAATAAGAAAGTATTTAAAATAAAATTTTAAATTCTGAATTATTTGTGGATAGATATTTTATATACTATAATTTACGATCTATGTACTTGCTGTGAGATTACAAATACCACCATAGTATGTCTATGCAACTTAGAGCTTTAATTCTATCTTAGATTCCGGTTTTAAGGGATATAGTATAGCTCAAGTAAGCAATATATGAGTATCATTCCAATACTAGTTCAAGGAACAACAAATAGAAGCATAAAAAGGTGAAATCTACACATTATAGTTGTATAGAGTAATAGAGCGTAGGAAGCTGAGATTCTATTTATAGCAGTAGAAGATGATCATTGATTGCTTCATTTCAAGATAGGGTTGACATATAATACTTAACTAATTGGGAGAAGAAGTTGAAGGCTCAATAACTGCTCTATCTATCTTATCTTGCACATTAAGATGTTGCTTTTAAATTTAAGGAAGAATCGTAGTGCAGCGTCTTGAGACATGAGATGTCATAACAATTGTGTTACTTCAAGAATTGATTGATGGAAAATTGCAAAATTTTATCCAATTTTTCAAAAGTAAACTAAGTTTATATACAAACATATCTAAATTACAAACTCATTTTAGTTTTTAAGAATCTAGATAATGGAGTTAAGGCTCCCCTCAACTTGTACTTTGAACCTACTTCATTATTCAAGCTTGCGCTTTTATATTTTGATTTAAAAAATACATTAGTATGTTACTAAGTAGGCATTTAAGATTGCAAATATCAATTTATTGAACTTGTATGCTTATTAATGTGTTATATGAATCATAATCATCCTACTTGACTGCATATCATATTTAAAACACTTCTTGGCACCACCTATAAGACCTCATGGTTAGGTAACTGAGCTTAGTTTTCTCAGAAACATGACGTCAATTTTCAATCCTACAAGGTTATTTCATGTATCACATTCACATTGTATGATATGGCTTACGCATGCCATTTTAAAATATATTTGAAAATTCTAATTTAAAAATCATAAGTTAATTAAGCACCATTCATTCATAAGCATTTAAAAAAAATTATTTAGAATAGAATACTGAAAAATATTTAGAAAAATTGGTAGAGAAATTAAAAGCATTGTCTAATTACCATCCGTAATGATTATTCAATAGAACTTTCTTCTTAGAGTTCTTTCTTTCCACCTTCCTCCTATAATGAAGTAGGGTCATTAATTTCTAGGGTTTAGGTTGAGTAGCATAATATCCATTGATTATTTATTTAACAATGGTAACTAAAAGTAGTTTTTCTCAATAAATCGAGATTTGGTTTCTAAAATTTTATTTATTGCATGTAGGTTAATGTATGTAATTTGGTTTTGGGGTGCAACTCAAGCTCATGAAACTCAGGTTCACCTCAACCCTAACTCTAACTATATTTGTAAAACTTCAACCCTAACCCTATGTAACGCTTCATTCCTAGAAATAGTCAATAACTAGTCAATGGGTGCTACACAACCTAAGAAAAATTCAGCAGCATCTCTCCATAATATATAAGGGGTAATCTGAATACATGACCTGATATTCATAAACATTTCAATTTGTAACATTCAATCCTATATTTATATACTTGCATCTTCATATAATAAGGACATTCATATAGAAGGAAAATCATTGAATGTTACCCTTACATATCAAGCAAACCTAATGATTATGCATATACGCATCCACGGAGATAATAATCCAATCCAAAATACCAAATATAACATGTTTTTCAAAGTAAATCTACCTCAATAATCATCTACATATACGAATATCAAAAGAATACAAATTTTAAAAAAACTGAAATTAAAGATATTGTGCTATGGTCTCCTAGATGTGATCTTCGACTTGTCCCATCTTAAAGTTCCCCACCTGGCCTGTGATCTAAATGCAAAATAACAAATGATATGACTCCAAATAGACTCAGCAAGTAGATAGTGGTTAGCACAAAGTGGAAATAAGTAAATTCTAGATGCACATGTTATGTTCATGATAAGACATATGGGTCCAAACACCCACTCCAAAGATTGTATGCATAAAACCACATATAAATAGAAGAACACAAACAATCCTCTACTCATGTCTATCAAGGGCCATGAACAACCCTCTCTTCATGTCAATCAGAGTCATGAGCAACCCTTTACAACCAATCATTTTAAACAACACATCATACATAACAGATAAGGATAAATGCCACAAACCACACATACAACATCGGTAAGGTTTACTTTAAATTCAACACACAAAACTATTGTACAAGTATTTTACCAAACACATGATAGACACAAAATAAGGGAACCCTCAATTCATACTCTTGTTTGAGCCGAATTGATTAACGTCACATGTAACAATATAGAAATTGTTAATGAATCATTTACTTCATAGAAATCACACATTCATAGCAAATTTCTGATGAATCTTGCTTACCCTAACTATTTCGAACCTTATGCCCCATACCATGAAATTATTCGACGCTACACACTCTCACCAGTCCCATATCAAGTTTAGCATGAAAGTTCATCACTAAATTAAGAAGGGGCGACATCTACTTACCTAGACCATGATTTCTCCCAAAAACAGTGACCCTAATTTGGATTGCAGAGATTTGAAGCTTTCTTAATTGGAGTAGATGATCTTCAAAGCAGTCGGTAGAGCTTTCTTGAAGGGATCTATGGCTAGACCGAACTGAATGGTAGGGAAAGAAGAGAAGAAGCAGAAAACGGGAAGGGAAGAAGAGGGAAAAATAGCCGAGTGCAGGATGAAAATGAATCCTAGCGCATGGGCTTCCTTTATTATTGAACCCCCATCGGGTCGGGTCGGAGCATGGGTCGGGTCTAATTGTAATTAGTAATTTACTCTCTCACTCCTACAACTTAATAATTAAAAATTTCTCCAGGGGTGCTACCCCCTTCACCTTGGCAAAGGGAGTTGCCCCCTTAACCCCCGCGACCTAACCGGGCAGGTTGAACCCCGTACCTACTCTACGAGGGGAATAATAGTCATAGTGCTCAATAATAAAATACTAATTATGCACCTTTAAATTTATACTCAATGTGCTAAAATCATAATACATGCACATATACACTATATATTCCCTAGATGTTGTGTCCATATATGTTATGTATTCATTAATATCATAAATTCCTAGTAGCATGTTCATAAGTTACCTCATAAATAGGGAAGGGTTATAATAAAAATAGAATAAAATATCTAGTTTTCACACCCTAACCCTAACCCTATTTGTAAACTTCAACCCTAACCCTATTTTTGAAATTCGAGCTCAGGTTGAGTTTCGGGTTGACATTCTCTTATTAATATGTGTTATTACTCATCCTATATATAATTTTTATCATAAACCTATTGTATAAAAAAGTTTAAAAAATAATTTATTGTATGAAAGTAAGAAAAATTCAAATACTGCTTAAGAGTAGAAAGAAAGAAACCTGTTTTGAGCCTTCTTTTTGCATCAAGTAGAATAATAGCTATATTTTGGAGAACATAGAAGTACAACTGTTTTTCATTATGCAATTTAATACCAATATCACAACTATATACATCAACATTATCATCCAATTATAAGATAAACCTTATCACATCAATTATAATAAAATAAAATCATCCAAAAACCACAAAATATCAAGTTGAATAAGATTATATTAATTCAAGTATCAAACACTAAACAAATGAAATAATTTTTGGAATTGCAAAAATATTTGAATGCAAGCATTCAAGCTATAGAAATATTTCTGAATAAGATTATATTAATTCTGCATGCTGAGTAAAAATAAATATTTCTAAATATCAGTCCATTTTTTTCTATTTATTTTGTTCCTAAGAATTAACTCTTAGATAATTAATGCTGTTTTTATTTGTTTATTTCTAAAAATTCATTCTACCTATTTATAATCACATTACATACATTTTTCTCCTTCTCTTTTGCTCTTATTTTCAAATAGGGTTTCATTGAACCAGCTTTCAATAATTAATCATGGTAATGTTAATTTGTATATTAAATAATAAGCAATGAGTTTTTCTAAAAGAAATCAAAGATAGACATGTTACTGAGGTGCGGGGATGTAGTTGGCTGAGGCATGGCCGGAGACGTTGCCGGAGAAGAAGGCTGGAGGGTTTTGGACTTCAGATAGGATTCCACGAGCGCTGGAGAAGAAAAGTTGGAGGGTTCGTATAGCAGGACAGACGAGATTTCACCACTACCGAGGAAGAAACGCTGGAGGGTACGGACATGCAGAGTTTCAACAGCGTCGGAGAAGAAAGGGGATCGTTGGATCGAAGTGCTAGAGGGACCAGATAGATCTAGGGATTTTGCGAGTGGGAATAAAGGAGAAGCTAGAAATGGCAAGTCGAAATCGAAAGTCAAAACCAAATTGGAAACCGAGACTGTCATAGAGTCAAAATACTTATTAAATTCTTTATTAAAAAGACAATTTTACCTCTTCATATTTTTATTAATTGAAATAATTTAGCCATAAAACAATATTTAAATCATTTAGATGTTATAAATTAATAGTTTATTAATATTAAATGAGTTATAATTGAGTTAAATGATTTCAATTAAGAAATTATGATAAAGCAAAATCATCTTTTGATTGGATAGTTCACAGGTGTTTTGATTATATACATATAATAAGAATTTAGCAATGTTGTGGGTATAATCTGATATATGTGTAAATGTTGTCGACAAAAATTTTTTTATTAATCATTAATCTTTTTTTTTACTCCTTTATTGTTTTAAGCTTATTTTACAACTATAATTTTAAAGTTCTCATAAATTTTCCTGTTAGAAAAAAAGATCTCAAAAAATTTTAATTTTTGGTATCGCAGGTTTTTATTGGTCAAAAGACTTCAATAGTAAGGGTGTGAAGAGTAAATTTTTTTAAAAAAATTATTGGACCTATATTGTAATGTAAATTGAGAATAGGTATTTTGGTAAAATCACTTAAGACGTTAGATTGTCTCAGTGATGAGTTGTTATTTCTAAGCAATTCCCACAAGGAAAGTAGCAATGCGGGTGAACGAATCTTCCCTTTCCCCATCCACTCATGCAATGCCGAACTCCTACTGTCCATGATCCATCCATCAATAATATATTATTATTATTATATAAATTATATATTTTATATAAATGCAAATTTTGGTTTGGGTTTACAGAGTTTGGGCAAGCTTGAACCCAAAACCGAGACCTATTTAAATTCGGTCCGGGCTCGACTGAAAATTTCAGAGTTCCAACACTGCTTCTTTTCAGGTTCGACAGGCTGAGTTTGAGCCGAACTCAGCCCAAGTTGCACCCCTAATTTGGTTTAATTAAATTATTGATATTAAAGATCTAAATCAATTTAATGATTAAAATACGCTAAAACAATTTTAATGATTAAAATATACAAGTCAACTACTCTCTTCTTTTATTGAATATTTAAATTCCTTTTAAGTCTTTAGTTTCGTATATATTATTGTTATAATAACTTATTAAAATTATATGGCATCATAATATATTATTTTCATATAATGCTAGGAATAATCAAATATTATTTTCATATAAGGCTATATGCTAGTAAATTATATACAATGAATTTATTAAGGCATCCCATTAAAGCTATCTCCAACGTCAAGTACAGGGTTTCCATGGTTAACTTCTCCATCTTATTTCCATCTTAAATTGGAAGTTGTTTTCTAGTTTTTTTTTCTAATATTTCTAGTTTTTCCATTTGTTTATATAACCTATCCATCCTTATTATTTTTGTTACTTTACATTCTTAATTTTAAGAATATTATTTATTCCTATTATTTTCTTATTAATCTGAATAAAAATTACATATTTTCTTAATCACATCGATAATAGAAAATTAATTCTAATTGAGTCTTACATTAATTAAAACAAATTGAAAACTAACTTACACGACCATAACACTCTTCCTCCCTAAACAGATTTCATTATGGAACTAGACTGTTGCTAGTGAGTAAATGTGGTGCATAGTTTCTTTGAGTTTCCATGTGACCTTATCTTTAGAAATTTCATTGAACTTTGACATATTCAATAATTCGATTCTATAGATGCTACTCGTTATAATTCAAAATCTTTATAAGAACTTCTGCATAGTATAGAATATCTCTAACTAAGAGAGTTTTTGACACCAATATATTGCCAGGATCTGGAACATAGTCTTTAAATAACAATATGGGAAAAACATTATAGACTATTACTAATGTTGTTGGTAATGCAACTCTATTACTACTTTTCCTACATTTTTTCCAAATTTTCAAATGGCCCAACATATTTTGGGTTTAGTTTTCACTTCATTCAAATCGGGCAATTTCTTTAGTTGGAGAAATTTTAAAGAATGCATTATCTTTAACTTAATTTTTTTTCTCCTTTTCTCATTTGTATGTCTTTTGATGGCTTTGAGCTGTCAGTATATATTCTGTAATTACTTTGACCTTATCTACTACCCTTTAAGCCAAATCATGGGCAATTTTCATCCACACAATGCCTCAAATGGGGCAAGTTGAATAATTAATAACTATTTTTTTGATAGAGAGCTTAATAACTATTATTATTTGTAAATTTTTCTATAGATAAGTATTCATCCTAATATCCACTAAAATCTTCTACACACATTCACAACATGTCTTCCATAATTTGATTTACTCTTTCTATTTACTCATTAGTTTGTGAATGATGTACTGTACTAAAGTGAAGTTCTTTACCCATAGCCTATTGTAAACTCTTCTAGAAATCAAATGTAAAAGAAGGATTCCTATTAGACATGATAGCCTTTGACATTCCTTGTAATTTAATATTTTTTTATAATAAACTTCTATCAATTTACCTATCGAAAATATAGATTTTAATTGTAAGAATATGCTACCATAGATAACTTATCAAATTTTACCCTTATAGAATTATATCTTTTTTGAGTATAGTGCGATTCTTCAATGAAATATATGTTAATACCATCTTATTTTCATTAAGAAATTCCAATGGCTGCAAGAATCCTGCCAATTATTTATTATCTACCTTAATCCGTTGACATACAAGACACTTACTCATAAATTCAACTCTCCCTCTTCAAATTATTCCACCAATACTTTTTCTTTATATCTTGATACATTTTTATACTTCTTGAATGAATGATAAATGGAAAATAATGTGCTTCTTTCAAAATTTCTACCTTATTAGGAACATAGTCAATTTTAATATCAATACATCCTAAGTTTTTATAAGATTCATAATTATAAATTACATGTCCTTCATGACCTTTAAGCAAAGTTCGAACTGGCATTCAACTAATGTTTTCTTGAGATTTTGAAAATAATGTTCACATTCAGTATTCCATTCACATTTCACATCTTTTTTAGTTAATTTAATGAATAGTGTAGACAATTATGAAAATCCCTCTATAAACTTTGATAATAGTCAACTAATCCTAAGATACTTTTGATTTTAGTCATATTCGTTTGCCTTGTTTAATTTACTGTTGCTTTAATTTTCATTAAAACTATATTCTTTGAAGAAAAATATCTGACTCAACCAAACTTCACACTTCAATTTGGCATATAGTTTCATTTTGCCATAATTTTGAAACCAACAAGTGGTATCAAAGCAGGTATTTGAGTTTATACCAAAGAAATCCATCAAGCGACATCCCAACCAATTTTACCTCCTACTTTTGTTGAATGTTAATCTTTCACAAGACCACCTCTATTTGATGGTAATAACTTTGGTTATTGAAAGTTGAGAATGAAATAACTCACCATGATAACCGAGATAGACTTTTGGATAACTATGTAAGACAGGATTGTTGGAAAATATGTGGAAAAGAAGCTAAATCTATGTTTTGATGATTAACAAATCAATTTGAATAAGTCTTGACTACTAATATGTTTGTGAAAGTGATTAAAGGATATACATTTGAAGAAAATGAAGAATGGAAGGTTAAGTTGATTTCCAAGTTGACTCAAGCATTGACTTAAGGCCAAGTCGATCCCCAAGTCGACTCCAGCATCGATTTCAAAATGACGATTCCTTCCAAAGTTGAAGTCAAGACTCCGAAGTGCTGAAGTCGCACCTTAAGTCGACTCCACTTTCGACTTGAGGTGAAGTCGCAGGCCTAGTCGACTCCAGCAGCGACTTGGAGGTGTCATTTTCTGTCCAGAGTTGAAACCGAGATCAGGGGGCACCGAAGTCGCAGGCTAAGTCAACTCCAGTATGCAACTTGGGCGAAGTCGCAGACCAAGTCGACTCCAGCATCGACTTCGATCAGGCAGAAGAGATATTTCAGAAGACAAGTTGGGATTAACTGATTTCAAGTCAGACTTGTGTGAAGATGAAAATCAAGTCAACCTAGATGCTCAAACTGAAACATATGAAGACTAATCCAATGAAAGCAAGATGCATAAACTCAAACATTCAAATCAAGAACTTTCTCATGAATACAAGAATCAAGACTCACGGATTCAAGGCTTGCAAAACATGGAACTAAAGGGAACAAGCTAAAATGAAGACAATGACTCAAGAAAAAACTAAATCAGGGAAGGACAAAAAGCATGAAGAAACCTAGGCAAAACAGAAGCATCCCAAAGTTTTTCAAGTTCGTCAAGCTAACTGACGAGGTGAAGTCGCACACCGAAGTCGAGTCCACCTGTGACTTAGGTCAAGTCGATGACCAAGTTGACCCAACAAGGAACTTGAAGTTGCTATGGACAGGCGAAGTCGCACCCAAAGTCGACTCCATCTGTGACTTGGGTGAAGTCACACCCGAAATCGACTCCACCTGTGACTTGGGTCGCAACGGTCAGGAAATATTCGAACGTTGGCGCATTAAATGCGCGCCACCTACCTTCAAATGTTCGGATTCCCTCCACAATTATAAAAGGCAT
>JAXCLR010000063.1:25612863-25628378 GCA_035584095.1 Annona squamosa | reverse complement strand
AAGTCGACCCCAAGTGCGACTTGAGGTCTTCAAAGATCAAAGATGAAGATTCAAGATCATTTTTGAAGATCAACTTGAGATTTCTCAAATCCAAATCAAGAATACAAAGATAATTATCAATCTAAGTTTCTCAAGTCCAAGACAAAAGCTTCAAGCATGTTCTAAGATGAATTATGTTTCAAATATTCAAGTCTTAAAGATCAAATGACTCCAAAGCAAGTAAGGTGCATGAATATATCATGCAAGACTCAAGTTCTTCTCAGCTTCACAAGGTTCAAGCTAATCCAAGAAGAATCAAAGTCAAGCTCTTCAAAGATTGACAAGATCTACAAGTATGAGGAGTCATTCTAAAATGAAAGCAACTAAAGGAAGAAAGCCAAGCAAGATAGAAGCAAATCAATGAGGATCAAAGCATTCTGAAAAGGTCAAGTCGCACCCAAAGTCGACTCCACCTGCGACTTGGGTCAAGTCGATACCCAAGTCGACCCAACCTGAAACTTGAAGTCGCGAATGGAAGGCGAAGTCGCACCCGAAGTCGACTCCATCTGCGACTTGGGCGAAGTCGCATCCGAAGTTGACTCCGTCTGCAACTTGGGTCGCAACGGTCGAAATTTATTCGAACGTTGGCGCATTTAATGCACGCCAACCACCTTCAAACGTTCGGATTCCCACCACAATTATAAAAGGGAGTTATTGTGGATGAGGGAAGCAAGTAGAAAACATTAAGTGTGCATAACTCCTATATTCAAGAGCTTCAAAGAGATCAAGCCATTCAAAGAAGAAGAACTTTGCTTCAAACTACTAGAGCTCAATCTCTGAACATCTTTAAAGAAGAAGAACCAAATCGCTTCTACACATCTTTAAAGTGTAGACTATTTTGTTATTTCTTTTGTTTGTGTTGAACTTGATTTAGTTTGTGGAACTAAGATCAAGTAAAAGCAAAGTAGTGTGTGATTGGAGTGCAACTCATCACCTACTTATGCTGTGTGTTGTTGAAGCCCCTAGAGCTGGAATCTAGAAGAGAGCAGTGACTCTAATTGTATTGGAAGAATACAATAGTGGAACCCAAGTCACAAGGAGTGTGAGCTTGGAAGAGTGGAGTAGATAGGTTGCCCGAACCACTATGAAATCTTGTCTGCTTGATTCTATTTCTGCTCTCTACATTACATTGCTTTCCATTTTTTTCTTCATTCAAGGGGATTAAACTTTCAAGGGGTTGAGTTTTTAAGTTACAAAAGAAATTTTCAAGAACCCAATTCACCCCTCCCCTCTTGGGTTTTGCCATAAACTCGGGGCCAACAACCCCTCTTTCTTTCCTTTTTCATTTCTTCTCCACACTATCCTAAACTTGAAAGACCTCTCTAAAACACATCTCCAAAATCCCCGATTTTTCAAGCTCCTATGCTACCATATCATATTCTCTTCGATTTGCCTCCTCTAAACTATGTATAGCACCGAAAGTAGTCTCCAAGCTATCCAAATTGCCAATCACTCACCCGTTGAACTCCAACACTCATGAGGAATTTCTAAGTTGGCAACAGACACCATTAAAGCGAGCTTGGGATGAGATAACTACTTTCACTAGCCGTCGGGGTTGATTTCATGAAGGTAATGCATCGACCTCCATTCCTAGGACTCAAAATGTTCAAACTAGTGAAGAAATGGAGGTAGTTGGGAAAAGGAGAGAAAACCCAGCTCTAAGGGATCAAGTATTGAAAATGTCCATTGAGTATTTTAGAAGTGAGAGAGAACACAAGTGATTTTACAAGCATTTCTATAAGAGAAAACATTTCCTCACAATATCATAAATTTTAAGTTTTTAAAGGATAATGAATTTGATATAGAAGAGTTACTAGACATTCAAATTTGGACTACCTTTTTAAAGGAGGATGGCAAGATATATACAGACCTGACAAGACAGTTTTATTATTTATAGAATCAGGAAAAATTAAATTAATTTGTTAGAGGTGTGGAAATTGATCTTGGACAAGGCCATGGTGTATGTAATTCTAATGCCTTATTATGAATTGATAACACACTAGGAGTTCCATGCAATGAAGGTCTTATCCTCGAAGATCTCACTCTTACTAGAATGTACAACCAATTAACTCAAAGTGACAAGTACCATCTAGGTACCAAGTTTTTACATTACGTGGATCTGCCACCACAATTGAGAGTTTTGCAACTCCTAATAGTCCATTGTATCATCCCAAAGGAGAAAGAAGGAACTAGGTTGACCCGCAAGAGGCTAAAATCCTATGGAAGGTGGCCCATAGATACAGAGTAAACTCACCCCAATTGCTTTTGGAAGCCCTTGAGCTAAAAAAGGACAATCCTAGAGGAATATTGCCATACAGGACATGGATGTAAAAATCCTTGAGTGTTATCATGTTGATTTATGTGGTAAGCCTTTCGAAGTGTTAAAGCCCACAAATGCCATTCACAAAGCCCTCTTGACAAGAATGGAAATCAACATAGAGGCTTTCAAGGAAGCCCAACTTCATGCCCGAATGTGGTGAGGTCTCCCACAAGACCAAGCAAGGAGGGAATATCTAGAAGTTTCTCCTCAAGCAAAAGCACCAATTGTGGGGGAGAGTCACCATGAGCATACACCACCACAGCACTCACCCATTCCACAGGCTCCAAACTCACCTACCTCACATGCCTCTTTCTCTCTTCATGGATCTAAGGTTATTTATTCACTCTCTAAACCATCCCTCCATATCCAATGCTCTCTTAGAATATCTCAAAGCTATGGAGAGTAGAATCTCTCTAGAACAAGGGTCTATCAATCCATCTCTCATGGAAGTCGATGGGAGGTAAGATAAACTGGAGTAGGAGCTCAAACATATCAAATATCATGTTGCTTCTAGCACCGAAAACACACCCAACCAATCCCTAGCCTTCTTGATTTTGACTCATATCTGGAGGAATCTTACATATCTCATGCAACTATCCAAAACAAAACATATCTCTTTACTCCTTATGATTCGTCCTCCCCTCCTCATACTTCTCAATTAGACAATGAATCTTATCTAATCACCTTGTTCATTTGTCACAAAGCCTCCCACATTTTTGACATTCCCATGTCTCACTTTTGGTGATTGACAAAAGAGGGAAAGATCTTTTGGGTCTGGGATCACATATTATAGTTTGTTGGGGGTTGGATAGATTGTATCCAAGGACACTTTGTATTGTTAATTTTTGTTAAAAGAAATTATACAAATGAGGTGTTATAAATGTTTTGTTGAATGAAATGATATAAATGAGTTATTGATATGAATAAATGGTAATCTCAAATTAATTTTGTCAATCATCAAAAAAGGAGAGATTTCAATGAAACAAATAGCAAATTAATCACAATCAATGTTTTGATGATTAATAATCCAAATTCAAGAGTTCTTAAGGTATTAACAAATGTGTGAATTGTTTCAAGTTAGAAATGATAACAAATCAAGAACAATCATTGTTTTAATGATTAACAACCTAAATTTCAGAGTTCTTAAGGTATTAACAATGTGAGAATTGTTTCGAGCTAGAAATCTTTAAATTCAAAGCATGTGAGAATTTCAGAGTTCTATTATCGACTTCAACAAATGCATTTTGGACAACGTTTAAATTGTGGATGTTTAAATAGGTAAAGTCACACCCGAAGTCGAGTTTTCATGTTACTTGGGTTAAGTCGCTATTGTAAAATGAATAAGCAAATCAAGCACAATCTATGTTTTAATAATTAAAAACTCAATTTGAGAATTTCTAAGGTACTAACATGTGATACCAACAACAATTTGAGACTCATACATGTAACCTAGGCATTTAATTATTATTAATTGTATGATTCAATTGGATGAATGGGATTAAGGCAATTGATTAAGGTGGTTAAGTTAATCACCTTAACCCAATGCGGGTTATTGAATACATAAAGACAAAACAAGGTGTAGAAAATGATGGGTTAGCATGGTTAATTATTTCATTAATTATGGTTAAGTTGATGATAATTATGAAATTAATGAAGGTGTTACTTAGAAAATTCATAACTTGATGCCCAGAAGGATTGACATGAAATTTGAAAGGTAAATATGTATTGACGTGCTCTATCTCATGAATGGTATGGATTATGTTAATCATGATTAAATTATGGTGATACTGATTTAATTTTATCAAATTCCTTATGATATTTTCAAATAGTCATATCTTGCATTAAAAAGGTTATTTTGAGATGAAATTTTTTATGGATGGCTAAAACAAGGTATTCTATCATATGGATGAATTTGATTAAGTTAATTATCATTAGAAAATGTTAAATCATATATGAATTAAAATCGTTGACTTTTACATTGAAAAATAGCTTTTCATTTAATGAAAATTCAATGTTATTTAATGGTGCAAAGGAGGCGTCAAAAGGAGTGAATTTTTAGTAGTTTTTGTAATTTTTTTAAATGCAAAAAATGCATCAAAAGGGGTTGTATTGCAGGGATGGTTAAATGGCTTGGATTTGGGTAGCTTTTGATGCCACAAAAAGACAAAAATGGGACACCATAGGGATGTGATCAAGTGGACAACAATGGGTAGATTTTCGTGCTTAAATAAATATGTAAAAAAAATTATATGGGATAAATATGACAGCTCAAATGTAGATAAACATTGATTTATTTAACCTCAAAATGAGGTGGAAATTAAGAGGGTTAAAGGCACCATTATAAAAGGTGTAAGGAGGATAGTTGCACGTCCCATTTGGTGGACAATAAGGTGAAAAAAAGCTAAGGGTTCAACGGCTGGACGTCCCAAGCAAGGGCAAGGAGAGGAAGAAAAAGAAGAAGAAAAGAGGAGGAAAAGGAAGGGAAGAAAGGGGGAATCAAGCTAGGCAAGGTGGAAGCAAAACCTAACAACTCCATGTAGGTGTTAAACTAACTACGTTTGGTTTTGATAATTGCTAAGTTTTATAGCTCAATCAATGAGTCATAAATTTAATTCATTATGAAAATTAAGTGATGATTTATGAAGCCCTTAATAAGGTTATTAAATGTTAAATTAATTAAGAGATTCAATTCAAGTATTCAAGAAGGCTATGTATGAATTTAGGGTTGTTTATAATAAGTGCACCATGCTGGAATTTTTATTCATTTCAAATTAGTGTTGCTATTTTGAGCATGCATGATGTATGGATTATGTAAATTGTTTCCATGTTTAGTTTATGTTGAACCAAACATATTTAATGGACCTTAGAAGGGTGAAACCTGGGATTGATAACTTGATACAAATTCTACTCATTTAGGGTAGAATTGGTACATGACTTAGGCAACATGATATATAGAAAATTATGAGGGTAAAATGTCCTATATATGGAGTATTATGGGATGTCCAAAGGGTTAAAATGGAAAATGCAGAAATCTATTTTGTACGACACAAAGGATGTGGACGACCAAGGTGGAGAAATGGGAAGAAAAAGTTGCTATTTTGAGGAATTTAATTAAAGAGTTTTGACTTCATGATTATAACCTAATCAATGTACAAACAAGTGCTTAAACTAAGCCAAAATGGAGAGGAGAAATTCTATTTTATATGAACTTTTTTAACATATAATGAATGTGTAATTAGTAGGTGCACATGAAGGGAATAGATGGCAAGGAAGGGGAATGAACATATATACATAGTTAATATGCAAAAATAAGAAGGAAATATGGTAAAATGAGAAAAGGGAGGGCTGTTTTGAGAAAATTATAAAACCTCAAAATTTTGAGATTAAAATTAGTAGCCCTAATTCATAAATAGATGTCTTGAATAAGCACCAATGTGAAAAATATAAAGTATGGGTGTGAAATGATAAATAAGAAGTAATAAACTTTCATATGTTGAGTTAAATTGAATGGTTATAATGAGCTTGAAAATTTATCCTAAATAAGGGTATTAAAATAAAAAGATTTGTTGCTATGGAAGCAAAAGCCACACCAAGGTGCGAATTAAGAAATGGACACCCAACTTGAAAGAACGTGGGTTAAAGTAAGTCGATGTAAATTTAAGTTGGTTAGAAAACATTATTATGCACAAGCATATGGAATTCTATGTATATAAATGAAATATCATTTTCATATGTCTAGGAAAAAGCAAAGAAAAAATCGAAGAAAGGGATTAAAGTGAGTATAGGTAAGCAAACAAACTTTTAAAAAACTTACTTTCTCAAAATGTTGACAATATGTTGCAAATTGATATTTAAATACCTTTGAAATTTATCTTGCAAATGGATGTTTAAATTCTTTTGAAATTATTTAAGAATGATCATTCCTATAACTCTTGGGCATGACTTGAATACTGTTTCATTGAAATAATGTTGAGAAATTATGGTTTATATGGTTATTCATGAAAATCATCTTAGCATGTCTATGTTCATGGTGTACAAGGTACTAGGTCCACTTTAGAGGTATAAGCAGATCGTTTGTCCTCCTCTAATGTGACCAAGTTGCTAAAATAGGCCAAAGGCCAGTGACGCCCTCCTTGAATGGGAGCAGGATGATAAGATGGTCGCCTAACTAGATTCTCCAAAATTACAAATTCTCTCAAAGACCTAGGAAAGGTTATTTCTTTATCTAAGCAGGAAATCAAGATCCTACTAGCATTGTTGGAGTCATAAACGCAGAAAATTATTAGCGTCCAAGCGGTGAAGGATCTGAATACCTTGAAGCTTGAAAATCTCATTAGCTCATTGATGTCACATGAGCTAATAAAGAACACAACAAATGAAAGAAAACTCTTGCATTAAAGGCAACACATCAAAGCTCAGAGGGGCCCACATCATTATCTCAAAATGAAGATAAAGAGATCACCTTTCTCACAAGAAAATTCAAAAAATTTGTGGAAAGGGCAAAAGAGTATGATTATATACACCATAATGTATTTTAGGCTAAAATACAATGTTCATTTATTTTATTATGTTTTTATTTTTATCTGATTTTTCTTCATAAATATGTTTTCCTAATTGTATTTAATCTATCAAGTTTTTTTTATTTTATAATACTTTTACATATTTATTTTTGATTTTTTAAAAATCAATTTTTAAGGGGTGGAAAATGTATTAAATGTCCCTGAAATTGATGATTTTTCAAAAAACTAAAAAAATGTAAAAACACTGTAAAATGGTAAAACGTGATATGTGGATTAAATATAATTATGAAAATATTTTTTGGAAAAAATCTGATAAAAATAAAAAGAAAATAAAATAAACGAGTGTTGTATTTTAACGTAAAATACATCATGGTGCATATAATTATGCTCCAAGGAAGAAAAATGTTCTCAAATGCTACAAGTGCAATGAAATAGGATACATGCAAGCATAATGTCCTACACCTGACTAAAACAAGCCTAAGGAGAGAGAAGAGAGAAAAGAAAAGAGTTGTTCAAGAAAATTCTCAAAGCATAAAGGTAGAGGAATGTACATAAATGAAGATCCATCCTTATCAAGTGAAGATCAAAAGGTCGCAAATTGTGAAAAAATCTGTTGTATCGCAAGAATTTAAGAGGAAGAGTCTCTTAACTATTTTACAGCTATAGAGATGATCCTAAGTAATGCCACTTCAACAAACTACTCAAATAATGACGAGGTAATCTCTAAACCAAATGATTTTCTTTCCAAATCAAATTACTTTTGTACAAATGAATGCCTCAAATGCAATATGTTAAAGGAATTATAAAAAACTTATGATTCATTATTTGAGAAAACAAGAAAGTTTGGACTTAAGTATCTTGAAAAGAAGGGACAATGTGACTCTACGATAATTGCAAATAGAAAATTAGCTGAAAAAAGTCAAGTGTCTAATTGAGAAATAAAAACATTATCTGTAAAAATTAAGAAATTAAAAAAGGAGAATGCAGTTTTGAACAAATCATTGGCAAAATTCTCTAATCCAGGAGAGAGTGTCAAGATGTTCCTCAATATAAACTCAAACTAGCAAAAAAGAACTTTAATACTCCACATTTGAGCAAGGTGAATGTAGCAAAATAAGCGATCCAAAATGGGTAAAACCCCAACATAAAATCACTACAACAAGAAGCTAAGTTAGAAGGACAAAAACCACTTGGGTAAAAAAACTAACTTGCAACCAACAAAAACTCAAAGCGCTCCCCAAAGGCTACATGGGGCATGTAATTTTTGCGATAAATTTAGACACAAAGCTTACCAATGTAGAGTTAAGAAATTACATAATAGAGGAGCTAAATTAGTTTTGGTACAAAGGAGTCTAGGATTTATCCTTCCTAGACTAAGCTGCACTACTAACCCAAAAGGTTGGTACTAAAGAGATGAGATTTATTTTATGTTTCTTATAGGCATGTTTTAGAGCAAAAATAAGCAACATTTGGTTTATGAATAGTGGATGCTTAAGACACATGATAAGGGATAAAGGTTTATTCTATGATTTAAAGCCATACAATGGTGGAACTTTTGCCTTTGGCAATAATGAGAAAGGTAAAATCAACGGTAGAGGAAACATTGATGGTATTTTCAATGAATGCATAGAGGAAGTTCTCTTTGTTGAGTGACTCAAACACAACTTAATAAGCATTAGTGAACTATATCACAAAATATATAAGGCTGTTTTTGAATCATCTATACGTAATGTATTAGATAGAGAACACATAGAATTTAGTGGCGAAAGATGTAGAAATATATATTTGGTATGCTTTTATAAACTAGTTGGAAAATGCTTAGTGGTAGTTGATAATGATCCATAGGTCTACCAAAGAAGCTTGGACATATAAATATGTCAAATTTCAAGACTTTATGGAAAAAGTTTTTGGTAGAAAGCTTATAAAAACTTAAGTATGACAAAAACAAAATTTGCAAAGCTAGTCAAATATCCAAGCAATAGAGAGTATCTTTTTCTTAAAAAAAGGAGGTCTCAACCTTTAGACCACTTGAGTTACTGCGCATGGATCTTTAAGAATAGTCTAATATTATGAGCTTTGGAGGAAAAAGTATGTGTATCTTATTATTGATGACTTTTCAAGCTTCACTTGGATAATGTTATTCGTTAGCAAGGATGAAGCCTCCTCTATGTTTGATATTTTCTCCAAATTTGTGCAAAATAAAAAGCAAAACATAATTATATCCATTAAAAATGATCATAGTGATGAAGTTGAGAATAAAGAATTTACATAATTTTGCAATGGAAAAGAAATTCATAGTAAATTTTTACCACAAAGAACTCCTCAACAAAATAGAATAGTTGAAAGAAAGAATTAAACTATACAAAAGATAACTAGAACAATGCTAAGTGAAAGAAAATTATTGATAAAATTTGGGATGAATCTATAAGTACAACCTGTGATGTATTAAATCGAGTCACAATTAGAGTCATTTTGAGAAAGACTCCTATAAGCTATGGAAAGGTAGAAAATCAAATATATCATATTTTCATATTTTTGATCATGTATGAAATGTGTTGAATAGTGGTAAGGACAACCTTGAAAAATTAGATTCCAAAAGCTACGAAGCTATATTCGTTGGCTACTTTTCTAACAGTAAAGCTTATAGAGTTTTCAAAGAAAGAACTTAAGTAGTGGAGGGTGTTATACATGTTATTTTTGATAAAGATCTCAAATTTAAAAATGATCATCCACTGAAGCAAGTCATAGGAGACATATATGATGGTATAAAGATAAGAGGTTAAGACAAAATATGTTCAAACATTTCATTTTGTATAAAACATTAAACCAAATACAATTGGTCAAGTGCTAAATGATGAAAACTAAATTATTACAATGTAAAATGAGCTAAATCAATTTGGAAGAAATAAAGTATGACAATTTGTTCCTATACCCAAGATTCACACTATAATTAGTTCCTAATGGGTATTTAAGAACCAATTAGATGAAAGTGGCTTAGTTATAAAAAAACAAAGCTAAACTAGTAGTTAAGGGGTACTCACAAAAAGAGAGAATTGATTTTGAGAAATACTACACCCTAGTAGCGAGACTAGAAGTCATGCGCATTTTACTTGCTTTTACATTACATATGGGGTTTAAGCTATTTCAAAATGGATGTTAAAAATATTGTTTAAAATGGATATTTTAATGAATAGGTGTATATTGAACAAACTCTAGGTTTTGAAGAAAATAATCAATCAAAATCTATGTTTGAGTTGATAACGGCCTTATATGGTTTGAAGAAAGCTCTTAGAGTGCGGTATGAAAGACTTCGTAAATTTCTAATTGATCATAAGTTCAAAAAGAGGTGAAGTCGACACCACTCTATTCATTAACTACAAAGAAAATGACACCCTAATAGTACAAATATATGTAGATTTTTTTTATACTACTAACGAATCCTTGTGTCAAAAGTTTTCTAAGTTGATGCAGAAGGAATTCAAGAGGAGCATGATGGGTTAACTCAATTTTTTTTTGTATTGCAAATCAAATAACAGTGAGAGGGATCTTGATAATCAGTCTACATATATCAAGGAAATGCTTAAGAAATTTAGAATGCAAAATAGCAAAGGAGCAAGTATAGCCATGACCTCTTCAACCAAAATGGATAAGGATGAGAAAGGGAAACAAGTAAATAAACATTTATATAAAAGCATGACTGGATCTTTGTTGTATTTAACTATTCGTAGACCTGATATCATGTTTAGCATTCATATGTTCTAGATTTAAATCAAATCTTAAAGAGTCTTGTACGATAGTTGTGAAGAGAACCTTTAGTTACGAGAATCTTCAAATACTTAATTAACATAACAAACTTAGGACTTTGCTATCCCAAGAGCTCATTGAAATGGATATTTGGATATATTTTTGCAGGTGACAAACTAGATATAGAAAGCACTAGTGATACTTACCAAATTTTTGGAAGCATGATATATTTGATTTTCAAGAAAATAAATCAGTATTGCTATGTTTACCGTGGGAGTAGAATATATTGCAATTGGTAATTGTTGTACCAATGAGATGCAATAATACTAGTGTCATTTGTCTAACAAAGAATCCAATATCGCATTTTGGGACCAAATACATTGATGTGAAACATCATTTTATTAGGGAACATGTTGATAATCATTATATTAGTTTGGAATATGTCAAAAATAGTCGACCAAATTGTAAATATATTTACAAAGCCTTTCAAAGTAGAATCATTTTACAAAATTAGAAAAGGAATGAGAATGATTGATATTGATGCTTGAAATGTTGACGATTCTATTAATTTGTTGAAACTTACTATCTAAGTTGGACATACGCTTTGGCATGTTTATGGGAACTATCAATATGATTTGGGGGAGAGTGTGTGTAGAAATTTCATTTTGACTTAGGGCGGAGGAGTCAAGTCAACTCTACTCAGTGAACCAAACTTCTAAGGTTTGAAATTAACCTCATGAGAGTGTCGTTTCGGCTATCTTAAAGCGTTGAAACTCCTTTCCTCATTTCATTTTCTCATCCTTCTTACTCCTAAGCCTTCCGAAGTTCCCTCCAAGAATTTCGAAAGTTAAACCTGAATAAATTATACCCCTTAAACCTCTTTACGTCATTACTCTCATTCTCTCACTCCTCCATCCTCATTCCTCTACTTCTGCATTACTAGAGTATCTCAAGGCCATGGAGAGTAGGACCTCTGAAGCATTAGATGCCATGCACATATCATTAATCAAGATGCACAGTAGGCAAGATAAATTAGAGCAAGAATTTAAAAAGCTTAGGTATATACTTGCATTTGGGACTAGCCACAATCAACCCATCCCTAGCCTTCTAGATTCTGATCCCTATACAAAAGAGTTTTGAGTCTCTTATGCCACCATCTAAGATAAACCTTTTCATTTCATACCATATGACTCTTCTTCACCCCTAGGCATGATATCTAGGACCACAAGTCCTATCATATCACTTTGTTTGCATTTCATAAGGCATCTATTGCATTTCTATGATCCCTCTCAATGATTGTAAAGGGGGAGAATAGTGTTAGGGGAGTGCATGAGAAAGAGAGATGGGTTATATTTAGGATAAATTGTATTTTGGCAAAATTTAAAATTTTGTTTAATGAACTCAAGTGCTTTTCTTTTATTTATTGTTGTGTCACCTCTGAATGTGTAAATGCTTGTTACATATGATGCCTTGGTTATCTAGTTTACTTGTAAGAATGCGATCAAAATGAATTAGAATGGATTCCATTACATTGGCTGCTTAAAGATTGTATTAATCTCAAGATAGAATGATTATAGTATGGGTTTTGAAATCAAAACAGTAAAACTTTCATCTCATTAGAATATTAGCAAAATAATGAATGAGTTTGCACTTGAATCAACGATTACAAAGAATAAAAGCAAATAGTATATAGCTAAATGTCAAGTTGCAAACCTACAACTATGTTTAAAGTAAGAGAAAAGTAAATCACAAACTTGGTTTGTTGATCATCAAAAAGAGAAAGATTGTTGTGAATTCAATTGGATAATTTGTGTTAAGTAATTTTCATACTATATATTTAGAATGATAATCGGATGAGAATGTGAGTAATTGAGATGTTTTTAAACTTGGATCAAAACTCATCCAATTCTTACCGAGTTGAAGCACAAGGACCATGATCCATTTAAATTGATGATTTATAAGATATGAAAAGAGGCAAAATGGTGATTAAGATGGGCCAAATTTTATTTCACCAAAGTCCTAAATTCTTTTTACGCAGCAAAAATGGACCAAAAGTAACTGAGCTAGAGACCAACATGACGTGGGCCATGTTGGGTGCTGGAGTTGCAAAATTCAAGCATAGAATAGATTGTATGCCCAAGTGCTTGTGGGATCTCTTCATAAATACCTCTTGGGAATGTCCTAAGGAAGCCCAAAATGTTCAAGGAGCTGGGGTTAAGGTCTAGGACTGAGAAAAGGCATAGAGCATGAGGCAAGGAGGGAGGCAGCATGTTGCTTGGAGTTGTCAAGACACCATTGAAGCTTCCAATTAATAAATTTTCCTTTTTCTTTCTTTTCTTTGAGTTTAATTGTCATATTTGAGATGAATTTGAGATACAATATCATTTTTTGTTTGAATTTGGACTTAAACATGCTAGGCTAAACCAATTATTCATAGTTTAGGATGTAGTACGTGCATAACATTGTAAATATTGTGGTTTTAATTTATTTATGAAGAATACTATGTTGATTTAGTATCTTATGATTCAATGCTTTCTTGGTGTAAAGGCCTATACTTTGGCAATCATTTCCATACATTAGATAAAGGAACCGAGAGTTGGAAGTCTAATATATAACAATCAAGATATTAAACTTGAAAATCTAAGACCAAAAGACTGCGCATGATGAGAATTTCTTACAAAAGACATATGTGAAATCCTAGACTCTAGAAATTCCCATCTTGTGATTTTCAATTCCTCGTTCTACATTCTCAAAATCAACTTTTTTCTTATTATTTCCTTTCTTCTTCTTATTTTATTCTCTTAATTTTGATTATAAAGTGTTTAACCCAATAGCTTGAGTCCTGAATTCCTTATGGGATCGATATTTTATATACTGTAATGTATGACCGGTGCACTTGAAGATAATTTCAAGGTCAAATGAACTTTCAGGAGGAGAGTTCCTGAATACTAACTTCAACAATCATCTCCTAGACAAATTTCAGAAATAATAATGGTTGATTGCAACAATCTTGACCTGTCACAACAAAAGCATGTAGAAGACTAAGTGGAAAACAATGACTCACTAAGAAAGATAACTTTGAGCTATCAAAATCATCTAAACCCTAGAATCTTTAGGTCTTGCATCGCTAAACTCGATCTTGGAGCATAAAATTTTGAATTCAACCTAGTTCTTGTTTAGATGGTTCAACAAGCCCAGTTTGTGAGATTCCGTTCCCAAAATCTGAATATGCCCATCGCCAAACTTTTGAGACTTTGAAATGCAATCAAGGTGCAAGGCATCTCATTGGATGCAATTCATCTCCAGCTCTTCCCTTTTATCTGTACTTGATGGAGCAAGTGAGTGGTTTTTCTCTTTGCCGCCTAACTCTTTCGCCACATGGGATAAGCTTTTCATAGCCTTCTTGGACAAGTATTGTCCACCTACTAAAATCAAGAGGATTAGGGACAAGATAAACGAATTGATTCAAAAAGATGGTAAATCTTTATATGAAGCATGGACGCATATGAAATACTTATATCACCAATGTCCCCATCATGGTATTTCACAGTGGGTCATACTTAAGAATTTCTATAATTTCCTTGATTTAGTGTCGAGCTGCGTATATTTCTATTCAAATGGCTTGATTTAACGTAAGTATGTGTCCAACAAGTAATATATGATGAGTTGAGCACCATTCTCATGAGGATTGTGATAAATTCAATATATCTTCAAAATTGAATTAGCTTGAGTGTTTGGAAGTTAAAAGGAAGTTCTATTTAAAGAATTGAATTAAACTAAACTAAATTAAACAAATGATAACTAAAAATGGAGTAACTACTGATGAAATTGCCTTGACGTGATTAAGATAGGTGGAAGTATAAATTCTTTGACTCATAGCTATGTCGATTTGGTTCCATTTCAAGTAAGTTGCGAAACAATTACTAATCTAGATTCATTTATATTCACATATGCTTTTCAACACATATTAACCTAACTTTGTTTTAATTATTTGTTATGTTTCCATGCACCTAAGTAAAACAAGGCTGATAACTACATTTTCCTAATCAAGATTACACATAATTAATAGGTATATTCCTATCCATATTAACATCTTACACAACTGAAGCTGGAAAAGACCTATGCCTTATATATAGATCTCATCAAAATGCACCTTTTCCAAGCATAGATCTGAATATTAAATCAATTTACAAGGTAACTAAGCTTGCAAATGCATTAAGTATAATATATAAGGGTAATCCCAAGTAGCACAAGTTACACCACAACCATGTTATCATTCAATACCAAGAAAACCTGAATAGCATAGTCTCTGAGTTCAATTCATTTATATTTCCCATCACAAGGATATTTAACACATAAATGAGACTTCAATTCCCATCAAAATCAAGTTTATAATCATCCTAAGGAAGGAGCATAAAAAAATGAGAAGTGAAAGAATAAAAAGATGAAACTCTATGAATTTGCTATAAACAACTTAATCTCCTCTTAATCTTTTCTTCTTGCCTTGAAAACCTTATTTTTCTCCCCCTTTCTTCTTGCCTTGAGAAGTATTTATAACTTCCTCAGTTTGGAGCTTCACGCTTGTGAGAAATTTCGTACATGAGCTTCATGCATGAGGCCACCACCTTGTTAGATGGCTGATAATGCAAGTTCTGTGAGATAGTGGACTTAGTGGCCATGGCCTCCAATCTCGTGGTCATGGCCACCACTTCTGTGCCTAGAAGCCTTACTCCGGGATCGTTTTGATTGGTAAACGTGATTCAGGATTGTTGCCCTGATCACACGGCAGGATTTTTTTTTCTCATCAATACATGAAAAATTTTCATCATTCGTCTAACATGAAATATATTTCACATATCATAGTCATAAACCCAAAACTGTTTCATAAAGCA
>JAXCLR010000063.1:25590360-25604082 GCA_035584095.1 Annona squamosa | reverse complement strand
CATTATACTTATTTCTACTTTGTGCTAACCACTATCTACTTACTGGGTCTATTTAGACTCATATCGTTTGTTATTGTACTTTTAGATCATAGGTCAGATGGAGAACTTAAAGATGGGATAAGTTGAAGATCAAACATGAGATACCATAGCACAATATGTTAATTTCAGTTCTTTTAGATTTGTGCTCTTTTTGATAATCATATATGTAGACAATTATTCAGGTAGATTCGCTTTGACAACTATAATGTATTGGGTATTTCAGATTGGATTATAATCTCTGTTGATGCACATATGCATGATTATTATATTTGCTTAATGTGTAAGGGTAATATTTAATAATTTTCCTTCTATATGAATGTCCTTATTATATGAAGATGCAAGTATGTAAATAGGATTGAAAGTCACAGATTGAAAAGTTTATGAATATCAGGTCATGTATTTCATATTACCCATTGTATGTTATGGGAAGATGCTGCCAAATTTTTCTTAGATTGTGTAGCACTCATTGACTAGTTCTTGAGTATTTCTAGGAATGGGGTGTTACATATAATCTAGAAGAGAGCAAAGACTCTTGTTGTAATCTCATTAAGATTATGGAACCCAAGACACAAATGAGTTTTGCTTGGAAGAGGGAATAGGGAAGGTTGTCCGAACCACTATAACTTACTTTGTCTTTCGCGTTTACTGTTTTCATCTATTTATTACTCATTCTTGCCCTCAACATTTCATTTGGGGGGATTGGACTTACAAGGGGTTAAGTTTTAGATTATTAAAAAAATATATTAAGAACCCAATTAACCCATTCCCTCTTGAGTTTTGCTATAAACTTGGGATCAATAGAGACTTCAAGGCTCAACAATGCCAAACCCAAGGTTGAGGAACAACCATGTGAAATCCAACAATAATAGGATCGTATCCTAAAAATGAAGGCCAATGAGAGTAACCAATGCGTTCATGTTTCTCAAGAAGAATACAATACTCTACTACATCTCCTTTGTCATATGCAATGTTAGAAATGTGAAGAATGGTCTATTCTCTTGCATTTGAACCCTATTAGTTTGCTCATAGTTCAAACCTTAAATAGTGGGACACTGCCCTTATTCATTATCGTAGCTTTGCTAATGAGTCTTTTTCCCTTATAATTTCTACCACAAAGGCTACCATTAGCATAATGGTGGCTACACTAGCTTTATGATCACTCCCCTAAGGTTATCTTAACAATCATATTAATGATGACTTTAATATCATTTGTTGTGCTAATCATTCCATTGGATCATTTTAGAGAGGTAGTGCTTCCTCCTCCTATCGTAGAAGCAACTACTAGTCAACCAAAGGCCCTTCAAGCTTCATTCCAACAAATATGGGTCACCCCCTTCTTTGTTCGCATGGATGATCCTTATTTGGAGTGACACCAAAACCATGTGACTCTTCTAGTTTTAAATATCCCCATCCAAGCCATAAATTTCTATAACCCATTGACCTACCATCTCCAAGTTCAATCTATCCTAAAAAGCTTTCGAATTTTGGAGATGCTAAAGTTTGGTTTGATATTTCACCCAATTGACCATCTTTTAACATTTAGATTGATGTGAGGTTGCATCGGATGGTCTAAAATACAAAACCTTCCAACCATCCCTGACAAGCAAGGAAAGATGTGGTTCGCATTCCAAACCCAGAGATCTATTATAGCTTTAAGTGAATATTTGGTTTGTTTAAAGCTCATTTTAGCATTCAATGCCAATAACCTATATTACTACTCAACGAATGTACATTGAGAAATTCCACATGAAGAATTATGGAATTATGTTACCTACTTAATATAGAAACTAGAAAGGTGTCACACCTTCTAATGAAAGGCTATATGCCCTCCCTAATTTAGGAGGTTAAGAACAAGAGTTGAATAGAGAGTTTAGGTTTCAACTACCTCAATCTATATAAGAACTTAATGACAAGCATGACATAGCTCCATGGAAGAAGTTGAAGAATGGTAGATGGAGCAAGATCATCTTCTTATAAAGTTAATATTTCCAATTGTAGCTTCCAAAACTCACCAAAGCTTTAGCAATTACCTAAGAGCTAAAAATGGTATCGATAAAGAATCCTAAAAAATCACAATAGTGGATGATGAAAAGGTAAGAGCAAGGATCCTTGTAATTCGACATCTATACACTGCTTATTGTTACCCAAGAGTAATTGTACTTCCAAACTTGAGGGTCCATTATTTATAAGAGGTTGACTCAACTATGGGTTTCGTCAATTGAAAGAAATCCAAAGCTTTATTCTCACCTCTATGAAGAGATAGGATGTTCCATTGAAGAATGCCAAAGCCTAATAGACATAATAAAGGAAAATATCAAGGATGGTCAACCAATTAGGTACATAGTTGCCTACCCTCGAGTTAGAGCCAAGCAAGAAGCACTCCTGCTTATGCGGGAACATACTCCTGAACCTAGAAATGACTCCCAGCCTATCCATGTCATTTACACTATTTTGAGGGGCACTAGTTGTTGAATTCACCTTGTAACACAAATAATTCTTCCAATCAGGTGTTACACATTGATACACCCACCAAGAGAGTGAAATAGAGAGTTGTCCTTCATTTCACAAATGGAGATTTCCAATTTGTCATATTCCTACATGACTTTCATCTAATCCTAATCGTGAAGTTAAATAATGTCCTTATTCATAGGTCCTGGTAAATACTAGAGTTCAATATGGGCAAGATATGCAAAATTTACACAACTATCCTTTGACACCTTTTAGATTTATAGATCCCATATCCCAAGTCGAAAGAATCATTATTTACCCTACACAGTGGCTAAGTAAGTCGCTACTATGTAACTTGAAAATGAATTTTTTAATGGTGGATCTTCCATTCATATACAATGCCATCCTAGGGAGAAAAATATTAAATAAGCTTTAGACAATTGTATCAACATACTCCTTCTGCATAAAATTTCTTACCATGAGGGAATCGTAAATGGGATCAATAGATCACTTGGCATTGTTACTTCACTTCCTTGAAATAGTTTACTTCACCATCCCCAAAAGATAGAAGATAAATAACGAAAGTGCAGGACGTAAAAGAGTTCAAAGAAAAAGAAAAACTTTCCTTTGTTGAAGAGCTCACAATTGGGCAATTAATTTTAGATATACTACTCCTTGTTAAGATAAGGTCTTAACTCCTAAATAACTTTAAAAATTTTGATCAGATTTCTAAAAGATGGTATTAATGTTTTGATAGTGATGATAAACTAAATGTTTGACATAAGTAGAAGATTGTTCACGAATTTCACCACAATTGTAGATTGTACTATATAAATATTTTTCCCATAGACAATTCCAGACTATAGACTTTGTTTTAAATGCTTTCATATCAAATATCAAAAGAATAAAGTGGAAAAGAAAATAGCTTAGAAGAAAGAGAAAATAGAACATAGAATAAAAATTAGAAGTAAGGATGCAAGTACCTAGGATCTAGGGTTTCACATGTGATGTTTGTAATGGATATGCGGTATGATTATTTAATCTAGATATTGTGTATTAAAAGGAAATAAATCTTAATTATCCGTGCACCTTTTCCAGAAACCTACGAAGTGTACCCTAATTTTCTTAACTACTTATTGTTATAGGATTAAGTTAATTAAAATTCTTAAATTCTATAGCTGTTCACGGAATTCTTCAAGGTCATAATGCTTATTCTCATCGCCTTAGACTTCCAAGTTTAAAATCTTAATTATTTTATATTAGATTTCTGCTTATTGGTTCCATATCCTAGTATATAGAATTATATCATAGTACAGGCTTATGCACAAAGCAAATATTAAAAACACAAGATATTAATTTAACAACAATATCTATCATAAATAAATCAAAACCATATACTTTATTGCATTGTACACATGCTACATTGTAAATGTAAGATTTAGGACTTAACCCAGGCATAAAATAAATTTAAAACTCAAATCCATCTTAAACAAGACAATTAAAATTTAAAAAAAAAAGAAAGAAAGAAAAGCTCATTAGTTGAGAGCTTCGATGGTGTGTCAACCGTTCTTTGCAACTTAGTCGCTATACCTCCTACCTCGTACTCTCCCCCTCCTCTCCGGCCCGTATGCTATCCCTCTCTAAAATTCTCCGCCTCTAAAATTCTTTGCCTTAACAGCGTGCCCACAACCCTTTTTGTATTGCTGGAATTGCTTGGTTGAATTTGTCAATAGGATTGCGCAAGAGATGGCGAATTCATGGTTATGGAGAGCTCTTAGGCGGTGGTGCATTGCGCAAACTAATTATTTCATGAGACTTGGTCAGAAGGATTTCCATTGAGCGGTCGGAAGAATTGCACATGGTAGTGGACGGTCAGATTTTTGCATAAAATGTTAACGGTGCAAGCTAAAAAATTGCATTGCTGCGAACTAGTGGACGGCTGGATCTTGCTATAGAAAATTACTGGATGTTTGGAAGGCCTGGATTCAATTAGAGCTTGCCGAAATTATAGGTCGGTGGATTGCATGAGTTGGAATTTTCTGGATGTAAGTTTTAGACGTCTAGCAAGCATCGTTTGGACGCTTAAGAAAAATGGAATTTCGGCATCGTGGACAACTTGGATTAGCTGGACTCGTGGGAACCACTGCTTGGACGGCCGAGATTCAAGAGGCGCTGCAATTAGTTGCCTTGATACAATTTTTGGATGGCTTGGTTTGCATGGATGGACAGCAGAACGTGAGATTTAGATGGCTAGGCCGTGCCTTGATTCATATGGATGGGATAATCGGATGTTGCATGGCTTGCTGCACTTAAAAACGACGGACGGTTTAGATTTGCTTAATTTGGTGCTGGTTGGAATGATTTAGTGAAATTTCTGGCCGTGGAAACTTGTGGGGTCCACTGCTTGGATGGTGATTGCTAGCTTGCACAAAAAATATTTAAATTATTAATTCATCAATAAATAAACAAGTGGTCAATATATTAAAATTATTTGAAACCAGAGTATTGCAATAATTATTTTTAATATCAAACACATTTGATTTTATGAATAAATAAAAATATAATTTCAAGTGGAAAGATCACAAAAGTTATTTAAATAACTTGAAATTAATATCTGATACTCAAATGTTGCAAATACACATTTTAAAGTAAAATTCACATTATATTCAGATAATTACCAATCAAATTAATATAAAATACCCACGAAATATATTATTAATCAATAATTTTAAAAGACTAGGTGAACACTATTTTAATATCTGTCCTTATCCCAACTTAGCAATCGAAATAGGGCTCGTCGCCATAGATGGGCAAGAGATACTAGACAAATAAATTGAAAATTTTTTCAAGTCAACTTTATCCAAGTGGATTACCCTTAATGGCTAGCCAATGTTATACTTGTTTCAAAAAATAATGATGAATGGCATATGAGTACTGACTTTACTAATCTAAACAAAAATAGTTTAAAGAATTGTTATCCCTTGCTTAATATTGATGAACCAGTCAATTCTATCAGACATGATGTAGTGACTTTTCTCAATGTTTATTTTGGTTAGCAACATAATATGGCACATGCTAATAAAGAAAAGGCCTCCATCATGTACAAACGGTACTTTCTGATGCACTATTATGTCATTTGGCTTTAAGAATGTTGGAGTCACCTATTAGATAACTATAAAAATGTCTCCATTAAATAGTTGTGGCACAATGCAGAAGTGTATATAGATGACATGCTCGTTAATAGAAATAATCCTACGGACCAATTTGTTGATCTCATTGAGATATTAGAAGCACTTAGGGGTAATGACCTAATGTTAAACCAACAAAAGTGCACATTTGAAGTATCTATTAGAAAATGTCTAGCTTCTTAGTCAGCTAAATTTGGATCAAAGTTAATCCATATATAATTAAAGTGATCTAAGACTTAGTTCCTATTTAAGACCATAAAAGAAGTCCAAAGCTTGAAGGAAAAAATCGTAACATTACATTACTTAATTGCTAAATTCGCCAATAGTGTCTGCCCTTTTCCAAGGTCATTCAAAAAACTACACTTAAGGCTTACAAAATGGGCCAAATGATCTCATGGTGCCTTAAATACAATGGAGAATTTTCAAAAAAAAAAATGAAATAATACCACGAGAGTCCTCCCTTGCTTATGTAACCCTAAGATGATGAGACTCTGCCCCTTAACAATATTAACTTGTTGGTTAGTTCAGTGCTCATAAACAACCGCTTAGGAGAAGTAACACCCATTATATTGTACCACTGGAGCTCTCCATCAAGCTAAATTAAAATATTTTTCATTGGAGAAGCTAGCCTTCACCCTTATCATAGCATCAAGATGGCTCCACCTGTATTTTTCAATCTCACCCAATCTGCATACCAACTAGGCATTGAAAGATGGTCTACCATCTGAGGGCTTTGAGGTGACTAGTGAAGTGGACCCTCGAGCTAACACAATACAATATTGAATACATCCCCCAACTTGCTATTAAAACATAGGTCTCGGTGAACTTCATTGTTCAATTTGCTGGGGCTTTCAAACAAATCCATGAACCTTAACGGTCCTTATATATTGATAACTCATCATGTCTTTGGAAGGGGAGGTGAGGATCATAGAACATAGCTCTAACTAAGATATCATAAAATCTTCAAGGAGGCTAAGTTTTTCCATCACCAATAATATAGCAAATATGAGGCCTTAATATTGACCTTCACCTTAGCTAACATCTTAGGAAAAACAGTAATCACCCACTTTGTCTAGATATCAATTATTAATTAAGTTTATAGTGAACTGATCCAACGGATGAGACAATTGGAAAATACCGATATGGGATAAGAAAGTTGTCTATGATTTTGATGATCCACGTCACAAGGGCAAGCAATAAGGTGTAGAGATCCTTGCAAAACTAGTGGCCAATATCGTTGCTAAAAGAGTCACCATTGAAATCAAGAATAAGCCCAGTATTGAAGAACCTAAAGTCATGCAAACAACCGATGGTGACTAAGCCCAGTTTACATGCTGGATGGATTCTATCAAATGATACATTCATAATGAGATCCAAGCAACAAAGTTGAGGCTTGGGCCTTGGTGTGACAGAATGCCTTGTACTTAATGGAAGGTGACACTCTAAGTCATCATTTGTCCGGACATCCCCATTAAAGATGTTTATGGCTAGATATTGAAGTCTGTTGACACAAATACATTGGGGGAATTGTGCCAAATGTTTGTCCTAAGATTGTGGCATAACCAAAGAAGGGAGGGGTGAATTGGGTTCTTTTGAAATTCTTTTAGAGTATATGGCTTAACCACATGTAAATTAAGTCCCTTTGAATGAAGACGTGGAGAACAGAAATATACACAGAGTAATAATGTTAAACACACAAGATTATAGTGGTTTGAGATAACCCTTCCTACTCTACTCCTCCAAGAGCACACCTTTATACCTTGGGTTCTATTTGTTGGTCTCGAGTTAATGGCAAAACCCAAGAGGGGAGGGGTGAATTGGGTTCTTAAAAAATTCTTTGGTAAATCAAAACTTAACCCCTTTAAAGTTTTAATCCCCTTGAATGTAACAGATAGAAATCAACAAGAGAATGAAAGCGATAATAAAAAACAGTAGACAAGATTTATAGTGATTTGAGCAACCTTTCACTACTCCACTCTTCCAAGCTCACACAACCTTGTGACTTGGGTTCCACTATGTATTCTGCGAATACAACTAGAGTCTCCGCTCTCTTTTAAATTCTAGCTCTAGGGGGCATATACAACCAGAGCCTCTGCTCTCTTTTAGATTCTAGCTCTAGGGGGCATATATAATCAACACAAGTAGGTAATGAGTTACGCTCCAATCACAACTTTACTTGCAATGTCTTGGTTTGAACCACCAAACTCAATCCAAACACCAAAAACAAACAACAATATGAAAATAGAAGAAACCTACACTTTACTGATTTTTGTAGCAAGTTTCAGCTCGTGGAAGAATCTGTAGAAGCAACAAATCGTATTACATTAAAGCAAACCGCAACATTGAAGCTTGTTCTTCTTTTGAAAATGAATAGATTACTCAATTGTAGAGAAAAGTATATAAAAGCTCTTAGTAGCACTTCTTTCCTCTTTGTCAGCTCTTTGTTATATATATCCATACTTGCTTGAGTGTCTATATATAAAGGAGGGAAAATTTTGAACGTTATAGAGTTGGTTGGCGCGTAATAAATGTCCCAACGTTCAAAAATTCGAACATTATATCTCCAAGTCGCAGGTGGAGTCAACTTTGTCCGCGACTTCACCCAAGTTGCATGCTGGAGTCGACTTCATGTGCGACTTCGGCTGTTCTTCAGCTTCTAAGTCTATCTTCTGGGTCGACTTGGCTTGAGACTTAGCCTCAAGTCGATCTTGGAGTTGACTTGGGGTGCGACTTGACCTCAAGTCGATCTTGGAGTCGACTTGGTGTGCGACTTGGCTATTTCCTTGTGCCTAGTCAGTTTGATCTTTGTTGATATATCTCTTGTTTGTTTAACTTCTTCTTCTTCTTCTGTCTTTCAATATTAGAAGCTTTCTTTTAAGTCTCGTGAACTTGAAGAACTTGAATCTTGTATGAACAAATCCAACTTTGATTTGGAATGAATGAATACATGTGTCTTGCTTGCTTTAAACTTGAATTAGTCTTCACATACTCAAGTTTGAGAAACTTGAGTTGTCTTCATCTTGAAGTGGACTTCGCTTTTGACTTGAGCTTGAGAATCTGTCTTATCATGTTAAAGTTGCTTGCTAGAGTCGACTTTGCTTGTGACTTTACCCAAGTCGCATGTTGAGTCAACTTTGGTTGCGACTTCAGAAGTTTTGCTACATAATTTTAGCTTTGAAAGGAAGACGCCACTTCAAGTCAATTATGGGGTCGACTTCATCTGCGACTTGAGGCCAAGTCGCAAGTAGAGTTGACTTCATCTGCGACTTCGGTTGTTTTGTATCCCGAAATCAACGCTAGAGAGAAAATGCTGCTTCAAGTCAATACTGGAGTCGACTTCATCTGCGACTTCGGTTGTTTAACTCTCCAATTTCAACGCTATCCATAAAGTACCTGTTGAAGTCGCTTGTGGAGTCGACTTTGGGATCGACTTCGCCTAAATCGAAGTTGGAGTCGACTTGGAGATCAACTTGGGCTGATTTTTCATTCCTTAAAGGCATTCGTTAAATTTATTAGTAATCATATCGTACTCAAATTTGTATTTGTTAATCATCAAAACTTATGCTTTGGTCAATTTGATTTAACTGTTGTTTCCAACACTACTAAATCAGTAGTATTACAGCTAAGGCCCTTGCTTTGTTATAAATTCTAGCTTTAGAGGGCTTTTACAAATATCACACAAGTAGGTAGCAAGTCATACTCCAACCACGCGCTACTTTTCTTTACTTGGCCTTGGTCTCCAATGCCAAGCATAGTAGAATCATACAAGTATGAATAAAAGGAGTCTATACTTTATAGATGGTGTAGAAAAAAAATTTCAACATGAGGAAGAACGGGTAGCATGGGTTTGAATAAGGTAGCTTTAGCACTGCAATGAATGATAATTCTTCTTGTAGAGCACTTGATTGATTACTTGAATGCTTGTAGGTTGGAAAGTGAAAGCTTAATTAATGCTCTAGCTAACCTCTCCACTTTATTTGATGAATCTTAAACAGAGAAGAAATAAATTTGAATGTTATGAGGTAGGTGGCACGCATTAAATGTGCCAACATTCGAATTTTTTCGACTATTACAATGCAAGTTGCAGCTAGAGTCGACGTTGGCTGCGACTTCACTCAAGTCGCATACTGGAGTTGACGTGTGGTTCGACTTCGATTGAGGCATTTCAACTCCTTAAACTATTCTCCCTTATACAGTGCTTCTTGAGTTTCATTTAGAGTCGACTTAGTTTTCAACTTAACCCAAGTCGCATGTGAGTCAACTTCAGGTGTGAGTTTGTATGTTCAACTTTCAACCAATCAATTCATGCAACCCTTAAGTAAACTTGGCCATGGGACTTCGCCCAAGTTGCTAGTGAATTCGACTTGGCTCTGCGACTTCACTTTGTTGGAATCAAAGGAAAATTAAGTACAATCCATGTTTCGATGATTAACAATTCAATAAGAGAATGTTTTGGGTACTAATGTGGTTTGTTAAACTTGGTTAAAGGATAAAAACTTAGATTTTAGAATATAGCAGACCAAGTCACAAGGCCAAGTCGACTTCGCCATCAACTTGAGTGGAGTCGATACCCAAGTCGACCTCAAGACCAACTTCAAATGAGAAAAACCTTCCAGCGCTGAATTTGGGGACAAGGATAGGCGAAGTCACAGTCGAAGTCGACTCCACCTGTGACTTAGGTGTAGTCGCAAACCCAAGTTGACTCCATATCTACTTGAAGAGATCAATTCCTTCTAGTGTTGAATTTGGGCTAGGAGACAGGTGAAGTTACAGTCGAAGTTGACTCCACCTGCGACGTGAGTGAAGTTACATTCCCAAGTCGACTCTGTAATGCGGCTTGAGTGAAGTTGAACCTCAAGTCGACCCAAGCATCCGACTTGAGTCAAGCTAAACACCAAGATTGTCCATACAAGCAAATATTCATGATAGAATCATTCAAGATGGTATATTATTCAAGGGAAGATTATTAACTACATCTTTGGACTTCAAACTCAATGAAATCAAATCATTTTTAGATGAAGTCCACAAAGATAAAGTTTTCAAAAGAAGATGAACATGTCGAGTTCCAAAACCAAGAACTAAAGATCAAGGGTACCATTGGAAGAACAAGATATAAAATGAGTAAGGAGCATCAAGTATCACTTTCCAAAGAATCCAAGTTCCAATTTTATGCATACAATGGTGAAGTCGCACCCAAAGTCGACTTCACTTACGACTTGGGTCAGGTCCAAAACCAAGTCAACCTAAAATGGAACTTGAAGCCATGCTGGGGACCAAAGTTGCATCCGAAGTCAACTCTAGTCTGCGACTTGGGTGAAGTCGCATCCGAAGTCGACTCCACATGTGACTTGGTTCGCAACAGTCGGAAAAATTTGAACGTTGGCGCGTTAAATGTGCATCATCTACCACCAAACATTCGAATTTACTCCATTACAAAAGAGCAGTCAAGAGGATGTGCTAGAGGTTAGAGAAGCATTCATTATAGTCACCTTCCACCCTCTCTAAGCATTGATCTACACCAACTTCAAGTGAATAACTTTGCTCCAACTTACTGAAAGCGACATTATTGATCATTTCATTCTCTCAGCAAGTTCTTCCACAAGCTGAAATCTACCTGCACAAACTTATAAAGTGTAGTTTTCATTTTTTTACTCATTACTTGTATTTGACACTTTGTTTGATATTAGAAATTGAAACCAAGTGAAAACAAAGTAGTGTTGTTACTTGAGTGTGACTTGTCCCCTACTTTTGCTATAGTTGTGCAAGCCCCCTAGCGCTGGAATCTAAAAGAGAGTTGTTGCTCTAGTTATATTTGACAATCCAATAGTGGAGTTTAATTCACAATGGGCGTGAGCTTGGAAGAGTAGAGTAGGGAAGGTTTTTTGAACCGCTATAAAACTTATGTCTATTGCTATGGCTTGCTTATCTGCTTTTATTGCTTTATTTCTCTTCATATTCTCTGCTTGTTTCGTTAAGGGGATTAAACTAAATGGGGGGAAAGTTTCTGCTTGAGCAAATTTTTAAAATACCCAATTCACCCTCCCCTCTTAGGTTATTACCATAACTCAAGACTAACAAGTGGTATCATAGCAGATCTTTGAGTTTAAACCAAAGAGATCTTACAAATGGCATCTCAACAAACTTTCACCCCTGCATTTGTCGAAGGCCAATCATTTACAAGGCCATCTCTATTTGATGGGAGTAACTTCAATTACTGGAAATTAAGAATGAAAAAACTAATCATGGCTACGGATGTAGACTCTTGGATTGCTATCCAAGATGGTGTTGTGTTGCCTATTGATGAAAGTCTTCACATGGTCTGAGAAGGAAGTTAGAATTGTTAAAAGCAACACTAAAGCCATGAACTCCCTCTTTGTGCACAAACGACATCCGAATATGATAGGGTATCATCTTGACAAACCACCAAAGAAATATGAGATACACTTACATCTATTTATGAAGGAACTTCTCAAGGCCAAGGGATAAGAAGAAATATTTTGATTAGAGAGCTAGAAAGCTATAAAATGCTTGAGATAGAAAATATTTCTAAAATGTTTGCTAGATTCTCTAAAATTACTAATACTTTAAAAGGTCTTGGGAAAGCTATTTCTAAACCTAAGCAAGTTATGAAGATTCTAAAAGTGCTACCCGAATCATGGACTACCAAGATCACGACCATTGAGGAAGCAAAAGACCTTAATACCCTAAGACTTGAAGATCTTATTAACTCACTCATGTCACATGAGTTGATAATGAGGAGGAATGAGGAGCAACACAAAGGCAAAAGAGCTATTGCCTTAAAAGCTGTACAAATTTCAGATGAGTCCACCTCATCTTCTCAAAACGACAATGAGGAGATAGCGCTACTCACAAGAAGATTCAGAAAATTCACGAGGAAAGGGAAGAACTTCAAGAGCTTCAAGGAAGGGAACACAAAGGAGAAAAAGAATGAAAGTACAAAGTGCTTCTGGAGTGGAGGAATGGGTCATATGCAAGCCCAATGTCCTACACCCGAAGAAAACAAAACAAGAGAATGAAGAGAAAAGAAGGATTGAGGCAAAAAACAGAAGGTTCCAAAAGGCAAAAGGAAGAAGCATGTATGTCAACAAGGAAACATCCACAACTTGCAGTTCTTCAAATGAAGAAAATGAGGCTGCAAACTATGCAAGGATCTGTTGCATGGCTATAAAGGTGGAAGATTCCAACCTATGCTTCACCACAACAGAAATTTTAGAGGATCAAACTACTTCAATAAACTGCACAAGTAGTGAAGAGGTAACCTCTATGTTAAAAACTCTTTCTATTTTCTCTTCCACAAATGAATGTCTCAAATGTGCTAAATTAGAAGAACTACAACAACATATGATTCACTATATGAGAAAATAAAGAAGTTATGAAACAAATTCACAATAAAGAAAACACAACGATACAGTAATTATTATGAATGGAAAATTTGCATAAAAAGTTGACTATCTAACAAATGAAAAGAACTCTTTGTCAAGTGAGGTAGAAAGATTTTAAAAAATGAATCACTTGCTAAGTTTTTTAATCCAGGAGAAAACGTCAAAACGTTTTTAAATATGACTGCCTAAAACAACAAAAGAGGACTTGGGTATTCTAAATTTGATAAGGGAGAATGTAGCAAGTATAATGCCCCAAAGACCTATAAAAACTAAGCAAAGCCCATTCATGTTAAACTAAAAATGAATCATGTTGCTTGGACCAAAAGACCAACTTAGGAACTAACTACTATATGGATTCCCACTCCAAGACTCATGGGAGCTTGTAATTTTTGCAACAAGATAGGACACAAGGTATATCAATGTAAAATAAGAAAATTTTATGACCTTAGTGTAAAATTGGTTTGGGTACCAAAGATCATTGGATTTATGCCTTCAATAATAGATCTACGTAGATGTCAATAGCTAACTAACCTAAATAGACCTATAAATTGAGTACCAAAAAGATAAGTGATGATCCCCGGCAACGGCACCAAAAACTTGATGCGCACCACGTGCTTGTCGTTAAGAGCACTGTGATCACCAGT
>JAXCLR010000063.1:25551164-25580584 GCA_035584095.1 Annona squamosa | reverse complement strand
ATTTGCACCCTCTCATTCTATCTCATATCACGTTTCATCAAGGGGATTGAAATTATAAGAGGTTAAGTTTTAATTTATCAAAGAATTTTTCAAGAACCCAATTCACCCCTCCCCTCTTGGATTTTACTATAAACTCGGGGCCAACACCATCTCCACCGCCTGCACCAGTTGAGCCTGCATCACCTCAATCCCACGGCTCTTGCTCTCTGAGGGGTTCTTACATTCTCGATCCACATCCGCATTCACCCACCTGTCGACTTCTGTTCATGCTATATGAGATCACCTTGAACAAATGGAAGATCGGCTCATGCAACAGTTGTTAGGGATCCACACAATGATGATGGATACACATTCATCAAGACAAGATGGATCATAAACTGCGCAAAATCAAGTACAAACTCATGTCAGGAAGGGTCACCCGGTGCCGAGTTTACCTGATCTGGATCCATATCTTTGGTGATTCTGTGAGAGCTGAACCCACCATTCAGCATCTCTCATCTTTCTACTCATCTGCCCACATTTGACCTATCCCCCTACTCGTCCTCCATCCTATCCAATCTCAACCTTCCAGTTTACCAAATCTAGATTTCCTTATCTCCTTTATTATTCTTTGACAAAAAGGGGGAGAGAGATTTGAGTTTTCAAACTTAGTTTACTCTCATGGGTTAGGTAGCATGTACATTTAGGTCTCATTCGCCTTTTTTTTGTATTTCACATTATATAAAAATGTTTGAATATATGACATGTTTTGGTTCATATTGTGTTATGGTTGAAATTGCAATGTTTGAATGTATGAAATAATGTGTTGATTCATTCAAATTTGGAATGCAATGAGAATGCAATTTGTATGTTCTAAACACCAAAACAAGTATGATAAGTTATTTTGAAAGAAAATCAAAGGTATATCTCAAATTGGTTTTGTCAATCATTAAAAAGGAGGAGATTGTTAGAATCAAAGGTAAATTCAGCACAATCCATGTTTTGAGGATTAATAACTCAATTTGAGAATGTTTTGGGTACTAATGTGGTTTGTTAAACTTGGTTGAAGGATAAAAACTTAAATTTCAGAACATAGCAGACCAAGTAGCAAGGCCAAGTTGACTTAGTCATCGACTTGAGTGAAATTGATACCCAAGTCGACCTCAATACTGACTTCAAATGAGAAAAACCTTCCATCATTGAATTTGGCACAAGAACATATGAAGTCGCAGTCGAAGTCGACTCCACTATCAACTTCAGGAGATCAATTCCTTCTACCGTTGAATTTGGGCTAGGAGATTGGTGAAATTGAAGTTGAAGTTGACTCCACCTGCGACTTGGGTGAAGTTGCATTCCCAAGTCGACTCTGCAATGCGACTTGAGTGAAGTTGAATATCAAGTCGACCCAAGCATCCGACTTGAGTTAAGTTGAAGACCAAGACAGTCCATATAAGCAAATATCCATGATAGAATCATTCAAGATGGTATATTATTCAAGGGAAGATCATTAACTACATCTTTGGACTTCAAACTCAAGGAAGGCAAATCATTTTTAGATGAAGGCTATGAAGAAAAAGTTCTCTAAAGAAGATGAACATGCTAAGTTTCAAAATCAAGAACTGAAGAGCAAGGGTATCATTGGAAGAACAAGATATGAAATGAGTAAGGAGCATCAAGGATCACTTTCAAAAGAATCCAAGTTCCAATTTTATGCATACAGACGGTGAAGTTGCACACGAAGTCGACTTCACTTGAGATTTGGGTTAGGTCTAAGACCAAGTTGACCTGAAATGGAACTTGAAGTCATCTTGGGGACCGAAGTTGCAACCGAAGTCAACTCCAGTGTGCGACTTAGGTGAAGTAACATCCGAAGTCAACTCCACATGCTACTTGGTTTAGAATGGTCGAAAAAATTTGAATGTTTGCGCATTAAATGCGTGTCATCTACCACCAAATGTTTGAATTTACTCCACCATTATAAAAGAGCAGTCAAGAGGATGTGCTAGAGGCTAGAGAAGCATTCATTGTGTTCACCTTCCACCCCCTCTAAGTATTAAGTGATCTAACCAACTTCAAGTAAAGAACTTTGCTCTAACTTGCTGAAAGCGACATTACTGATCATTTTATTCTTTCAACAAGTTCTTCCACATGCTGAAATCTGCCTACATAAACTTATAAAGGATAGTTTTCTTTTTTTATTCATTATTTGTATTTGACACTTAGTTTGATATTGAAAATCGAAACTAAGTAAAAGCAAAGTAGTGTTGTGACTTGAGTGTGACTTGTTACCTACTTTTTCTGTGGTTGTGCAAGCCCCTAGCACTAGAATCTAGAAGAGAGTTGCTGCTCTAGTTGTATTTGACAATCCAATAGTGGAACCCAAGTTACAACAGGCATGAGCTTGGAAGAGTGGAGTCGGGAAGGTTGCCCAAACCACTATAAAACTTGTGTCTACTGCTGTGGTTTGCTTATCTACTTTTATTGTTTTATTTCTCTCCATATTCTCTACTTGTTTCATTAAGGGGATTAAACTAAATGGGGGAAAGTTTCTGCTTGAGCAAATTTTTAAAATATCCAATTCATCCCTCCCCTCTTGGGTTATTGCCATAAACTTGGGACCAACACACTTATTGTTTGAAGTCAAGAATTCCACAATTTGTCCTTCTTTGCTTTCACTCTTCCAAGTCTTTGCTTTAAGTCAACTTCATCTTGAACTTCATCGAAGTTGCATGATAGAGTCAACTTTGATTTGGGACCTGACACCTGGGATTTTAGTAGTTTAAATAATTCTTTTCTTCATAGTCAAAGGTTGGAGTCTCGAGTCGACTTTGCCTTCGACTTGACTTAAGTTATAAGGTGGAGTCGACTTAGCCATCAACTTCACACATTCAACTTTCAATTAGATGGTTTATGCAACCTCCTAAGTAGACTTGGCTATCAACTTCACCCAATTCACAAGTGAGGTCGACTTGAGTATAGACTTGACCCAAGTTGAATGACTGAGTTGACTTGACTTTGAGACTTGGTTTGCTTTGCTTTATCAATTGAAAATTTCTTCATCAAGACATTTCACAAAATACGTTAATAATCTTTAATACTCAAAATTGGATTGTTAATCATCAAAATATGTATTGCTTTTAGTTTTCTAGTGAAGTTCATCACACCGACCACCTTGAATGGGAGAACCTCATCTACAAAAGCTTATGAGCTAGATCTTTTTAGCCAAGAATGGAACAAAGATGCACAATGAATCATCCAGAGACGTTAACAGTGCTAGATGTATGAACAAATCCTAAAGCAATCATCCACTAAACATACTCTCATCATTGAAGCTTGGTCATTTGCTCAATGGTGGTTGGACATCCTTAGACCCTTGCTAGTACCCAAAGTTAAAAGATATTTCCTTATCATGGTAGTAGATTATTTCTTTAAGTGGTTTGAGGACAAACCTCTAGCCAAAATTATTATTGTCATAATAATGTATTTTTTAGGGGAACATATCCTCTACCAATTTGGCTTCGTCAACAATAATGACCAACATTTATCAAAGAAAATGACAATGGTCAATTGATCATTTTAGCGAACTTTGGAATGTTTTGCCGCATATATGCCATCAACTAAAGCACCCTACAACCGAGCTCCTCAACTAAAGAATAACTTGTGATTTTCCTTATAAGATACTCTAACAAAAGGCTTCTCATGGAACATTGTTAACTAAGCCTTGATATCTTTCATCATGTGACCTATTAAGGTCTCGATAACCTCCCCTACACTCTCAAAGAAACATAGGGAGCAAGTGCATGAAAGCTTTGCCTCTGCGCCATTAATAGTAGTGAATCTAGTTACCACTATTATAAATTTAACTTTCTCCATGGGCAATAGCCAATATGAAGGTTGAAGACGATCATGACTGAAAAACCTATTAAAAGCTTGCAAGGAGAAAAATCCTACTTAACGAAAATTTTTTATGTCAACTCTCGATGTAAAAGGAGTGCCTCACTTAGGTTCCCCTCCAATCCTTCAACTTTGGCCCAACCATTAATGTTAAGTTGGAAGAGTGGTGCTTCACATTTGTCTATGTGATACTTCAAGTCGACGTCAATCCTAGTACCCTCCATTAGAGGTTCTAGTAATTTCTCCACAAACTCAAAAGGCAATTTCAGAAGAAGTTCCCAAGCCTGATTCTCTAAGAACTCAAGTTCAACAATAAGTGCATAAAACCATGGCTGAGCTAACCGATCATCTCATAGAATGTAAGGCTGCAGCGTGGTATCGTGACAAGTTAAGGTTCATGAATCTACTCAACTTTGTTGTTGCCTATTTCACCTTTTTAATAATTGATGTCAGAGATTAGAATCCAAACCAACAACACTATGGGTAGCACTTCAAATTGTCGCTATTGTTGTAAGATCATTAGGCTAAAAGGAAGAACGATCAATTCCGTTCTTCCCCTTGCTTTAGTATTTTAATGATCATCTTTGTCCCCTTTACTTTGATAGTGACAAAATAGTAACCTAAAGTTAGGTACTAGAATTACTTTTTAGGCTTTGCATGAGAAGTCTTAAGGACTCCTTAGGGCTACTAGTACTTTTCTATCCATGCTAAGACTTATACTATTTATGACAATTGCCTCGATACTCTTACGAGGGATAATCCACTAGCAAGCATGCTTGTCATCATTAGAGACATGAAAGATTGCGTCAATAACATCACTTGATTCCTGAGGAAGGACAATGCATTTGGTATAACCAACTGCACGTCTTCATAAACATGGGGATCTGCCTCCCCTTCATGAAAGCAAGTGGTTAGAGAAGCCTTATTTAACTATCGAATATAGATTTCATCATTAGCCATGATGATCACTTCTAACACAACTAACTTCTTATAAAGTCTCCTCCTCTTTTGAACATTTTCCATAATAGGATTAGTAGAAGACCAGGCATGACTAGAAGCAATGAAAAAGAGGGTGGGGAGCAACTTCTTTACACTTAGGAAGGTTCTTATCAACACAATTTTAATGAACACCTACAAGATTTTTCTTTAAAAATAGAACCTCAAAAAATACTACATCATTAAAGAATCCACCATCTCTTAATAGATGGATGGATTGCATTACTATGTTAAGATGTTCCATCAAACACTCTTATTCTAGTAGCACATAAAAAAGAATAGCTCATTTCAGTCATGGATAGATGAAGGGTTATTCCTTACTAGATGAGTATTACCTCATTAAAAACTACAAAGAGGATGGACTGTCAACAAAGCTTTGAACCAACTCCATAAAGAAATTGTTACTCTATTTACCGAAAAAGCTAATTACGACCCTTCTTAAAGAATTAGGCAATAATTCTATGACAAGTAACAAGTGACAAGTAGACCCTTCCTAAACAATACTCTCAGGCACATCCCTTGTAAAGAAGAGCCAAGCCTTTTCCCTAACCTCATATGCTCATATTGATACCTTGATGCATGATGATGTTAAAAAACTTCCCTCTTAAGAAAGCTTATTAATATCATAGCCTTCGACTCGAACCAAGTTACCCAACATTAAGTGTGATGTTAATGATAGCAAAAGACAAAGCTAATTTGGTCATCATAAGTCATCCATAGTCAACCTTGTTATGCATCAACCTATCAAGGATTTATATGTTGCCTTGCAAATGATTCACTTATATTAACTGTTTTATAAAAATAAAAAGTAAAAAATGTATCATTTGGCTTAAGCTAATAAGCTAACAACTTAGCCAGGCTTAGTAAAAATAACTAGTTAGTTATTAGAGTTTTGACAAAATGCAACACCATGAATCTACATGTCCATACGATCCTTTGTTTTCAGTAAAAGATTTTAGATCAAAATCATTTATTATTTTATTAGTAGCTATGAGCTCTAATCTAATGTAATAATATTTATACACCTTTTTTATTTTTAAAATTTAAGCAATTAATAATCTTTTTAACAAGCATTTTTTTGTGGTGCTAAAATCAATTTGATTAAAATTTCAATTTTTCAAATTTGAATCCCTTGGATAGTTGGCATATAAGTAATAAAATGAAAATAAATATATAAAAATAAATTTTAAAATTTGTAATCTTCAGTATCATAAATAAATGAACATCAATGAATCTTATGAGTAGTTTAAACTTTTCAAAAAATTATAAAACTGATACTCCAAGGATACTTGGACATATCAGATGCATTAGATCATATAACTTTTAATATATGTATACATAAGTTTCTGTATAATAAACATATATACAGGATTGAATTTTTTATCATATCATTATAAAGAGATAGTGTTCACTTCTAGTTTTGATCCTAAAATCCCTTGCGCACACAAGGATGTGATACCGCTAGGCAATGCTCTGGTTCACATACAAGACTGAATATTATGAATGGTTTAAATCATAAACCTAATTATTACAAAGGAGAATCTTACACCACCTTTTTTTTATTATTCTATATATCATGGAATCATACTTTAGAAGATCTCTGTTTCTTATAACAATCAATCCACCAACTCATGTGTCCAAAATTTGCTCAACTAATGGATAATATGCATAAGGATAGCAACAAGAGATAACGCTCCTATACGAGAGATGACAACTTCCCCTAGAATCGAACTTGTGACCATTGGCACTAAGACATAATATGGTCAACAACTGCATTATGTGCTTGGGCTTGAATCTTAAACCACCTTGGAGAAATCTCTCATCCCTATAACAAAGTCCCAACATTACTAACATAACTTTCACATTTAGGGTTCATGGTAAAAAAATGCCCTATTTTTATGTTGGTCCTCTCATGACTTGGAGCAATCATAGACGCAGTGCAAATAAGGCAAAAGCTATACTTGAACAATCTGTAGATAATGTTAATTGGTCGAATGCCTTCTCATTTGTGCAAGTGCAAGTCACAATATGAGTATCATTATATCAAAAGCTACTACAGTAGATATTCAATACAAAAAGGTTAGAGAACAAACCAAAATGAGATTTTCGACATGAACTAGTACAGAAAAAAAGCAATGACGGCAATATATTGTGCTTAGAACATGGAAATGGTGGGACACAATTGAGTGAAATTAAGCGGAAGATATCAAAGTGTGGCCAAAAAATTTGTAAATTGGCGTAAAACCAATAGGGAGAGATTGTAAGGGAAGTAATGAAATACTAAAAGGAGCTAGATTATATTAGTGAACTTCCCTTAATTGAAAAGAGGGATGAAGATAGTATGATACTGAAAACACAAATAAACTCCTAAAAACTGAGGAGATCATTTCGAAGAGAAGATCTGTGATTAATTTACTATAATTGAAGGATATAAACACAAGCTTTTTTTTATCCAAATGGCCTCTATAGAGGAGAAGAATTTATTATATTTTTACTTTTACGGATTGAATGGACTAATTTATGACTAAATGATGAGATGCATATATATCTAATTAAAATGCTCGTTTTAATACAAGTATAAATGTCAATCAAGTAATAAAAAATGAGTAGAGTATCATTCCCACGAGGATTGTGTTAAACCAACTAGCATCTTAAAATTCAATTGTCTAAAGTGATTTGATAAATTGAATAGAATTTGTATTCAAAGAACTAAATTATACATTAAATAACCAAAATGGCATGGATATTGCTGAGATTACTTTGAGATGAGTAAGGTAGATGGGGATATGATTAAATTTCCATGGATAAAAAAATCAAAAAGTGTAATGGATTTTCTCCCATTTAGTGCTAAGTTTAGCATCATCAGCTTGATGTCCATTTGATAATCAACCAATACTCGTTGTATCGAATTTCTTTCCATGCAGGTTATGCTTTGGAGGTTCAAATCTCTTCTTAGACTTCTCAAACGTTAGCCTCTTCTCTTGAATTTCATAGAGGCTAAAGAAGAGTTGTTCAGGATCTTGACTTGATGATGACTCCAAGGTATTACTTTCAAAGAATATGCATTCATTGATCAAGTACTGCTGCTTTTGGATTTTAAAAAGACATATTGGAGGTGTGTTGATATGATAACTTTCATTTTTCTCTACTGCAACAGCCACTATCTCTTCATGGCTTTCTTCCTTAATGTTTTTCTTTCCACCAACTCTGCCACTTGTTCAAGCACATTTTGGGGGGCAAATAATGATATCATATTATGTGATATCTCTTCATTGATGCATGGATTGACTTCATGGACCTATTATAACTCATCTTCTTCTGAATTTTCTCTAATATGACTAGAACAAGCTTCTTGATACTGACATTGGATCGAGGTAGCCAATTACTCCACCTATTTTTGCATCTTCTCATAAATGCATCTAATTTTTCATGAATTGCATGAATATGTCCTCCAAAGATGGCTAGTTTTCAGGTGGCAATGGGTCTTTTGTTTCTTGTGCTTGAAAATCTAAAGACATCATATTTTTTGTTTGCAGGTCTCCATGGTTGTCTAATGTAACATTTGAATGACCAAGATAGCCTACGGATGCTGAGTAATACATGTATTGAATTGACAAATGTCCCTCGCCTCAATAAAAATTGCAGTAACTTGAATAAGAATTATCCTAGGGGTGCCCATGTATTGTCATACTCATTGGAACCCATCATACTTGGTGTTGAAAACTCCATGTTTGGCCAATAGAAAGTATTTGAAGCCATTGAGTTATGCACAATAAGACCACTGAATCAATTTTGTATCAAAAGAAAATTAAGAAAATAAAAAACTATATAGAATATGTGAAAATTCATAAAAGACAATTAAAATTGTCTGGTATTAAATTTAAAGCACCAATCTCCGGTAATGATTCCAAAAACTTGATGCTCTCTATATATGTCTAATTAAAATACTCATTTTAATGCAAGTATACGTGCTGATCAAGTAACAAAAAGTGAGTAGAGTATCGTTCTCACGAAGATTGTGTTAAACTAACTAGCACCTTAAAATTCAATTACCTAAAGTGAATTGATAATTAAATAGAATTTGTATTGAAAGAACTAAATTCTAACTAAACTAAATAAAGCATTAAATAACTAAAATAGACTAGATACTGCTGAGATTGCTTTGAGATGATTAAGATAGGCGGGGATATGAATTAATTTATTCGTCTATGTCATTTTGGTCTCATTTAAGTTAGTTGTGTAGAGATTATTAATCTAGGTTCATTTATATTCATATATGTCTTTCAATACATACAACCTAACCAAGTTGTAGTTATTTGCTATATTCCCATACACCTAAGTAAAATGAGGTTGATAACCACATAACCTAATTAGACTACATAGGGTTAATAGGTATATTTTTATCCATATTAACATACAACACAAATAAGAGCTATAAAACTTGTGCCTTATTTATGGATCTTATTCAAATATCACTTTTTCAAGCATAAATCTGAATATTCAATCAATCTACAAGGTTGCAAAGCTTGTAAATGTATTAATCATGATATATAAGGGCAATCTCAAGCAACATAAGCTACAACACAATCATTTTCTAATTTAAGCATAGGGAAACCAAATAACATTGTCTATAAGTTCAAGTCCTACATATCTCCCACCATAGGATGATTCAGATCATAACATGACTCGAAATCCCTTCAAAATCAAGTTTACAATCATCCCAAGCAAGAAGAATGACATATATGAGAAGAGAAAGAAAAAGAGGAGATGAAACTCTATATTTTACATTGTAGCAGCTGAATCTCTACTTGATTCTCTCAGTAGCCATGACCACTGCAAGTTATGCTTGAGAAATCCTAAGAGATATATTTATACCCCATTTCATTTGGAGCTCGCACATGTGGAAATCTACACATGCTGGCCTTCATATCCACAGCCTCAGTGCTGGATAATGGCGGTGCAAAGTTTCTTAAGGCGGTTAAGCCCGTGGCCACAGCCTCCAAACCCATGGCCGAGGCCTCCATGCTGCTGGAGTCAACACTACACTATTGAAAACTTCAAGCCATTTCTCTCATTCCATCTTCTTTTTAGCTTTAAAATTAAATCGGTATTACTTTCCTTTTCCTACAATAAAAGAGTAAAAATAAGTAAATACATTCTTAAATGATCAAATAAAATTAAAATAACTAAAATGAGATGAATTTAAAGTTGATGCAACCTAAAATGCATGAAAATAACAATAGATGCAAAAATTGCACAAATGGTGAAAATTAAGGCAAAATCATGCAAATTTACATGTTTTTCTTGGACTAACATTCCAAATGAGTATAAAATGAGCTTTGATAACTCTATTTTTGTAGATTTATTAGTGAATAAAAGGATGAGGGCCTGATGGTAGGATGCTTCTAAAAAATTCTTAAATTCAAGTGTCAAAAGCATATATATATATATATATAAAGTTATTACTGGTGTCAAGGAAAGAATATTTGAGATTGAGAAGATCTAATTAACTAAACTACAAAGAAGGATGACGGAGTTGTGACATTAAATTTTATAAATTCATTAGAGTCTCCAAGCACCGATGATATATGTTTGCAAGCTTCTTCATGAAACACGAAGTACTATTAGGAAGGATGTTCTTATGTCATGAAAAAATTTCATAGAATCTCCAAGAATAGAATAATAGATTACTCAACTAAGTGAAGTTAGCGATACCATTATAATCCTGATTTCAAAGAAGAAAGAGGTAGTTAAGATCATTGACTTTACATAAGTCAGTTTATGTAATATCATTTATAAAATCCTCTAAACAGTGTTCGCAAATAGATTAATGTATATTTCCAATGATTATTTCTATAGCACAATGTGCATTGATACTAGGAAGACTTATTACCATCAACATGTTGATTACATACGAAATTGTTGGTGCATTAAGAAAGAAGAAGAGAGGAAACTAAAAGGAGTTGGTAGTTAAAGAGGATATGCATAAAGCTTATGATAGAGTTAAGTGGGATTAGTTTTTCAACATAATGAGGATAATGAACTTTGGAGAGAAATGATTAAGGTGAATTAAAAGTTGACGTTGCTTGGTATCCTATAGAATTATAGTGAATGACAATAAAATTGTTCCGTTTTCGCCTAGTAGAGATCTTAGGTAAGGATATCCACTATCTCCTTATTCTTTTTTTGTGAGTTGAAAGTTTATCAAGTCTCATAGCAAAATGCAAATAAGGGGTTGTTGCTTAATATTAAAGTATGTGCTACGAGACCACTATCTCACATTTTTCTTAGCGAATGATGCATTACCGTTCACTAAAGAAAATTGTTGTGAATTGAATAATTTGACGAGATTACTAAAATGCATGGGAACTGCACTAGACAACAAGTTAACATGGATAAAGCTAGCATAAATTTTAGTATCAATGTTAAGTAAAAAACTAACAATATTAAGGACAATTGTTGGAAATCAAGGACAACAAAAAACCACCTATTTGGGCTTACTAGCTTGGATTAGAAAATTGAGAAAGCCATGTTTAAGGGGACTAAGGAGATAGTCTGGTAGAAGATAAAAAGGCAGTAAAGTAGGTTCCTATCTTGGGGTGGTATGGAAATGTTAATTAAAATTATGGGTACAAGCCATTTGTATTTATGCTATGAGTTGATTTAAGTTGCCACATGGGTAATATGAGGATATCAATTTAATATTGAGCAAGTTATAAGGAAGAATAATGAAGATAAAAGAAAAATAAACTGGGTATCATATAAAAATATGTGCATTTCAAAAGCGGGTGGGGATATGGGCTTCAAAGACGTTAGTACATTCAATCTAGCTTTAGTTGCAAAATAGGCTTGGTGGTAATTCTATCACAAAGTTCTCTTTACTATAAAGGTTTGAAAATAAAATACTTTCCAATTTTTACTTTTCGAAAATGTGAATCAAAGATTTACTTAGAGAAGCATTGTACATTCAATGTCGAACATTAAGGCTAGGAGTAGATGGACAATAGCAGGTGAAAGTTAATAAAATTCTTAATGGATAAATGGACTGAAGATGTTATTTGCTACAATGGACTATTGCCAAAAGGCATACTCGATGATATTATGATTGGCTACTTCATTAAACTAACACAAACTAATGAAAAGTCAATGAGATTGTGGATATGGTAAGTGAGTCAACATGTGGAAAATCTAGCTTATTGTGGTTGGTAAGGAAGGAATAAGCAGATTAACTATATTATGAAATGGATTTAGATGAGATATTTACAATGAAATCGGTACATAGATTAGCAAGGACTGAAGTTAAAGGGATTGTAAAACAAGCTGGTGGAGCCCAGGGTGATGTGGGAGTTCTTATAACTATTAGAGGTCTACGCCCATGCGGGCTTCTCATAGATAAATTCTATTGAAAAGGATTATCTCTAACTTACACTAGAATATTTATCATTACAAGGAAGTTATCCTTTAAGATAGCTGATGCAGAGGAATCTCCGGTAGAGAGATTTCCTAGGACTCTCCATTTCCCCTATCATAAAAAAGGGATTTGGGATCTCCATTTGGAACACAAGAAATCTCATTGCTCCCATTCTCAAATACCATAGGCATTTAGGTGGTGAAAACGTTGTTGGTATCCATTTTGTGATTCCAATCCAACTGGATGAGTAAGCTAGGTGGGGTAAAGCTTCAGGTACAGCATTGATCTGGCATCCGCAATCAATTCCGAAGTTATCTCCTAAGAGGTAGGCCACCCTATGAATTTATTGGGTTAATTTCATCATGTATAATTTCCTAACATTTGGTGATTCTAATCCAACTAGACAAGCTAGGCGATGTAAAGCTTGAGGCACAACATCAATTCGGCTTCCATAATTAATTCCAGTGTGATCTCCTAAGAGGTAGGCCACCCTATGAATTTATTGGGTTAATTTCATCATGTGTAGTCTCCTAACATTAGTAGCAAAGCATTCAGACTACAACTTGGCTTTAATTATTTGAATAATGTAATATCTTTTTAAATAGATGAATGCATGTTTGGGTTATCATCATAACATGTATATGATTATCTAAATATATACATGTCATATCTTATTTTGATTATTGGAATTTTTCAAACATTAGGAATGGATTGGATTTCAAATCCTCGAATTAAAATGATTATGGGAATTCTTTTACCACCCATTTAAGAGAAAGATCTAAATGCATGCCTTGTTTAAATTAAAAAAGACTATTTTTCACTACCATTATGGACAATGGATGCATGCTTGTGAATAAAAATATAAAAAGGACAAAGGTGCATCAAATGAAAAATCAAAGAATTTATTAATATCACTGATCTTCAATCATCTATGCAACATACTCTTTGAAATGTGTTGCGGCCCATAAGATACATCAAGATTGCCGATTTTATTTGCAAAAAAAGGAAATCGTACAAGGCAGTGGAAAATAGCCATGAAAGTTGATAGTCGTCCATGCACAAATTGAATGTACATGGAATTAGTAAAAAAATATATATATTCAAGTTGCATCTAAGAGAAATCCTTTTCAAATAATATGAAAGGGGTTGATCTCCAATTAATATCCACATGTTAGTGTTACAATTTTTTTTTATGGAGATTACATTCAAAAGCAAGTCTCAATTACGATCTTCATTCTCTTTTTCTTCTTTATCTTGTTTGATTTATGAGCCAAAAGTATATATTGATTTTCAAGTTACAAAATATCGAGTGATGTAATTATGATTAACAGTTTCCAAGTGCCTAGTCGCCCACAGGATTCGTGCCACAATTTTTTGTTGCAAATTAATAATTATGATGTACCTGAGTTTTGATAAAAAAAAATATGATAATAATTAGATATTATTCAAATTTAATTATGAAATAATTAATTCCATATGTTAAATGTATGATTATGGAATTTTGGGATGGATTGGATCCTTAATATAACATAAATCAAATTCAAAATTAATTAAAGTGACTTAAGATATATTGTAGATCCATTTGTCATGGATACACCGAATCAACCTTGAAATTTTGGAAAATAGTTTCTGGATGAAAAGTTTTGAAAAAGAAAACACTAAGGATTTAATTATTTTGTAAAAAGGGAAAATGGACAGAAATTACAAAAATGCCCCTGGATTACAAATTCTCTCAGCTCCTCAGATTGGGCCCAAAAAAAGTCCAAGCTTGTATGCCTAGAAACAAAAAGACCAATTACATGTGGGCAAATACTTATGTGACGCAATGTGGGCCATTCATTTTTAATCTTGATGGATCTGAACCATTTTAAGTTTGATGTTGATGATCCAATAGTCAATTCCTACTAATTTGAACATTTTAGATACATTGATGTGGCTACATTTTCTGTTTATGACTCAATTTTGATATTTATATAAAATACATGTGTGTGCCACATTATCTATCTTGCTAATTTATGCACACATTTTATGATTAGTAAATTATTTTATTATGTAAAAGGAAATAAGAAAATGGATGATCGTAGCTCCTTATTTGACAGATTTAAGGCTGAGCTTAAAGGAATTCAAGTTCTTACCATTAAAGCTTACATGGAATACAAGATGAATCTAAGACACTCTTCATGAACATTCTTGGGTCAAGAAAATGTTTCTAGAATGATTTTATCTAAGGGGTATAAAGTCTTCACTAAAACAAAAGCTTTATGGCTTCATTAACTTCTTACTAGAAATAATGAGAATAGAAAAGACAATCCTTACAGAGAGAAGTGAATCATTTAACACCATTTTTTATGCTTTTTATGTGTTAGAAAAATGGAAAAGTTCAGGATCACTTCAGGGATTGAAAGAATGGTTGTTTTGTCTACCTGTTCCAAATTATGCAATGTGAAATTTGCAGGGGCTGGCACAGGAAGGCATGCTTTCTGGTTAAAAAGGGTTACAAATAAAGCCCTAAGCACAAACAAATCCATCCCTTGGAGTGATGCGCTGAAGTGCAGGTGTGGGCAATTAGAAGTCTTTATGCAAAAAGGAACTAGGAATATTATATTCTTTTGTGTGAAAAAATAAAAGGGAGGGTATATGTAATTTTTAAACTCTTTTTTGGACCATTTCCTTTTTCAATATTCACTTATGGTGTGAATTAAAGTTCTTTGACATGACCAGTGGTTGGTGTCTAGGCTAGAGGTTAGTGCAGTCCTAAATGGACTCATGGTTATTCAATTAGGACCTTGTTAAAGTGATGGGAGACTCCCACAACCTAACCTCTTACCTAGCTAACTAAAAGAAAGTGAGCATAAATTTTAATAGCACTTGGGTGAATAGATAAAATTTTCATTTTATAAATCATTTTAAAATAAAAAATTTCCTTCGAGTGCGAGTTACTAAGTTGGTAGTATTCAAAGAAATTCTCATTTAGAACTAAAATTTGGTGCGATCGAACTAAATTAACAATAACCTAACACTTTTGAATTATATGATGATTGGGAACATAGTAAGCTTCCAAATTTGTCCCTTATGTTGTCATAACTTTAACTCAGGTAGGCTTTTATGATAAATAATATCCATACTAGTCTTAATTATATGTTAATACTCCCTGTAGCCAACTAATTACCAATAGGATCAAACAATTGTTGCTGACTTGAACAAAGGCCCAAAACTTTACGATGACAACTACGATATCTGGCATCGCAAGGTCCAGTACCTCCTTGAAGAGCAAAAAGTACCGGAAGTGTTAACCAATGTCATGGATGAACCTAAGTGTTGAAACACCACTCAGCATAGATTTATCGGTATTATAAGGGGAAGAATAGCATCGCCCATATCACGTTATTGCGCAGTATGCAGGACGACCTAATGTGTATATTTGAACAGTACATCAAGGCTCCAGAGATGCGGATTGCCTTGAAAGAAAAATTTAGATACATCTCTACTACGAAGGTGAGGAGACTCACCATCAATTTGACACTCACAAGAAATATCATTACCACAATATCAAGTAGCATCTTTTAGACATGTTAAATATGATCTGAGAACTTAAGTTAGTAAGGTATGTTCTCACAAATGAGCAAGAGGTGCAAGCAGTAATTAGGTCCCTTTTCGATAATTGGGAACATATGAAGGTTAACATGACGCACAATGACAGCATTAAGACCTTTGATGATATTGTGCATTGCTTAGGACTAGAGGATGAGCACCTAGAGACTACAAAATTCTCCTCTTGACAAGCATATGTTGCTAGTTCTAGACCTCATAGGACTTCAGGTTCCAAACGAAGAAGAAACTAGAGGTTCTTCAACAAAAAAAGGGAAGGATGATGAGGGCCTACAAGAGGCTAAGAAGGCCTAGTGTAAGCGGGGCCAGCGCAGAGGAAAGAGGGACATTACTAAAGTCAAGTGCTATAATTGTAGCAAGTTAGGACACTTTGTCGTGATTGCATTGAGCCGAAGAAGGTATTGCCTAACCTTACCCCTATTCCCTCTCCTATTTATGTTTGTAGCTCTGTTATGCTAACTAAATCACATCCTTTGTGGATTGTAGACTCAAGAACAATGGACCACCTAGCTAAAGACCGGGGAGCATTTGTGGAGTACTGTTGAGTCCCAATAGGAACAAGGTGGATCTATTTGGGAAATAACTCCAAAGCTAAAGTTAAAGGGATAGAAACCTAGAAGGTAGAGGTACGTGGTGGCTAAACACTACTCCTGCATGATGTCCTTTATGCTCTAGAGATTTGCCACAATTTAGTCTCTGTTTTCTCTTCTAGATTTGGCTTTTTCTTTGAATTTTATGATGACTGTGTTGACATTAAATTGGGAACAATTTATTATGGCTCTTGTTTTATTAAAGATGGTTTTATGATATTAGATATTGATTTTGATTTTTTATATCTAACGATGGTTTTTTTTTCATTTATTTTCTGATGCAAACATTGATGGAAACACATGGCATGCTAGATTATGTCACATTAGACTAGACAGAATGAATAGGTCAGCTACAGAAGGCCTTCTTAGCCTACTCACTAAAATCAATTTGTCTACTTGTGAACATTGTCTAGCTGGAAAAGCAACAAGGAAATCATTTGGCAAAGCAACTAGAGCTAAGTTTCCATTGTAGTTGGTCCATTCTGACATTTGTGGTCCAATGAATGTGAGAGAAGTCATAGGACCTAATATCTATCACTTTCATAGATGCAATGCGACTTGGTCATGTTTTCCTAATCTCTCATAAGTCAGAAGCATTAGAATGCTTTAGATGCTACACAAGTATGGTTGAGAACCAATTAGCTCGAAAGATCAAAACATTAAGAACTAACTATGGACATGAGTATTTATCTTATCAATTCAAAATTTTTTGTGATGAAAAGGGGATAGTCGGTAGCTGACCATTCTTAGAACTCCACAACGATATGGTGTTCGCGAAAGTAGGAACAGGACCCTACTTGATATGGCTAGGTCTATGACGGCACAGTTAAATCTTCCAATATCTTATCGAGGAGATGCGTTAATGAGAGGTGCACACATACTTAACCTTGTGCTCTCTAAGTTAGTTACTTCTACTCCTTACGAATTATGGATGGCCAAAAGCCTGATTTGAGCAACCCACGACCATGGATGTCAGCAGCCTTTATCTATAATCCCTCTCATAAATATAGCAAATTAGATATTTTAAACACTCTAAATGATACATGTTCATAGGTGAGCATGAGGATGGAAGTGTAACTGAGATTGAATCACAAGACACCACGTTCTTAGAGATTGACTTTTCAAGTTGGAGTGGCATTAACAAAGATGCTTCTCTCTATGAGTTGGAAGATCCTAAAGAAGGTGGTGCTCCTAGTCTAACAGTTAAAGAAACTACAATCATAAATCAGTATCTTTAGCCGAGTGGGAGCAATGAACCTGAAGAACAACATCTTTAAAGGAGCACTTGTAAAAGTGTCCCAAGTTGTCACTTTGCAATTGAGGAGGAAACTCATATTGTTACGTCTCAAGATGATGATGATGAGCCTAAGGAAATCTTCATGATGGTTACTGTTGGGCTTGACTTAATGTCAATTACCCAAGAGGGGAGGGGTGAATTAGGTATTTAAAATTTTTCAACTTAAATTGGAACTTTACCCCAAATTAAATCAGTCCCCTTTAATGAAGCAAATGGAAAGTAATAAGATAATGAAAGCAGAGATAAAAATCAATAGACAGGGTTTTATAGTGGTTTGAACAACCTTTCCTACTCCACTCTTCCAAGCTCACACCTCTTGTGACTTGGGTTCCACTATGTATTTCACAAATACAACTAGAGCCCCTACTCTCTTCTAGATTTCAGCTATAGGGGGCATTAATAACACGCAACACAAGTAGGTGACGAGTTCCACTTCGGTCACACTACACTTTTCTTACATTTGATCTTAGTTATCAAAACTAACTCAAGTTCAATACAACAAGAAAGAATAAAAGAAAGTTTGTACAAATTACTAATGTATAGACGCAGATTTGGCACTGAGAAGAACTTGTGAAGCAGACTTCATGATTCAGCAAGCAGCTCTTGGCAGTTTTCAGCTACCCTTCATGTTCATGTTGAATGCCTTATATAAATGGTGAGGGAATTCGAATGTTTGGAAGTAGGTGGTACGCATTTAATACGTCAATGTTCGAAAAATTTCGACCGTTGCGACCTAAGTCACAAGTGGAGTCGACTTAGGTGCGACTTCGCACAAGTCACATGCTGGAGTCGACTTCGGTGCGACTTCACCCAAGTTGCATGCTAGAGTCGACTTCAGGTGCGAATTCGTCCTTCAGTGAATACCCATTCTAAGTTGACTTGGTCCTGGACTTGACCCAAGTCGCAGGTGAAGTCAACTTCGAATGCGACTTCACTTCCTTAGCTTGCTAGTTGAACTTGATATTCTTTGGAATGACTTTGTTTGCTTGAATTTTTTCATGTTACTTGTTCTTCCACTATTGTATATTCCTTGAAACTCTTTATGATTATCTTATCTTGAAAAACATTTGACTCCATGTCTTGATATCTCACATTATTGGATACTTGAGTCTTGGAGTATATAAAGATGTCCAAATGTGTGTTTTTGATGAATTCATGCAACCTTGCTTGCTTTGGTCTTGATTTGATCTTCATTTGGTCCAAGTTGAATGATTGGGTCGACTTGGTCTTCAACTTCACTCAAGTCGATCATGAAGTCAACTTGGTTTATAACTTTTCTCTTCAAAACATGTGCTGATCAATTAAAGTAGATGTTGGAGTCAACTTGGTCTACGACTTCACCCAAGTTGCATGCGGAGTTGACTTTGTTTGCGACTTGGGTAGCTTTGCTCCCCAATTTCAATGCTGAACAAAAAAGCCTTTGAAGCCATTGTTGGAGTCGACTTGGGAATCAACTTAGCCTAAGTTGATCCTGAGTCTACTTGGGAGTCAACTTGACCTTCAGTCTTCATATTTTTTATTTTTATATCCTTTAATCATCTCACAAACATGTTAGTAACCAAAACTTACTCAAATTGATTTGTTAATCATCAAAACATAGACTTGACTTATTTTGCCATTGATTTCAACACATTTTTCCAACAGTTACTTCTCAATACAATGAGAAACCTAGATTAGCTCATGAAGCTCTCTCAGGCCCAACTAAGGAAAAATGGAAACAAGCAAAGGAAGAAGAGTTGAAATCTATGAGGACAAATCAGGTTTAGGACTTGGTTGATCTTCCATCTGGATGCAAAGTAATTGGGAACAAATGAATTCTCAAGATTAAATGCAAAGTGGATGGATCGAATGAAAGATACAAAGCTCGCTTAGAAGTTAAAGGATATACTCAACAAGAGGGCATAAATTATGAAGAAATTTTCTCCCCAGTTGTAAGGTTTACTTCAATTCGCCTCATTCTTGTGATTGTTACAAGCTTGGATTTAGAACTTCATCAAATGGATATTAAAACAGTATTTCTCAATGGAGAATTGGATGAAGAGATCTACATAAAACAACTTGTAGGTTTCATAAAGGAAGGCCTAAAGAGCAAAGTTTGCAAGCACTAGCGATCAATCTATGGTCTCAAACAATCATCCAGACAGTGGTACCTAATATTCCATCAAGTCTTTATATCTTATGGGTTTACAATGATCAATGAAGATCACTGTGTCTATATAAAACAATCGAAGGGTAATTTTGTAATCTTATCTCTCTATGTTGATGATATCCTACTCGCGGGAAGTGATCTTGGTATGCTCCTTATTGGTTAGGAGTACCTTCACCACAGCATGTGTATTTAGTGACCTATAACAGAAGTGAGTAGAGATCCTATTCTTTTGGATAATCCCCGTCTCCTCACTATGAGAGCCCTTGAAGCAACAAGTGCTTCATTTTTATATCCTATTTGACTTTTGACCATATTTTGAGATCCTAATCTAAGGTTGCTACTTTCGCATGTTGCTTATAAGTCATAAGTGATGTGACTTTTCGAAACATGTCTCAGAAAGTAGTTGGTATATGATCATGGAATATAAGTGTAAGGGGAAGACTATTTTGTTTTACATCAATTGCCTGTATTCACTACCGACTAGTTATGTCATTCATGTGACTGGGTTACGTGCTCGGACATAATTGTGATTACAATGCAATAAGAAGCAAAGTCAAGTGTAGCTTTCATGAGGATTAGGTATACTTGGACTTATGTAGCGAAATGTCTGGGGCATAGCAAGATATCATTTTATTATGGGTTGTCATTACTACGTGTCCCTAATAGCTACACAGGATCAACATCCCAAAAATGCAGGTAATACACTCTAGTCATGCAACCTATTTACCTATATGAACAATTATAGAGTAGAGAATATTAGAGTTCTACACCCATGCAGGCTTCTCATAGATAAATCCTATCGAAAAGGATTATCTCCAACTTAAACTAGAATTGTTATCATTATAAGGAGGTTATCTTTTAGGATAGCTGATGGAGTGGAGTCTCTAGTAGAGAGATTTTTCAGGACTCTCCATTTCTCCTGTTATAAGAGAGGGATCTGGGATCCCCGTTTGGAACACAAAAAATTCCATTGATTCCATTCTCAAATATTGTAGGAACTTAGGTGCTGAAAACATGGTTGGTTTCCTTTTTGTGTTTCCATTCCAACTAGATGAGTAAGCTAGGTGGTGTAAAGTCTGAGGCACAGCATCGATCTGACTTCCGCAATTAATTTTGGTGTGATGTCCTAAGAGGTGGGCCACCTCATGAATTTATTGGCTTAATTTCATCATGTGTAGTTTCCTAAAAATAACTAATGCATTATGGAAACTTAAGCTCCTTAAGAAAATCGGTATCTTTGGATGGAAGCTACCATCCAAATCGAAATCCCCACTAAAAGTAATCTTCCAAATTGGGTGATAGCAGTTAATGGTAAGTGCAAGCTATGCCATAATGGTATTGAAGATGAAGTGCATATCTTCTAGTAATGTGAGATATCAAAATTAATATCATGGCTTTTAATGTTTGACAATATTATGGAAGATATATACATAAAGATGAAGGATATCTTAGGATGCTCAAAGGGGGATAGTAGGTTACTAATTTTTCTTGTTCTAATTTATTAGAGAATTTGGGCAATCAAAAACAAGTATTAAGTAGAGGGGCCTAGACACATTTTTCAGACATGCACTTTTGTGCATGAAGCTTTGGAAACAATATAAGGATGTTAACCAACTTACTAATAGTGGTCATATGTTTCATGGAAGTTGTCCATCATGGCAAAAGAAAACACTTGATATTCTAAACCTAAATATTAACACAAGAAGAAAAGAAAATATGGAGGAGATTGGATTTGTTGCTATACTAGAAGATGATCAAGGAAATTGCATTATAGTAAAGTGCTAGAAGAGTGCAGGAATCTTTGAATCATTACTACCAAGTCCTCTTTTATAAATAATTTGTAAGTTTTATTTGTTATGCTTTTGATGATGAAAATGATGTTAAGTAGTGATGATTTTGATTGTAGAGATGAAATTTTATGATGATAATATTCATTGGATTTATGGAGTTTGGCACATATCGAGCCACATGTTAATACTTTGTGATTTTTAATTTTTCTAGAGATCTTGTTGAGTTTCATGCAAGGTATGCATTTTAAACAAGGATGTGGGTGATTGAAATTCTTTTGAACCAAATCTAAACCTAACTTGGTGGGATAGGAAGGCACCAAATCCTAACTCAAACCCAATGTTGTAGGATAAGAAAACATTGATGAGATCTGGGACTGATTTAGATGGAATTTTTTGTAGAAAATCAATTCATTAGTTTAATCCCTGTCAATATTTATCGGGCGAATGATTTCATTTAAACCATGTTGTTGCTAACTTATGTGGTTTATTTTTGCAAGTTCTTGCGATTATAAATATGTGTACAAGCTATCATTCGTGAAGTATTAACAAGAAAAGGTTGTTTGTGCAAATATTGTTTGAAAAGGTATATTTTGATAGATTCATTATTTAGCAATTTTTTAATAACTATTGTAGTTTATTATTCGTAAACTAAGTTGCATTTTGGGGGCAATTATATATGGTTTGATTAGAAATCAAATATGATGATGTGATAGATTTGCTTCTTTAAATATGATGAGATGGTAATCCACTGGCATGGTTCAAATGAAGGATGAATTCAATAATTACTAAATTTATTTTTTTCTGCAAGTTAATGTATGAGGATTTTACTTAACTATTGGATTTTTTAATACAATTGCTAACATTTGAGTGGATTTTCATTGAGAAAATTTTAGAGTTGCTTGACTTGAATATTGATCATATGTATTTGGATGAGAGAATGGTGCATTATAATTAGAATTTGAGTAATGCTAGATAACATTCATTGACGAGTTGAATTTTAATAATGTTTTTTTTTATAGAAGAAGAATCACTCTAACCCTATTCCCCCACAGAATTCTGGGGATTAGAGTTAGAGTAATCCAAGCAATTCATAGCCAAAAAATTGTCTATACAAATTTTCCCATGTATGGCTTGGGGGGGATTGCCCCACCAACACTGGTAATTCCCAGGAGAAACTAAAACTACTTCAGCTAAGGAATGGGCAACAGCATTTCCTTGCCGAAGAACATGATGAACCGAGAAAGATTCAACTGCATTGAGGATATCCCTAATTTCAGCAATAACCAAACCCACAGGGGAGGAAATGAGGTCGTTGTTAGATAGATAGTTGCAAAGAATGAGTGAGTCTGTTTCCACTAGAGCACATATAGCATTAATCTGAATAGCCCACCTTATACCCAACAAAAAGGTCGTGGCCTCCATAAATAATGAGTCCATTCCGCCCTCCTGTTTCCAACCTTTTGCCGCCACAAATGCGCCTTGGGAGTTCCTCAAAACCACAGCACATGCAAAGAATCCCATATCCCCATGAGAGCGAGCATCTACATTTATCTTAAAGAACCCCACCGGTGGTTTAGACAAGCGGGGCACCAAAAATCTGTCCAAAAAACCCGAATGACAGAGCATAGTAGCACTCCTATGCTGTATAAGGAACTCCAAGCACCATGCCAAAGTGTCAGTGAATTTCGGATGGAGACCCTCCTCTCTAAACTTATTCCAAAGATACCATATCCTCCAGCAACACAAAATGAAGAGGGTCAAATCCTCGGACCTATCTTCATGCACGAGGGTTTCCAGAATCCCCCCAATAGTTATCCCTAGCTCATCCACTTTTGCAGCCCTTATACAAATCCCCTTAGTCATAGCACAGCTCAGAAACAAGTGGTTTGCGTCTTCAGACTCAATCTTGCACAAAACGCAACAAGGGTCCACAACAATGCCCCTTTTGGTAAGGTTTAGTAAGGTGGGAACACTACGTGTTTTACATCATTTTCTTGGACTGAAATTTTCATTTTGATCATTTGGAGTTATGTTAAGCATGAAGATAATATTAATGTATGTTTTATTCAATTGACTTAATTCTATACTATTTTAATAGGTTTGAATGTTGTAATGAAATAATTATATTGCATATCACTGTTATAACTATTACAAACAAATAAGGTTTGTTTTTGTAGCTTCATAGAAAAGCTATTTGTTGATTTTATTTGCCAATGACCATCCAAGTTGGTGAAAAATTTTACAATTTTATTGTTGAACTTCAGCTAATTTTTTAGGAAAAATTGTCGGAGTCTAGTACTATCAACATGGTTCATTGCTTATTTTCTATGAATTTATCATTAATTGCAATGGAAGGTGTTTGCTGCTAATGTTTTTAATCATGGTTAATTTAGTTTTATTTGCAATGTAATTATGTCTTTACAAAGTATATCCTTGAGAAAAAAAATTTTTGCTCCAAATAACTCTCCTTGACTGGTAAGTGGAGTAAACGGTCGATTACTGATGACGAGGTGCAACAAAAGATTAGTTACCATTGTATGCTATTATAATCCTTTTTTTTATATTTACTCTAAGAGATGGAGATGTTTCTATCATTATTTAATGAAGAATTCTTTGTAGCAATGAAACAAATGTTAACAGGTCTATTTGTTGTAGTCACGTTTCCCAAACAAAAATTGTTATAGTCACCATGAGAAAATATATTTTTGCAATTTTTATTAGCAAACAACATGCATATATTAAAAAGAAATTTCTACTTACGATAATGCTTTTGGAGGCAAAGAAAATTTTCCTTAGTTTTTTTTTATTATTTAAAATGTTTTTTATTGATGAAAGAGGAAAAAGATTTCCTTATAATAATGCTTAGGAAAAGATTCCTTATAATAATCTTTTGGCAAGCAATTCGAAACTTGGTTACCTAAATATAAAAATCATGAGTTATTGATAACCAAATTTCTTCTTAATAGTTGCTTTACGGAATAGGTCACAAATTATTAGTGACCAAGTTTTTCTTTAACAACCAGAATTTGACCTTTTCCAAGAAAATTTTAATTGCCAAAAATTAAAATTTTTGTAGTGAGTAGATCTGGAGTATAATATTAGCAATCCGTACTATTGTAACTATATGATGATAAGAAGCATGTGACCAATAATATAATATTTCCAGTCATATTATTAAAGTAGTAGCAGCTTAAATAACGGAATCTAGGAGCAATTAGGTATGATCGCAATTAGTTAAGTTGGCAAGCTGGAAACGGGCTGCAACCGCAGTTCAAAGAATCCATCGGCTTGAGTATATTCATATCTTGTGAAGGACTTGTAGGTATATATATAATATTGGCCGCCATCAAATAAATGGGACCCTGCCATTTTGGCCAGTTTACTATGATAGCGATATATCAGCATTTTTTTGTCCATGCTGACGTGCAAAGCAAAGGGAAAGAAAACGAGCCTTTTCATGCCTTGACGGTGGGCAACTAATTACGTGCTAGACCCGCTTCTTGATAATCCTTCCGAAATAGAGTCTCTCTTATATCTCTCCCGCAGAGGAAAAGATGTGGGCCATGTCAGGTAGGCAGAGCAGCTTGCAAGAGGAAGCCACTGCAATATGTAAGCTGATATGACATCTTGAAAAGTTCCATACACGACTCATAACGTCATGTGCTTGATTTTCGCCTTCTAGAAAGTTTAGAAGTATATACCAAGCCATATGTTATATGCTCTCAGAAGCAAGATTACTTTTCCAATATTAACCGTACGCACAGGTTATAAATAAAACAAGGACAATACATCAATTCACGTATACATGGCGAATGTTTCAGTGCACCGCACCGTGACGCATTGAAATTATTTTTTTAAAAATTATTTTATAGGATTTCTAATATAGTTTTATTTAATTTATAAGCTAAATTTTATTATTTTTAAATATGTGTATATGCATATATATTTTTTATTTTTTAAAAACAATGGTACTTATAGCTATTTTCAAGCGATTAAAATACCTTTTTTTAAAAAAATAAAAATATATTTATATATATCCAAAAATTTGTAAAACTTAATACATAAGTTAAATATCACTACATTAATAATTTTATAAAAAAGTTTCAAAAATATATATAAAAAAATGAGATTTTGCATCATGGTGCGTTGAAACATTCTCCGTCCTATACTCCACTTCCATTGCACATAACGCATTACATTTATCTGAATTTTTGCAAAATGGGGTTCATGACCTACTTTATTGCAAATTAGACTTTAGCTCTACAGCTTTGGGTAAAAACCTATACTCTGAAGGTTTGACTATGGTTTTGAATGTATTGTGAATTGGGCGCCAATTCATTACAAGCCGTTCGACGGCTATTCCCATTACAAGCATGTTATCCATCGTTCATTTCTTACGGACGGCTTGGATTGATGGGGCATTCTTGGGAGGCGGAAAAATATGGAAGGGGAATCAATTTTGGCTTGCTTACTCGCACGGACCGGAGCTCTGCAATTGTGGGCGGAAATCAACGGGAGATGGGCGACGCTGCAGAAATTTGGACTTCATGGCTGATGTTGCAGCCACGACAGGTAGCCGAGGTTGCTGCTTGTCGACAATCATGACACAATGGCAGCCATGAAAGGAGCTTGTCAGATATGATGGAGCACTGAAACGACCTACGTAAGTCTGGTCAAATGCAGGCCCGGTCAAATGCAAAATGAAAGGAGCTCACAAATTTGCTGTGATTTGAAAATGAAAACTTTTAATAATCTCCAAAATCCGGAAGAATAGGTACCAATCAATATACATTCCTTGAAGCCCATTTCTCATTTATATGCATGTAACCACATACGTATATTATTACACTATAAATTTATTCTTAAATTTTAAATATAATGAATTAATATTAAAAATCATGTGAAAAAATTCACGGCTATTGGTTATGAAACCCCCTCAATTTTTATGCTTTTAACGCTTTATGAAAAATCCAAATCATTTATTGTAATTGACATCATTTGTTGAGCTACGATTCCAAGTTTCATTGAAATCAAATATGTGCACGAGACCTAATGAGCAATGTATAAGTCTAATTAAAATTCTCGTTCTAACATAAATATATGTGCTTATAAAGTAATATAAGATGAGTTGAATATCATTCTCATGATGATAGGATGAAGCGTTGATCCTTAAATTCCAATTGTCTTAGGTGTTATAAAATTAAGGAATGGTGTTGAAATGACTGGAATTTAAACAAAGCACTTAATTAACTAATGACTAGCAGTGGAGCAGTAACAAGTTGGGATTCTTAAAAATGGATTAAAGCGGATGGAAAATCGGGAATTATTGACCCTAAACTATGCTAATTTGGCTCAATTTCACTTGGTTGTGTAGGGATTTACTAACCCAGGTTCATATATATTTTTATTCATCTTGTAATGCATATAAACCTAATCCTACTTCAACCTATTGCTATGTTCCTATGTGAATAAGTGAAGAAAGATTGATTAGCTCATAATCTAGTCATGATTACATAATGTTAATAGACATATTTCTATCCTAATTAACATTCAACACAACAAGAGTTGAAACATATGCATTATACATGCATCTCATCTAAATCAACCTCTCCCTAGCTTGAATCCAGATATTATATCATCTCACAAGGCAGCTAAGCTTGTAAAAATCATTAAACATGACTTATAAAGGTAAATCCACACAAATCAAGTTACAACAATGTTAGATATTCGTTTCATTCCAAAAAGAATTAAACCAAATATAGTTTATAGATCAAATCATCTCAGTCTCCCATCACTTGGAGTTTAGCCTAAAAATGTCCTATCCAATCCCATCAAATCCATGTTTATATACATCCCAGCAAAGGAGAGAAAGAGAAATAAGTAAAGGAATAGAGAGAGGGGATAAAAGTTGCTAGTTTTCACCACACAAATTGATCTCTTCACTTGATTTCCTCTTGATCTTTTAAACCCTTCTTTTCTCCTTCTTGGATGCCTCCCACAAGCTCTCTAGGTTGTGTTCTTGAAACCCTAAAAGGGGTCTTTATAACCCCTTGCATTTGGAGCTCACACGTGTGGAATTCTTCACACATGTACCTTCGTGGTTGTGGCCACGAAGCTCCTGGACGACATGGCGGTGTAATTTCTTAATGCGGTAGATTTGGTGGCTACAACCACCACATTGCTAGAGCCAAAAATGATAATTTGATAGCTTAAAATGAGTTCTTCCTCATGCCATCGTTTTATGCTCTTGATTTGCACATCGGTCACCCACATGTCCTACAAAAAGTAAAATGAAACAAAATAAGTAAATGTAATCCAATTTGGCTTAATAAATCCAAATGATCTAAATTAACATAGATTACAAGTGGATGAATGCTAGAAATGCATGAAATACACAGGAAATGAAATAACACCTAAATGATGCAAACTAATGCAAAACCTATGCAAATATACACATTTCTCTTGAATTAGCATTCAAAATGAGTACAAATGAGCCTTGACAACTCTATTTTTATAGAATTGTCACTCCCCCAAACTTGAATGTTGCTAGTCCTCGAGCAACATATAAAAATACAAACAAATGCAACTATTACATGTCAAAACCAAGCTTGTTCATAATCATTAGCAATGCAACCACATCTCTCAACCAAGCAAGGCAAAAGATAACTCTAAATTGAAATAACTCATGACAACCTGTTAAGCTTAAGCCAAGATATGCATTTTTCAAACAAAAATCAAGCAGCATATAAAAATACAAACAAATGCAACTATTACATATTAAAACCAAGCTTGTTCATAATCATTAGCACTGCAACCAAATCTCTCAACCAAGCAAAGCAAAAGATAACTCTAAATTGAAATAACTTATGACAACCTATTAAGCTTAAGCCAAGATATGCATTTTCCAAACAAAAATCAAGCTACATGCAAATGCAATTACAAGTAATAAAAAATTATGGTTCAACTTTGCTAACTATTCTCCTAATCAAAAGGGTTCATCAACAGGTGTAGGATAGATGAATAGGCTCCAAGTAAATCTGTCGTCTCAAAAAGACTAATCTACTTGGCCTGGATTGCACAAAACTGCGCATTAATTCTCCTAGACTTATTGTTTTACTCTCCTCATCATATTTCAGGATATTTGTGAGGACCAGGTATTTTATTTTATTTGTATTATAACTTTTCTCTATTTATGAGGTAACTTATGAACATACTAGTAAGAATATTACGATATTAATAGATACATAACATATATGGACACGACATCTAGGGGATGTATAGTGCATATGTGCATGTATTATGATATTAGCACATTGAGTATAAATTCAAAGGTGTATGATTATTGTTCTATTGATGAGCACTATGACTATTGTTTCTCTTGCAGAGTAGGTACAGGGTTCGATCTGCCCGGTCAGGTCGCAGGGGTTAAGGGGGCAGTGCCCCTTGTGGGGGTGAAGGGACAGCGCCCCCGAAGAAAATTTTAATTATTAAGTCGTATGAGTGGGAGAGTAAATTACTAATTGAAATTAGACCCGATCCATGCTTCGACCCGACCCGATAGGGGTTCAGTAATAAAGGAAGCCCATGCGCTAGGGTTTATTTTCATCCAGCACCCGACTATCTTCTTTCTTCTTCTCTTCTTTCCCTACCATTCAGTTCGGGCTAGCCATAGATTCCTTCAAGAAAGCTCTACCGACTGCTTGAA
>JAXCLR010000063.1:25527367-25539433 GCA_035584095.1 Annona squamosa | reverse complement strand
TTGTATTCTTGATTTGGTCTTTGAGAGATCTTTAAGTTTGTCTTGAAGATAATCTTGAAACTGCATCTTAGATTTTTTAGAGAAGCTTGAATCAGCATCCTTGAACTCCAAAAACCTCAAGTCGCACTTCGGGCGACTTCACCCAAGTCGCACCTAGAGTCGACTTGGCCTGCGACTTGGGCAGCTTTGTGCCCCAAAATTCAGCTCTGAACAGTTTTTCACAATTGAAGTCGATGTCGAGGTCGACTTCGTTTGCGACTTGGCTACCCAAGTCGCATGTGGAGTCGACTTGGCCTGCGACTTCACTTGCTTTTCTCTCATTTTCAGCTCTGGACAGATTCTTCTTCTTGAAGTCGATCTTGGGATCAACTTGGACTACGACTTGGCTTTCCATGCTTTATATTCTTCAAATGTATATGCTTTAAACATTTCCACAAACATGTTAGTAGCCAAGACTTACTCAAATTGATTTATTAATCATCAAAATATGGATTTAGCTAGTTTTCCACATATTTCCAACAGCATATGCCCCCAACTGCCACACCGGTAGCATTTTGTTGTTTCTTTCTTCTTTGCTTTGGAATTTCTAAAATTTCTACCTTTACTTATAAATTTTCTGAATCGTTTTGTAAGTAAGGTGATTTCATCATCGTTTTGTGACGACGAGGTGGTGTCATCCAAATCTTATGCGGCTTTCAAAGCAATGACTCTTTTGCCTTTGTGGTGATCTTCATTTCTTTTATTGATTAGCTCATGCGACATCAATGAGCTAATAAGATCTTTTAACTTTAATGTGTTTAGGTTTTTGGCTTCTTCTATTGCAGTAATCTTCAGAGTCCATGATTCGGGTAGGGCCCTTAAAATTTTCATTACCTGCTTAGATTCAGAAACTGCCTTTCCTAGCCCTTTCAAGGTGTTAATAATCTTGAAAAATCTAGCAAATATTTCAGAAATATTTTCTGTTTCTAACATTTTAAAGCTTTTTAATTTTCCGATCAAAATATTTCTCCTTGTCCCTTGGACTTGAGAAGTTCCTTCATAGATAGATGTTAATGTATCCCATATCTCTTTGGCAGTCAAACAAGAAAATACTCTATCATATTCGGAAGCAGTAAGAGTACAAAATAATGAATTCATAACCTTGGCATTGCTCTTTACAATTTTCACTTTCTCATCGGTCCATTTGAAAGCTCTTCCATCATAGGTAAGGTCACACCGTCTTCGATTGCAATCAAAGAATCCATATTTATAGCCATGATGAGTTGTTTTATATGTAGCTTCCAATAGCCAAAATTGTTCCCATCAAACAATGGTGGCCTAGTAAAGGATTGGCCTTCGACAAATGCGGGAATGGAAGTAGATTGGGATGTCATATCAAAAGATCTCTTTGGTAAAACTCAAAGACCTGCCCTGATACTACTTGTTAGTCCCGAGTTGATGGCAATTACCCAAGAGGGGAGGGGTGAATTGGGTAATTAAAAATTTTAAAAATAAAATAGAAACTTTATCCTGGTTTAGATCAATCCCCTTTAATAAGATAATTAGAAAGCAATAAGATAATAAAAGCATAAATGAAAAACAATAGACACGATTTATAGTATTTCGGGCAACCTTCCCTACTCCACTCTTCCAAGCTCACACCCCTTGTGACTTGGGTTCTACTATGTATTCCACGAATACAACTAGAGCCTCCGCTCTTTTCTAGATTCCAGCTCTGGTGGCATATACAACCAAAGCCTCCACTCTCTTCTAGATTTTAGCTCTAAGGGGCGTATACAACAAGCTGCACAAGTAGGTGGCGAGTTCCACTCCAATCACAACCCTACATTGCTATAACTCGGTTTGAAAACACCAAACTCAAACCAAGCACCAAAAACCAAAAAACAAGATGAAATAAAAGAAATTTATACTTTACAGATTTGTGTAGCAAGTTTCAGCTCGAGGAAGAATTCATAAAAGTGACGAATCGATCTGCGTTGAAGCAAACAGCAAGTTGAAGCTTGTTTTTCCTTTAAACGTGTATAGATCACTCAAATATAGAAGAAAGTGGAGTATAAGTCTTAGTAGCTCTTCTCTTCTCTTTTTTAACTCTATCTTGTATATTTCCACATTTGCTTGAGTGTCTATATATAAAGGAAGGAGAATTTTGAACATTATGGAATTGGTCAGTGCATAATAAATGCACCAACATTCAAAAATTTGAATGTTATGACCTAAGTCGCAGGTGGAGTCGACTTCAGGTGCAACTTTGCCCAAGTCGCATGTTGAAGTCGACTTCAGGTGCGACTTCAGCTGTGCTCAAGCTGTTCAAGTTCTTCCTCAGGTCGACTTGGCCTTGGACTTGACCCAAGTCACATATGGAGTTGACTTCAAGTGTGACTTCAGATTCTTCCAGTTTCCAAGTCTATCTTTTAGGTCGACTTGGTTCGGAACTTGACCCAAGTCGATGTTGGAGTCGACTTCGTTTGTAACTTAACCTCCTTATCTTGCTAAATGAGCTTAAACTCTCTTGACATGACTTTGGTTACTTTAATTTATTTAAATTTAAGTATTCTTTCTTTGTTTTACATTTCTTGGAACACTGTATGATTATTTATCTCGAAAACCTTGGATTCTATTTCTTGAATTCTTGAGTACTTGAGTCTTGGAATGCATGGAAGATGTCCAAGTATGTGTTCATGATCCAACATGATGAATCCATGCATCTTTTCTTGCTTTGGCCTTGTTTTGATCTTTATTTGTTCCAAGTCGAATGTTTGAATTGATTTGGCCTTCGACTTCACTCAAGTCGAATGTCAAGTCGATTTGGTTTGTCAGCTGAAGTCGATGTTGGAGTCGACTTGGTCTGTGACTTCGCCCAAGTCACAAGTGGAGTCGACTTTGTTTGCGACTTTAGCAGCTTTTGGTCCCCAATTTCAACGCTGGACAAAAAATGACGCTTGAAGTCTCTATTGGAGTCGACTTGGGTATTGACTTGGCCTAAGTCAATTCTTTAGTCAACTTGGGGATCGACTTGGCCTGCCATGCTTCATATTTTTCATTTTTATATCCTTAAACAATACACAAAACATATTAGTAGCTAAAACTTACTCAAATTGTATTGTTAATCATCAAAACACATGCTCTGGATATTTTGCATTTGATTTCAACAATTGTTTCCAACAGAAGTTGCATCCCAAGTCGACTCCAAGTGCCACTTGGCTCGCAATAGTTGAAAAAATTTGAATGTTGGCGCATTAAATGTGCGTCATCTACTACCAAATGTTTGAATTTACTTCTTATTATTTAAGGAGCTTCAAGTGAACGAGAAAGGAGTTGGAAAAACATTGATTAAGCTCACCTTCCACTTCCTCTAGCATTTCAATGATCTACAAGAAGTTTTTCAAGAAGAACATTGCATTCAATTGCTGAAAGCTAAACTGTCTCATCTTCAACTGCTTCTACAAGTTCTTCTTCACATTATATCTGCCTACACATTTGTAACATGTAGAACTCTTATTATTCTTTGATTATTTGTTTTCCCACTTGGTTTAGTATTGGAGACTGAAACTAAGTGTAGGCAAAGTAGCATGTGATTGGAGTGGAACTCGTCATCTACTTGTGCTAAGATTGTATATGCCCTTTAGAGCTAGAATTTATAAGAGAGCGGGTGCTCTCAACTATATTGATTATAAAATAGTGAAACCCAAGATACAACGGGTATGTGCTTAGAAGAGTGGAGTAGAGAAGGTTGCCCAAACCGCTATATATTATTGTCTGTTTAGGTGGATTGATTGTTTGTGTTTTATATTTCAACTGTACCCACTCGTTCTAACTTGCTAGACGTTTCATCAAGGAGATTAAATTTACAAGGGGCTAAGTTTCTAATTACGCAAAGAATTTTTTTTAAGAACCCAATTCACCCCTACCTTCTTGGATATTGCCATAAACTCAAGATCAACAATTATGACCTTGCACTTGCCCAAGCTTTAGAGGAAAAAAATTGCTAATAAAGTCTAGAAAAGAAAATGGCAGTCCCACCATCAAAATAGGTGGTACCAAAAGCCCCATTTGATTATCGTTCTTGAGTCCCGGAGCAGACTCTTTGGAAGGTGGAGGAAGAGAATGAGGAAACATAGGAGCACAAGGTAGAGGATGAGGAGCCAACCACAAATTATATATCAACTTTGAGAAGTGCAATGTCAAAGTAGAGCTATAGGCATACTCATACTGGTAGGTGGCAATGATATTACTATCCTTAGGTTTGAGCTGAATCTAAAGGCTCTTCAAAGAATTTTGAACCTAGCTAATAATGAAGCCATTTTGCTTTGCCATTAGGGCTATAGAATGGCCATTAAGGCTACCCCACAAAACGAAAAACTAAAGGAGAAGTTCAAGATGATGTTGGTAATGCTTATTGTGATAATGCGTTCTTCTACATTGCCTAAGATAAGAAGCTAGTCAAGCAATTGCCCAAGTGATTTTAGCTAAAATCTAAACAATAGATCATTTAGTAAAAAAAGCATATAACTACTAACTTCATTCAAGAAATCTCAAACCCTAAAAGAATATTTATACTCCCCTAGAGCTGGAGCTTCTCACGTGCAAAATTGGCACACATTTGCATTTGGCCCTGTGGCGCCTACAGGTTGGGGGATGGGCACTAAGTCTTTGTTGCGTATTGCTGTATGAAAGTTTCATGTAGCTTCTAGTTTGGCTGTTACTAGTGCCGAAGCATCAGCTGAGTGTGGTCAGAGCACCAGGTCTCTAGACAAAGTTGTTGAATTTCATCTTGCTTTGACTTCTGCTTGCTTCTATCTGCTCTTAACCTTTGATTCTTAGTAAAAGTGCTTTCCATTTCTTACAAGGAAGAATAAAAACAAGTAAATGTACTCCAACATGACTGAATGCAATTAAAATAACCTAAATGATGTGGATCTTACTAAAAATGAACTGATTCTAAAAACCGAACACACAACATGAAACTAATGCAACTTGATGAAATTCCTATATAAATCTATGTATCGTCTCTCAAAGTAGTATCCAAAATAAGTGCAACTTGAGCATTGGTAACTCTATTTCTATAGAGTTATAGATTGGGCTAAGGGTTAAATACCACATGATTTACACATAATCCTAAGGTTATGTTATCTCGTAGGCTATGTTAGATTTGATGATTTTGATATAAATACAGATTAGCTATGTGTAGTCATTGGTAAGAATGTGTTTAATGCTATTTGAGACTCTAAATTCTTATAGTTTACGTCAAAGTTAGAATTATCAAGTTAAACTTATATTGCCATCGAAAGAGGGCTAGAAGTGTATTTCTCTATACTAATAATTCAATTCAATAGATCAAAGCTGTCTAGAGCCATCCATTTTATTAAGCAGCAATCCAGCAATCTACCAAATTGATCAGCACCGTCCAACCCTTGAACAACGATCTCGGCCTTCAAAAGAAATTCAGGGCCATCCAGATTATTTTAATGCATATCACCCTGTTTAAGCCGTCCAAAATTTTGGTTCAAAATCTACCAGAAATCCATCTGATATCATACCATTCAGATTATTTTAATTCATATCACCGTGTTTAAGCCGTCCAAAATTTTAGTTTAAAATCCACTAGAAATCCATCTGAATCATAACTGTCCAGCCATCCAGCAGTTTACCAATAGCATATCATGATTTGCAAACTAACAAAAATTTGTTACATGAAAAAATCAAATTAAGGCATCCTCTCTTTTCATGATATTCAGAGGTGGCTAAATCCCATGACGTCCAATTTATGCATATGGCTTCAGCCGTTCAAGTCTCCAAGTAGCCATACGTGAAATCTCAGACTCCGTGCAAGCGCGGACGGAATGCCCAACATTTGAACAGTATAAACAGGCTACGGATATACCGATTAAATGCAATTTCAACAGCTAGAAAAAGAAGGGGGAGGGGGTGGGTGCGCCAGAAAAGGGGCTAAGAAAATTAGAAACAGAAAATAGAAGCAGAATCTTGAGAGAGAAAGTTGGAGCAAGGGTGAAAAGAAAGCGGAGAGCACAAGGCAAGAGGCGGAGTGATGAGTTTTGTAGAGTAGCCCACATCACCGGGGCTTCCAACCAATATGCTTTCCTTTCTTCTTTGCTGTTTAATTTTTATTGTCTTGTTTAAGATGGATTTAGATTTTAATTTTATTTTGAATTTAAACATACTCAGCTAAGCCTTAAATCTATAGTATGTAGCATGCGTCCAAGGTATCGTGGTTTGTAGTTTTGATTTATTTATGATGGATATTATTGTTAATTTAATATCTTGTAATTTAATGCTTGCCTAGTTTTGAGCTCTCACTTTAACAATGATTTCATATATATTAGGCGATAGAATTGAGACGTGAAAATCTAATATACGACGATCAAGATGTTAAACCTAAAAATCTAAGATCATGAGAATAGGCATGACGACCTTAAGGAATCCACGAACAATCATATCACTTATTGAATCCTAATTGATTTAATCCTATGAAAATGAGTGGTTAAGAATATATTAGGGTTACGCCCTGTAGATTTCAAGAGAATGTGCAAGAATAATTTAGGGTTGTTCTCCTTTAACCAAATACTATCTAGATTTAAATAATTATACCACTACTCTTTGTAAGAAAAAAAAACATATGCGAAACCGTAGATCCTAGGTACTTTTATTCTTATTTTCTAATATTTGATTCTAAATTCTATTTTCTATTTTTCTATTTATTTACTCTCTAGATATTCAATAAGAAAGTGTTTAAAACAAAAGTTTAAGTCCTGACTTCCCCGTAAATCAATATTATAGATATTATAATTTATGACAAATGCACTTACGATGAGATTGCGAACAATATTGATCTCAGAGATGAGATTAATCTCGCTACACCAATTTCAGCAGTGAGATAGATTTCAACATGCACAAAGCTTCAACATATGGAGAAAGCAAGGGCCAAATCAATTGCATCAAATCTATCTCATCAAATTAGATTGATTTCAAGACTGATAGGAAGGAAGCATATGAAGTAAAATAGCCATCAAGATCAAAAATTTTATAGTGAAATCGATCTTAACATCAATCTTTGTAAGATTGGAAATGAAATCAATCTTGAAAGCGATCTTAGCCCATATGGTTTATTAAATTCGAATGTTGAAAAATTAAATACAAGTTACCTATCAAGAAAACGATTACAAATACTCTCAAAGTATAAAAGCAACATCTTAATGAGTAAGAAGGGTTAGCTAGAGCACTTATTGAGCCATCACTTTCTTCTCTTAAGCATTCAAATGCTCTAATGCATAATTGAAGCTGTGATGACCTATTTTTCAAGAGAAGTTTTCAACTTTCATCTTTTTCTGCTCAATTCAATCAAAGTTTCAGGAGCTTCATTAATGCACACATTCCATAAAGTGTAGTTGTTCTAAATTCTTTTTCTATTATGTTTTTCTTGGATTAATGTTGGAGACCATGTCCAGAATGAGCATCAAGTGGACATTGGTTGAACCAATGCTCACCAATCACTTGTTTAAGTTGTTCTATACCCCATAGAGTTGGACTATAGAAGAGACCTAAGGTTCTAAGTTGTATAATGATATAGAAGTAGACTCAAAGGCACAAGGGATACACACTTGGAAGAGAACAGTAAGAATGTTACCCAAACTACTATCAAAAAAAATATATTGTGTCCACTATGTGTACTTTATTGTGTATCTCTTATTTTCAGTTGCATTGTTTCATCATTCACTCACTCTAGCTCATAGTAATTTTATCATTGGTGATTAAACAAGTTAGGAGTTTACAATTAATTACTAAAGAAATTTTTAAGTACCTAATTCACCCCTTCTCTTTTCCATGTAGCCAACTTAATGCAATTGATAATGTGTTTTGGAAGAGTAAGAGTGGAGAAGTTGTTCCAAACTAATATGCATCATGTATCTTGTGTAGTTTGCTTGCTGCGTTTCATTAGCTTGATTATTATTGTGATTTTATCTCCTAGCATTGCTTATTCAAAGAGACTTGCATTTAAATAGATTTTGTAAATAAAGTAAAATTTTATAAGCCAAATTTGTCCCTCCCTTTTAGGATGAAGCCATATTATTGAAACCAATACAAACTTTCCAAATTAAATCCAATTCAAGTTACATGTCCTTTCTAATTTATATGCCAGCCAAATATTAGTTACTTGTAGTCTAGTCAAACAAATTACTCTAGCATCTCTTAAATCGCCTGAGGAATGTATAGGAATTCATTTTAGGTTCTTACCAAGTCTTACTTCACCTCTCCAATTCCTTTTAAGTCGAATTTTCGTATTCACCTCAACTCACTCAACCTTTTTAATATCGAACTTTTGTTTCAAGTTTCTATCATTGCACACACCCTTTGTCCTCATTATATATGTTTCCTTCCATATGTTCATCGTTGTTATCAGTACTCGATTTCTTACACATCCATCAAATAATTTCTATAATATACCTTCCAAACACTTTATTTGTGACATATCAAACTCTAATATATTTTTTATAATTAACAAAAAAATTAATTTCGATTATTTAGTTATAATAAAAGAACGTGTATAACTTAGGTAAACTGATTACATTTTAATTATTTATGTTTAAAAATTATCTCTATGAAGTTATATTTTTAGTATTTTAGTAAATTAGATTATATAAGTTTTCTAATTCCAATTAGATCTCATTATCCGTATATTTTTATAAGTATATATTTTCAAATAAATTATTGCATATGATTTTAAACGATATATATATATATATGACAATTACTATAAAAGGTTTAGTATATGTGCTAAAAAATTTTACTTCTGATTTTTTTATTAATTTAATGTTAAATTTAAATCAAATTATTGTAATCTGTTTTGTTACAGATAATAATGGAATTTTTAAAAAGCAACCTTGTTATGCTGTAAAAAAAACCATGGTTGTTAAAACAAGATATAATTTACAACAAGTGAAAACTCGAAGAGTTATCAAAAATAAAAGGTTTATTTTTAAAGTCATTAATCTTCAAATACAAAAATGCGAATATCAAAGTTAGAAGGTTTAATTGTAAAAAAGCACTTAATAATAACACTACGATGTTATTTATTTAATTCTGATAACAAAGATGCGTATAAAATGTTAAGTGTCATACATGCATATAAATTGGATGGGCCGAACACACTATCGTCTTACCATTTTCCTCGGAGAGTATGCGCGAAATCGCAGGGGTGCACCGCTTGTCCAGCCCATTTTTTAGTCGGGTATTTTATCAAAATGGATTTCAACAGTAACCAGCCAACCCAGTTAGTTAAATAAATGGATCATACTCTTAGCTCAATAAGTGATCTATTTAATCCGCCTAACCTGCTAACAATGTGCTATTATATACAAGTTTGATTAATTTATTTATGTTAATTTAGAATTCCGCTTTCAATATGTACATTCTATTTAAGACTACAAAAATCGTTGTTGTCAGATGTGATGTTAATTGTTCAATGTTAGCTATATTTTAATCCGTTCTGCTAACTTGGTAATACAAAAAAGTTACAAATGGATTAAGATTAAAGTTATATAAATAAATTCATAAACAAATTAATATTGAAATTTTAGAATAGATTATGTTTAGAGTTTTGCTAGAGGTTATAGACCAGAAAACCCGTTCGGATTGCACTTCAAGAAATAAAATTCTACATCTTAAGTAAGCTTACAACTACGATTCGCATTGAGTTGAGTTCAATCCATTCCTAATCCAAATTGAAATCTACTCAAATAAAATTGTAATCCATTAGAAAATACAAATCCAAAACAAATTAAATTTATAAAATTTGAATTAAAATTCACATTAAATGGATTAATAAATTGGTTGATAATCGAGGTTGATGCATTGGATCCTCTTTCTTATAAATATTTTAAACTATTTTAGATAATTTTAGATAAATCTTGATAAATAAATTTCTTCTATTAATAAATAACTATGAAATTTCAACACATATCACAGCTGTTATATATTCAATGGCATTAATCATTGAAAATATTATTGAACGTTATTAATGATTACTTAATATGTTAAGTTGGTATTTAATTAAAATATTATGGAAAATACAGTACAATTAGAACATTTCAAATAAGATCCAGGTTTATATTCCATCAGGTTTATATTCCATTCAAAAATATAATCAATCTAGTTATATTTAAAGTTAATCAACAATTTTTTTTCCGCTGCAACCAAATTTTGTCGTTTAGCAAAGAAACGTTTGCTCTCCGAAAAATTTTAAGGTAGCAGTCACATTTCCGAATAACTCACGTGTCTCCCACAATGCAATGTCATTGTCAATTTCAGCCTTTTTCGGCTTTCTTTTGTCCTTAGCATCAAGTTTTAGGTCATATCTATGATTTAAATTTTGTAGGGTTGTGAGATAGAATGAGAAATGAAAAATAAAATATTTTAAAATTTATGGCATTGAAGGAAATAATAAGATTAAAGTTAAAATAAATATATTAGATCAATGTTTTAAAAACCGGACTTGATGTTTGGTTTAGGTCCAACTGGTTCAACCATTACTTCGAATCGTTTTGGCTTTTGAACCATGACGTCAAATGACATAATTAGAACAAAATAATTACATTTAACTTATTTTAATTATTTCAAAATTAAATAAAAATACAAATAAATATAATTTGTATGTAGTACAAAAAATACAAATAGCATCAACAATACATTCAAGTTCATCGTATGATATTTAATTTATTTTAATTATTTCAAAATTAAATTAAAAATATAAATAAATATAAATTGTATTTAGTACAAAAAATACAAATGTCATCAACAATATATTCAAGTGCATCATATTAAAATTTATTGTGCAAATTCACCACATATATTAATCAAAATGAAAATTTAAAGAATGACAATTTTTAACAACTTAGAAAGAGTGCACTGACCTCAAATATGTGCAATTCTTTCATCTCTCTTTGTTCCAATGCTTGATTAGAATATCTACAATGAAATCATAAAATATTAATGGATGAAGGATATAAAACATCTGTAAAAATTGTCAATTTACTTAACTATAGAAATTAAGCACCTAAAAATTTTAAAAAAATGTATAACTCATTATTCTAACCGTATAAAAAAATACAAATCCATCAATTAATCCATAACATGACAAAATATTGCATGGCATTTAAAAATTTAAACAATAAAAAACTGAAACAATAACTTATGCAAATTTTACCCTTTCTAGATTTTTTTCTAAGCTACACGGAGTATTGACACTTACACATTTTTTTATTTGACGTCCATAATGAAGTATAAAATGTATAAAACTTGTGCAGAGCATTCACATGAAGTGTGGCCCATAGTGCAGCTTTTTCGTTAGACATCATTGTTTCGGAATAAAATGTTTATGAAAAATCTGGCAAATTCAGTTTAAATCATGCATTGCCATCTGCAGCTTCTAAAGCTGCAGTTCGCAGTCGACATCTCTTTTCATCTATGGAGGATTTCGAAATTTAAAACAAGCTTACCCTGCGGCCGGTGATGATGACAAGGAAGACAAGGTGTGGCCTGCCACGCTGCCGGAACAAAGCTACGATAGGAAACAGTGAAGAAATGAAATCACGGAGTTGCTTCACGATCCAGAAATAAAATGTCTCTGAGATTGGGAGATGGTGGCCGAAAACGAAAAAGATGACAGGGAAGATGGCGACGAAATGGTTGATCGGACTCTGAAAATTTCTAGAACCCAAAATGGTGGCCAAACGCTTTCTGTAACTGCTTGTCAGAAAACAAAGTGGTGACTAGAGGCGGAAGGTTGCTGCCGAACGATTATTATGGCCAGCTGATCGACGGTAAACCTTGCCAGAAGTCAGCGATGATTCCGCAAAACCCTAAGGCTCTATGAAAGGGGTGAGTGGGAAAAGAAGGGTGCGGGCGGAAGAGATGGTCTGGCAGGGACTCTGATTCAGTGCACCCGGGAGCGTGCAGCCCTACACGCTCCCGGGCTCATACATATATTTTTTTTTATTTTTTTTTGAAAAATTTTGCATAAACATATTATTCCAAGTGTATTTAACATATATA
>JAXCLR010000063.1:25484053-25517501 GCA_035584095.1 Annona squamosa | reverse complement strand
TAAAAGAAATTATAAATAACTTAATTAAAGCTATTCTAAGAAAGCAATTAAAGCTATGAAATTCAACTATTAAAACAAGAAAGAGAATTACATTAAATTTAATCTAAAAATTACTAGGCATAAAATAAAGTAGTAAATCTAATCTGAGAATTAAAACTACAAAGTAAAGATTACCAACTACGAAGCACTATAAACTATAAAGCAGAATACATCACCCAAATATGAAAAATAAATCTCCACTTAATGAGAATTTTATTGCTTGGCCCCACCTCCTTGCTAAGGGTCCCACAAAATGGGTCCCACCCAAGGGAGAGGATTGCTTGTGTTGTAGTGTGTTGCCTTCTTGGGATGAGTGGAGGGCCCTTTTTATAAGTGTTGGGCAGTCCTCTCTCCATTTTGGCTTCCGATGTGGGATTCTTTCTTCAACGTCACTGTTGCCACCATTTGCCTTGGATATCTTCTGCCTTGGCTGGTTTATTTTCCACCTTCTTTCTCACATTGTATGCCCAATTCGAGAAATAGGATCGACGAAGCTACCCAAAATTGCATCCATCTCCCTTCATATTTTTGACAATAGTAAATCCATTCCAAGCTTCATTTACCTAACAATAGGAGAACCTAGTATCGGCCACATCTTCAAGCTGGTGGCAGCACAAATCACCAGTCAGCAACACTGCTGCTGACGGATGGATGGATTTTCGTGGCGCTGAAATGGTTTTCAGAGTTACAGAGGAAAGAGGCTGATCGGAGGTAGAAAGAGGGCCAACTGGTAGCGAGGAGCGGAGGTTTATGGAGATGTTGGTGGGTTCTATCTTCATTGTTACATGAATGGCACAACTGCCGTGTTGTCATCGATTTTCGGTGGAGAGAAGATGGGTTGACATGCTGAATTGCAGATGAAGCTGATGCTCGGGAAAAATGGAAATCGGGTTCTGCAGTTTTTGGAAAGTGAAGTTGTCGATTTTTAATAGCTGCTCTGATCTACTCGATTGGAGAGGGCAGAGATTTTCGTGGCTGCCTGTAATTGCTGAAATTAAAAGGGCATGGGCAACGTCTTTGGTCTGGAACGGGGCAGAGGACTTGAACTTGGTGCGACTGAAGTTTTTCATGGTTGTCGTGCATTTTCTGCAGCTGGTAACGTGCTGCCCAAATGGTCGTTGTCTTCGGTTGATTGAATTTTGGGGCCAGCCAAAATGAGTTTACCGATATTTTGAAGAGTCGTTGATTGGGAAATTTCGGGCAGATGGAATGCTAAGATCGGTGCTGCCTCCATTGCCGGAGTTTGCTGGCCGAGTGAGATGGTGATAAGCTGCTGTTGACTGGTGAGGAGGACAGCTGCCGCACTTGGTCAGAAGCTTGGAATCTGTGTCGATTTAAATGGCCGCTTGGTTTGGGGACGGATTGGGGAAGATGGAGCACCATAACAGGTGCCTTGGTGGTATACGGTCTCTTGTACTCATGCAGCATATTCCAAAGTTAAATAATGATTCTTTGAGAAATAATTTCAATATACACCATCTTAATTTTCTCCTTTAATATAATAACTTACTTTGTTCCCCATATTTTAAAATATAATTAGAGTTATATTTATGATTGTTCCACTTAAATGATTTTATAAATTTGCCTAAGCTAATACACATTTCAACGTTAATGTTTTCTTGGGAATTGCATCATAATTTTATATTTTTAAGAATATTGCAAAATGACCTGTTTTATAGCAAAATTAAAGATTTTACGAAAAATATAATTTTCATAAAATTTCACTTAAAACATGCATTTAATTAATGTTTTAATATTTAACAGTGTGAATTTAATATGAAATTAAACGAAAATTTTTAGACTTATCAGTTTTCAACCCGAGCCCGATTTTCCCGGACCGAATGCATACAGTGCTCGGGTTCGGGTTGCTGTGAGACCGAACCCGGTAAGCCCGAACCCGAATATACAATATCAATATTTTTATTTTTTATGTTATTTGTGAATCCTAATATCCCATTTGTCCTCCTGGTTTCCCGAATCCCGATCCATATCTGAAAACATTTTCGAACCCTAAGCCCTTTCTCCCCTGTCTACCTTCACCACGTCTACAGCGTAAGCAACGTTGCCTTCTTCCTTTTGAACGGCCGGAGTGCGATCAATGGCTCGTCGCTGCTCGTTGCACACCTGCGCCTGTCATGCCGCCTGCATGATCGCGACATTTGCAGCATCTGCGGCTCTGCCTGCGGCCTATGTTCTTCCTTCCGGACGGTCGGAGTTCGATCATCGCTGCAGGTTGTGCGCCTACGCCTGTTGTGCCGCCTGCGTGATCGTGACGTCTACAGCCTCGTGACCTGCCTTCTTCCTTTCGGATGGCAGAAGTTCGATCATTGCTGCCTGTTACATGCCTGCGCCTGTTGTGCTGCCTGCGTGATCGCAACATCTGCAGCCTGTGCCTGCGGCTTGCCTTCTTCCTTCCAAACATCGGACGACCAAAGCTAGATCACCGCAATTGTCTGCAACCTTGCCTCTTTCGGACACCGGACGTCTGCAGCCCTACTTTCGTCACTGCTCCTACAGTTCTGCTTCTATGCCTCTCTCTGCAATACACAGGTAATGAAGTTGCTAATGAAGAATGCATTCTGTGAGTTTGCTTCCACAAAATGGTATATGAATGATGAATCTGATCATTGTCAAGAGAACGAATGCATTCTTTGAAAGCAAGAAGGCTTTTATTTTATTTATCTCTGTTCCTTCAATCCTGCAACAAAATTAATATTTTCTTTATGAAATTCACTCCTTAGATTGCAAATGATTGAAAAACTGAAATCAGAGTATGACAAATTAGCCAATCTTTCATAGCTCATCCTAGATTAAAACCAATCCAACAAGTGACTTTAATCTTGAGATTAAACTTGAGATAATAAATGAACTATAATTGAGCTGTACATACCGAGTTTGCCTATAATTGTTTATAGTATTAGCCCCATGTTTAGTGTCAGCAAAATCAATGAAAGATATCTTTCCAATGACCTTTCCAACCCTTGTTTCATTTGCTTCATTATGACTTTTGGTTTCCTTGGCTTTTCCAAACATATGCTCCATTAGAAGGCCGGCAAAAAATTCTTTAGCACATAGCTTAACCATATCAAATGACTTTAATAACTGTCCATTTCATATCCAAGTGGAGCCCTTTTAAGGCCAACACAAAATGCCCCAAAACTATTTTTAATCTTTCCACACATCCACAATAACGATCTAATCATGCAAAGTCCATCCAATGTCCACTTTATTAGTAAGTCATCCAAGACATTCTAGAATAATCAAAATGAAGCTTTTGTAGCTAAATGGCATTTTCAACCAATATATAATTTTGTTTTAGCTTGTAGACTTTAGAAAACCTTGACATCTCCAAGTTCATAAAATCTTATTTTATGACATATAACAACTCTTCTAATAATCTTTCTCAAACCATTGGTTACCACATCCTTTAGGCTTTTGCACAAAAAAATCATTTTTAAATTCTAAATCGGGAAATTTAAGGCATGTATTTGGTATAAAAGATGGGCATTTTAAGGCATATATGCTTGTGTTAATATGTATTGGTTAATATTTTCATTTAATTTGGTTATTGATATAATGTAGGAAAAATTGTTGTGATTGAAACAAAAATCTCTAACTTTGATTAAATGTTATGAAAATGATATTTAGGTGGTTAATAAAATATGGACAGTTCAAGTAACGCACAAGACAAGAATAGTGAACAAGAGATCAACAGTGAGCAACTAAAAAATACAACGACTGCTTCAAATACTACTAATCTTACAGAAGGTTCAGATGCAAATGAGCCTCTTCCTAGGAAGAAAAAAAGATATAAAATTTCATCACCAATTTGGAAAGTGTTTGAAAGGATTTTGGATAAAAATGGAAAAGTTGCATGGGGTATTTATAAGTATTATAAGATTAAACTTAAGTGTCCAGGTACTCAAGGAATAAGTACATTAACTAGACACTTAAAGTTATGTAAGTATAATACCAACAAAAGAGCTAAGGGCCAGCGCTTGTTATCATTTCAATCAGTAACTGATGAAGGTGGAATGGTTATGTCAAATTGGAAGTTTGACCAAGAAGCTTGTAAAAAAGCAATGACAAGAATGATTATTCTTGATGAATTGCCATTTAAATTTGTTGAAAGGGAAGGATTTTAGAGAATTTTGTAAAGTTGTGCAGCCACTCATTAAACATGTTTCAAGGACCATAATTGTGAAAGAAATCTTCAAAATATACATGTTAGAGAAGGCTAAATTACGAAAGATTTTTAGCGAGGATGTTCGGTGTGTATGCTTGACAATAGATTTGTGGACTTCAAATCAGAATATTGGGTATTTATGTTTAACTGCTCATTTTATAGATTAAAATTGGACTCTTCAAAAGCGCATTCTTAATTTTTGTATTTTTCATTCACCACACACAAGTGAAGCTATTGCTAACACAATTGAAGAATGTCTGAATGCTTGGAATATTAAACAAGTGTGTACTTTTACTATTCACAATGCATTGGCCAATGATGTTGCACTAAACTCTTTGCGTTTAAATTTAAAAATGAAGAATGCTCTTTGGGGATGGAGAATCTTTACATGTCTGTTGTGTTGCGCACATTTTAAATTTGGTTGTGAAGGAGGGAACTGAACAAATCAAGGATTCCATTGCTTGAATTCGTAATAGCATAAAGTGGGTCAAGAGTTCTCCTAGTAGAGAACAAGCATTTGAAAAATCTTGTGAAAGTGTTAGAATTTCGAGTAAAATGTCTTTGTGTTTAGATGTGTCAACGCATTGGAATTCTACATACTTGATGTTGAAACATGTTCTACCCTTTGAAATGACTTTCAAACATTTTGAAGTGAATGATGCAAGTTTTAAAAGCACTAGTCCACATCTTGAAGAAGATTGAAACCATGCTAGAGTCCTTTATGACTTCTTGGTTTTGTTTTTTGAAATTGTTAAGATCTTATCGGGTAGTAAATATGTCACTTCCCCACATCATTTTCTTCAACTTGATGCAATTCAAGATCAATTAAATTCATTTTCAGCCGAGAACGGTAATCCTATCATTCTTCACATGTGCAACAAAATGAAGGAAAAACTTGTAAAATATTGGAGTTCTATTGATAAGTTCAACATTTACTTGCTCATTGCGGTAGTATTTGATCCACGGTACAAGCCAGGTTATTTAGAATTTTGTCTTAGTATTTTCCTTCCTGTGGATCAAGCTTCTGCATTATCAAAGAAAGTGTATGATAAAATGGTTGAATTGTATGAAAATTATGAATTTTGGTCTACTAGTAGTACTACAAGTTCTTTGTCTGAAGTGAACGGGGGCATCATCCGAATCAAAGAATTCAAAATAGAAGTTGTGGCAATCTATGAGTAACACTAATGCTAGAGTTATCACAAATGAAATTGATGCCTATTTAAAGGATCTAGCGGAGAATGATGTAGAACCATTTGATATTTTATCATGGTGGTCAACGGCTACAAAATACTTGATTTTATCTTTTATGACAAAAGACATTTTGGCTATTCCTGTTTCAACTATTACATCGGAATCTGCATTTAGCACTAGAGGGCGTGTTCTTGAGCAATATCGTAGTTCAATGAAACCCATGTTGGTTGAGTGTTTAATTTGCTCTCAAGATTGGTCGAAAGCAGCTCTAGTCGATTCAAATTATGAAGAATAAGTTGATAAACTAGACAAATGCGCCAGAGGTAAACTATATTTCTCTATGTTTTAAACATACACCTTACTCTTAACATTATTTTTAATGCCAATATTTATTTTTTCAGATGAAGTTTCTCAAACATTGGGAAACACTACTTCAGGATCGTTACCACCTCTTCCACAAATAAATTAAAGGTAAATCCACACACATAAATTATAGCAAAGCTAGATATTCATTTCAACCCCAAAAAGAACCAACCCATACATAATTTAAGGATCAAGTCATCTTAATCTCCTATCATAAGGAATTTAGTCAAAAAATATAGTATCAAAATCCCATCCAACACATATTTAAATACATCCCAGCGGTAGAGAACAAGAAGAATATGTAGAGGGAAAGAAAGAGAAAATGAAACTTGCTACTTTTCACCAAACAAATTCAACTCTTCACTTGATCTCCTCTTGAGCATTGAAAACCCTTGTTTTTTCCCTTGTTAGCTACCACCACGAGCTCCAGAATCTCCTTACCTTAAACTCTAAAAGTGTATTTATACCCTATCAGTAGATGGGCGTTGACACATGCAAAAAGTTTGCATGAGTGGAGTTGGCACCATTGTGCCAGGATGTTGGCATCGGAGCTCCAATTGTCTGGACGCTTTGACCACCTTGAATGTTCCTTTAGCTTCTAGTATGGCAAGTGTTAGTGCTAGGGCTCCGAATGTTTGGTGTTGGAGTGCCAGTTCACTTGCATAACCTTGTTGAAATTCAACTCTTTTATAATCTTTAATTTCCCAGATAAATGCTCCTTTTTCTACAAAAAACAATTAAAGGGGTGTTTGGCAATAACAAAAACTTTTCACCTAAAACTTTTCAATCTAAAACTTTTCATTCTCTACAATTTTTCTATCTAATTATTTTTTTACATCTTCCAATACAAACTACTCTACTTTTCAATCATTTCTACACAATTACCTATACAACTAACCTATGTATTTTAACTTTATCCTCTTTACTCCTCATCATTACCCCTATCATATCACATCATTTGACTACTTTTATTCTTCAAAACTTTTCACTAAAATTTTATTCATTCCCAAACACACCTTAAGTAAATGTTCTTCTCTATGAATGCAACTAAAACACCTTAAATGATGTGAATCATACTAAAAATATGCAAATTGTAAAAACTACATAAAGAGCATGACTAATGTAGTTTTTAAGCAAAACTAGGCATTACTCCTCAAACTAGCCTCCAAAATAAGTGAAAAATAGGCATTGATAACTCTATTTTTGTAGAGTTATAAGGGTTCCATTTCTATTTAATTAGGTTACATAGAAGGGATTCTACATAACTTTTTATTTTTTAAAATATTAATGATTGACGCAAAATTTAATCAATTCATTGTATTTAACATTATTTATTTAGTTAGGAGATTAAGTTTTATCTAAATCAAATATGCGTACAGGTCACATTGTTCAAAAATAGTAGTATATTGATATGTAAATCAGGAAAAATATTATAGATCCCTTCACATATGTATTAGATTATAATAATATTTTATAGAATTATTATCCATATGATATTGATATTTTAAATAGTTTAGATATTGAAAATATTACTTGAAAATTTATTTTTAGTATTAAATCAATTTATTTCATTGATTTCACACATTTATGGATGAGGGCACGTATACAGTGATACTAAATAATTGAGAGGAATTTGATGATCATATAAATGTGATAAATATAATAGATAGAGTTAATTTTTTATAAACTATCAAGATATTAAAAATGAAAAGGATTACATAGAAGAGGGTTTCATAAAAGCAAAACGTTGTATATAATTATGCTTAAATTATCTAAGGGCTCTATTTTAGCTTCATGTAACTACTAGGCTATTCGTAAGATCTATGATCTAGAGTTTCACATATGACTTTTCTACAATTAATATTTAACTTATTTATTTAAACTAAATAATTTGTATTAAAGAAGAACAAACCCTTGGTTAATTTTGCATCATATTTCAAGGCATGTAAGATATATGCCAACCTTTAGAACCGCCTATTTATATAGAATTATATTAATTAGAATCCATTAAGTTTCGATAGGCCATAGAATTCCTCGAAAGTGTTTAGCTTATTTTAATGATAAAAACTCCCAAGTTTAATATTTTTATTATCATATATTAGATTTTTCACATTTCGGTTCTTTCACCCAACATATGAAATCATGCCAAAGTATGAGCCCATACGAGCCCATACACCGGGGAAGAAATAAGATCACAATATCTCAAATTAAAACAAACTATCTTTTATAAATAGATAGAATCAAATCATCCACACGTAATATCACGTGCTATATCTCTAAATACTAGAATAGAGAATTAGGCAAAAATTTTCCAATAAATCCAAACAATAAAATAATATCATTAAAAGTATCCATCACAAGATATGACAATTTAATCAAAAAATAAAAGAAATAAAGCTTATTGGTTTGAGTTGTTAATGACATCTTGAATGTCTCTCATGAACTTGCCTTTTTTCATCTTTTCTTAGCTTCTCTTTCCCAAAACCCTATCTCTCAAATTTGCTCAACAGATGATCCAAAAGATCACTAAATGTATATCGTATGAGTACTTAAATAGCCTCCCTCAAAACTTGCACAAAATATCACAAGGATAGCGCATAAGATGGTTTTCTGGGTTGGCCATGCTTCAAACCTTTTATACTTTGAAAGAAGAATTTCAACTCTTTTCTTGCAGTTTCTCTAACCTAGCACACTTCAAAACATGTTAGAATTTCTTCTATATGTTTTATCCCATGTTGTATATTGTTTTTACTCCATTATTCACTTTGAATTTTTCTTATCGAATGCATTTTCCTTCTCAACTTTCAAATATTCAAGTTTTCGCCTCCATTCTACACTTGATTCATCTGATTACATGAATAACAATTGGATGTAAAAAGTGGAGAATAACAAACAAAGCAATAATAGTAGACACTGGAAATTATAGTAGTTTGGGATAACCCTCCCTACTCTAGCTTTCAAGAACATACCATCGGGTCTTAGGTTCCATTGTATCAGCAGATATACAACTAAAGTCTTTGCTCTCTTCTAGATTTTAGTTATAGGGGGGCTTTACAACCATTCCACAAGTAGACGATAAGTTACACTCGAACCGTTTGTTACTTGTCTGCACTTGACCTTGGTCTCCAATACCAAGCTAAGTGGGATTATAAGAAAATTGATTAAAAGAAAGTTCTACACATTATAGTTGATGTAGAGAATGTTTTAGCATAAAGAAGAACTTGTTCAAGCTTTGAGATTGATGAAAAACTTCAGCACTTGTAGGGAGTGTTATAGTTCTTCCTCTTGGAGTACGTAGTGATCTCTTAAATTGCTTGTAGTTAGAAAGTTAAAGGCTCAATAGATGTTCTAGCTAACCTCTTCTACTTAATTTTCCATGTTTTAATCGAGAAAAAGTAATTTCAAATGTTAGGTGATAGGTGGCGCACAATAAATGCGCTAATATTTGAATTTTTTTGACCGTCATGATCCAAGTCACACTTGAAGTTGACTTCAGGTGTGACTTCACCCAAGTCACAGGTTGGAGTCGACTTGAGTTGCGACTTTGGTTGTCAGTATTTCTTTCTCGAGAGTTTCATTCCTGGTTCCAGCTTTAAGTTTCACGTTGGGGTTAACTAGGCCTAGGATTTGACTTAAGTTTCAAGTGAAGTTGACTTACGTTGTGACTTTACTATATAGTATTCTCTTCAAAATTTCAAGACTTCATGAATCGAATTCCTTGACATATATGCTATTTATCTTTAAGTTATCGTTCATTTTTCTCAACATTTGTCCAACTTTAAAATGTAATTTTTCATCTTGAATCATGTGCTTGGATATTTTGCTCGATAATATGTAACCTTTGTCTTTGATCTAACATGACATTATTTGCTTGAACTTTTTTGGTTGATCTTTGAGCTTGAGAATGCTTATTTTGAATCCTTTTATGTCCAAGTCAAATACTGGGTCAACTTGAGTTGTAACTTACTCAAGTAGCATGACTTAGTCAACTTCTTCTAGGATTTTATCCAAGTTGCATGTTGGAGTTGACTTTAAATGTGACTTAACTTCTTCAGATTCAACATCAGAGTCCTGAGGTCCATGCAAGTCGTATGTAGAGTCGACTTAGGGTACGACTTGACTCAAGTTGTAAAACCCTTACCCGCATAGGGCTCACTTATATGCATTGGACACATAAATATGACTCATGTATGATTTAATTGAATTATAAATGATTTTCTTTGCAATTTTGATTATTTATTACAATTAGGGCCAATGGTTACGAATGATGATGGAATTAATCATTATAAATTGATATGGGTCAGTATACTTAAAGTGGCTTAATGAGGAATGGAAAGTATTATTGTGTCATGAATAATTAATTTCATTTTCATGATATGATTAATGAGAATTAGAATGCTAATTATAGAATTAAATTGGAAAATACTAGAAAATTCATAACTTGACGCTTGTAAGGCGGATTAAGATAAAATTTGACAGGTAAGTGCATAATTTGTGCCCGATCTTATGGAAAGGTTGGATTATGAAACTTTTGATGGGATTAAGGTGATAATTGATCATTTTTCTCCAAAATCCAAAAGATGATTTCAAATAATCATAATTTGAGATAGAAAAGTCAGAATGAGACGAAATTTGAAATGGTCGATTAAAATTATGAGATCAGTGCTATGAAAGTATTAGATTAAGTTAAGTATCGTGAGAATATGCCTAAATAAAAAAAGGTGTGTACCTTTGGCTTTATGCACCATAAAGTAGCTTGCATTTATGGTAAAGTTAAAGAGATTAATTATATAATTAATGACACAAATGAGGTGTCAAAAGGAGTTTAATTCAAGGAAATTTGGTAAATTTCTTAAAATGTAAAAATCCATGAAAAATCCCATGCATAAATGTTGGATATAAGGAGCTAATGGGCAAACTCAAGGGAGACACATGGATGTGGCACACCATGGACGCCCAAGGGCTCTTAAAGGTGGATTTTTGTGATTTTATATATATATAAAATCATACCTAGATGAGCTATGTGAATAGGGTAAGTAAATGGACATTAAATAAGGTATAATTTTGTGGCAAAAGAATGCCATAAGATCAAGACATGTGGACGTCCCCATGTGGATAGCTAGGGTGCTAAATTTAGCCATGATTTGATGAATTTTACATAAGATAATTACATGTATTTACTTAAATGTGAATGAGCCATGTCAATAAGGGATAAACATGCCATAAATTACCCTCTAAAGGATGCGGCAAGTGAGCCCAAAAATCTAGAAAATCAAGGGCTTAGAAGGTGCAGAAGAACAATTCCAAGTAAGAGGGTTCGAGAGAGAAAGTTTCAAGGAGAAAAATCTCCAAACTAAGGCAGCTCAGCAAGAAAAGGGCAAGAAAAAGGGGAGAAGAAGAGAAAGAAAAAGGGAAAGAAAGCAAGGAATTCAAGTTAAGGAAGTTGAGTTCAAGTTTGATTCAATTCAAGTAAGTTTATCTTGAGTTTTGAACCATTTAAATATACTTTCTACCTCTAATTATGATTAACGAACTCCAAAAGGATGATTCATGATGCCCTTGATTAGGGTGTTGAATGAGGATTGAATGACACGTATGAATTCATGGGTGCAAAGAAGTTAAATGGGATGCTGGGCTTGAATATGATGATTAAACCTAGCTGAAAATTTCTTAATCCCACATGTTAAGTTGCTATTTTGATTTATCGTCATCCTTATAAGATGATTTATGATTAAATGAATTATATATAGGTTGATTTGAGTATAAGACAGGAACCATAGAGAGGACGAAACTTAGGGTTAACAACTTAACTCGATTTTTACCCTTTTATAATATGTATGATGCATGAATTAGACTAAATGATTTATGGATGATTTAGAAGGTAAAATACTCTAAATCTAAGGTACTTTGGATGTTCAAAATGGTTTGGGAAAGATTACCATAAATCTATTTTTTAGGGGCATACATAGGGACGTCCAAGAGAGGTGCAAGAAGGGTACCCTACATGCATGTGAAGTTTCTGTTTTGTAAGAAATCAATTTATGAACTTTGAATATGTGATAATATCCTAAATTAGGGATAATATAATCATGATTAATGGCTGGAATTAATGGATTAAAAATCTATTAAGAATTAAGTGTTAAAAGGGACATAGAAAGTATGAAAAAGAGGTTTCAAAGTTGCTGTTTTAGAACCCTATGATTAATGAATTAAAATTCCATAAAAATACTCTAAATGAAGTGTTGATTAAGGAGTTTAACCACGCTGAATTAGGAAGCAAGTTGCTGATTTGAAAAATTTTAAAAAACACATAATCTATGTGTTGTAAAATGGATATATATGGAGAGAAAGACATGAGTAAATGATAAATGACTTATGTGGGTTGTTAAAATGAAAAAATGCACAAAAATATGATGAAATGTTTGAATAATGTTTCTATTTTGCTAAATAATGATAATCTCAATTTTTGGGATTAATATATGAGGTTTAGGACATCAACTAAGTGCTTAAAATAAGCACGATGTGTGAATTATAAAAAATATGTGAACAATGATAAATGAAAGTAATGAACCTTTATATAGTGATTAATGAATGTGTTATGATATATATGAATGTTACCCTATATATGGGTATTGAACATGTGGTGTAATGGTATGATGCAGAAGTTATGTTATGTATATGCACCCGACTTGGAATTCAAGTGGGTTGTGTACGCTAATGAGAATGGGATGGAAAACTAAGTTGAATGCAAGCAAATGAAAATTATATGAATGCTATGTCATTCTTATGTGTATAGACAAAGGCAAAAAAAATGTCGATCAAGAAAGCTAACGTGATCAGGGTAAGTAAGCAAATTATATTTAAATTTATTTCTAAGATATTTAAGAATGGTCATTCCTTAGTTCAATATGTGTTAAAATGATCTTCTTATTTGTGATCTGATTTGCATAACTATTTTATTAAATGTTTATGAAAAATCATGACTTATAAATTCATGAAAGAAAAATCATGCTAGCATGTCAAAGATGAATTTTATGAATGGTTCATGCGCTCAAAGCATTAGGTCTAACTTAAAGGTGTAAGTGGACCGATTGTCCCCCTTTAATGTGACCAAGGCGCTAAATATGTCAAAAGCCAGCGGCACCCTCTCTAAGATGGGAAAAGACGGAGACGGATAGTTTCCTATCTAACTCCTATCCTATGACGAATATGTTTTAAGATCTTGCATCTCATTATGCATGACATACCCATGATGGGTATAAAGAACATGTTTTCATGATATACCCACTCAACATATTTTCATGATATACCCTCGAGTGGGTATAATTTGGTTTTTCAAGATGTTTTAAATAAAATATCTTGCCTGCAAAATGAGTTGTTTGAAAAATATTCAGCTCGCTTATTGAGTTTTGACTCACGTTTTGTTTTCCAAACCCATAAACAGGTGAAAGAATCAAGGTGGCGAAGGAGCAAAAATTGGGCAATGAAGAATAAAAAACTTGATGATAATTTATATGTGCACTTATGATGAATGATTGTAAAATACTTAACATTGCTTTTATGATGTTTTTATGCGAGTGATGTTATATCATATGCTTCATGGACAAGTGTTTAAGGGATGTTGAGCATGTAATGAACAACTACGATTATGTATGAAATAATATGTGTGTATCATGACAAAAATGGACTAAATGGACACTTGATGAAAAATAGCATGAAACTAATTCCTAAAGAGTAATGGTTAGAATGGATAAATATCCAATAAGCCCATTGTGTGACAGGGCAACAATCTTGATCACATTTACCAGTCAATAATGATCCCAGAGTAAAGCTCAGGATGTGACGCTCGGGTTGGGAGTGCCATAGAGCTTGGTATCAGAGTATGGACAAGTAAATAGGCGTGGAAAACTTCTAAGGAGGATGATTGAATTAATATAATGAGATATACATGATTTTATGATGATTAGATATGTGATTATCATAATGAGATGCATGATATATAATGATAAATTGCAAAATAATTTGCAATATGCTGTCTTTACAATGTAGCTAATTTGTAATGTTTGAATAGATAACAGATAAAGGAAAGAGAGTAATGAGTGTTGATGAATTAAAAAAAGAGATGGAGGATGAGGAAAAGAGACAAAGGATGGAAGAAAATATGAATAGATGGTGGACATCCCAGCAAAATGCAATACACTTTCCGTCGATTCCTCCAAGGTTTCCGCCTAGGAACCCTCTATCACAATCTCAAAGAGACTATCATGGAAATCCTTATCAACACAGACAATGTTTAGAGGAGTCCAGCAATCAGGCTCCTAGAGTGGAAGTTCTCACAGCATCCCGTCTTGGCCTTCCAAGAACCCCACGGGTTTCCATTGACAATATGTATGTACAAGACCTTCAAAATTTTTGGGATAAGACTCCAGTACCCACACCCCCCGATTTAGTCCATGGTATAGGTCTGAGAATGGATGTGTCCAATTTTGACATGGGATGAGTTGGGAGAGGATACATCAAAGGGAGAAGGATATGACCCTCTTCATAGAGCAGTACCGTGCTCAGGCGATTATAGAAACATCTACCCCTCCTCGCCCTAATGAGGTTATTTTACATACAGCTGAAAGTACTGGTGAACTTGATCCACTTGGTAATGATAATTATTATGACGATCCTGTAGAATTCCTTGAACTTATCGAGGAGAAAGAGGATGAAAGTGAAGTAGAAGATGATGATAGCGGAGAAGAAAATGATCCCAGATGGTCTGGTACTAGTACCATTACTGAGGAACCCACACGGATCCTGCCTAGCCGTAGGCGTTATATAAGGAGAGGTCCTGGTAGATGATGAAATTTTCTTATTTTTACAAGCATGAATATGTATAATTACAAGGTAGTGACACTTTGGGTTGTTATGATAGGTTGATATATACATAAAAGTGATATGTATATATGTGTACTATGCTATGTTATGTTGACACTATGGTCTGAGGATGAAATGTTTGTTAATATGAATGATGTGAATAGTTATGTGGATATAACTATAGTTAAGAGTTTTAAATATATAAAATGAATGAATGGGTATAAATGTTTATGATGATGGATAATATGACATGATTGTGATTGTGTGAATTAACTGTTAATTGTATGATGATGAGATGCATATATGATGACCTAACACTAACCATGAATGAAAGTTATGTGCTTTTATATATTCGAAAAAGCACTATGGTGGAGACAAGGTCAAGAGTAAGAAAGAATAAGGGAAAAGAAATTCCCATTAAAGAAGTTCCCAACCAACATGAGATTGGTGAGATTAGTGGCAGACCCAAGAGGTCCAAACCAGAACCAAATAGACAAAATCCAAGAACTCGTCAAAAATGAGAGAATGTAAGCCCGAAAAAGGATGTGGAAGAAGAACTTGAGTCAAGACAGGCCAGACTCATAGAAGAAAGAGTAGCTGCGGCAATAAAAGAAGCAATGTAACATGTTACTCATGATTGGGCAATACAAACTGCAGATATTATCCAAGGATTATGGTAAAGGACCCAGCAAGCCCAGTTGGGCAATATTGAAAGAGAAAAACCTATTCTGACTGCTGGCCCAACTTCCACACCAGTACCAATAAGGGATGAAAATCAATTAACAGAAGCTGATAGAAGGGCAATCAATGTATTCCTAGCTCAGCAACCCCCAAAGTTTTTAGGAAAACCTGACCTTGTATAAGCAGAACAATGGATAACGGAGATCAAGAAATTATTACAAATATCTCCATGCAATGATCGACAAAAAGTGTTGTGTGTCACCCATTTGTTGGCTAAAGATGCACACGAGTAGTAGGAAACAATGCTAGTCACTATGCCACAATCGGAAGAGGTGTCTTCGCAGACATTTGTAGAGGAGTTCAATAAAGAGTATCTCCCCGTAGACTACAAAGTCAAAAGGTAATAGAATTTGAAAGGCTCTACCAAGGAAGGATGACTGCCACCGAGTATGCCCTAAGTTTAATGCCTTAATCAGGTATGTGCCCTGGATTGCCAATGTGCTAAAAAATAAGGCACAAAGATTCCAATAGGGACTAAGGCCATACCTCAGGGAAAGCTTTGCCCCTCTACTAATCAAGGACTACATATCGAGTCTCGAGAGGGCAAGAGCACTTGAGATCGAGGAGTTAAGGACTTAAGAATTGAGACAAGGGTCGAGAATGTTCAATTCAAGTATAAAAAAAACAAAAATAGGGAAGGAAAAGGCTAGGAAAGGAAGTATGAAAAGAGGAAAAGGAGCCCTAAAGAAGAAAAGCCCGCCTTTATGCAGGAAACGCCAAAGGCGTCATCTAGGCGAGTGCTTGAAAGGCTCAAACCGGTGCTATAAATTAGGCAAACAAGCATATAGCCAAGGAATGCAGAATGGGTGAAGCAAAAATCATTAAATGTTACATTATGATCAAATAGGGCACATTGCTCCAAACTGCAGAAATAAGGCACAAAATGTCATAAGAACGTGGAAGACCCACACAACTCAGGATAGCCGAAGCAGCAAATAAATAGGGAACCTCTACAAACCCGGTACAAGTGCATGCCTTGACCCGAATAGAGTCACAAGAGCAAGAAAAAAAGTGGTCATAGGTATGGTTTATACTTCAGGAAATTCAACAGTAGCTTTGTTTGATTCAGGTGCTAGTCATTCATTCCTAGCATGCCAATATGTGACTACGCATGCACTATCGATAAAGGATATCAATAAGATAAGTCACGTGGAATCCCCTGTTTATAAGTTAGCTAGCTTTAACCAAGTATACAAAACATGCCCAATTAGGATAGGATCGTTAATTTTAGAAGCTGTCCTGATCCTATTACCTATGACCGAATTTGATGTGATATTGAGTATGAATTGGTTGATTCAATGGAGAGTTACTGTTGATTGTAAAAATAAAAAGGTATAATTTGAAGAGGCTCCAGAAAAAAAATAGCCATTGGGAAGTAAAGATAGCCTAAAAATTTAACTATATTGATATCATCCATGAAAGAGATTAAGATGATCCACTAAAAGTGCTAAGCCTATCTGGTATCAGTCAATTTAGAGAAAGGCATGGAGGAAGAAATAAACAAAATTCCGGTGGTTAAGGAATTTCCCAATGTGTTTTCAAAGGAACTGACCACATTACTTCTACAAAGAGAGATGGATATGACCATAGATATCATACCAGGTACAACCTCAATTTCTAAGACTCCCTACAGAATGACACCAGCTGAAATAAACTAGTTAAGGATTCAAATACATGAGCTATTGGACAAAGGTTTTACCAAACCCAGTGTATCACCTTGGAGAGCTCCAGTGTTATTTGTAAGGAAAAAAGATGGAAGTCTGAGATTGTGTATTGACTACAGAGAATTAAATAAAATCACGGTGAACAACAAGTATCCATTGCCTAGGGTCAACGATTTATTCGATCAATTGCAAGGAGCTACAACTTTCTCTAAGATCGACTTATAGTTAGAGTACCATCAGTTAAGAATAAGTCCTATTGATGTTCACAACACGACTTTTCAAACTAGGTATGGACATTATAAGTTTTTAGTGATGCCCTTGTTGTATTCATGGATATGATGAATAAGGTATTTCAAGATCATCTTGATCAATTTGTGGTTGTATTTATTGACGATGTCCTAATTTACTCAAAAAGGGAAAAAGAACATGAAATTCATTTACGAAAGGTATTGGAGAGGTTGGGAAAAGAAAAATTATTTGCAAAGTTAAAAAAATGTGAATTTTGATTGAAACAATTGGGATTTCTGGGACACATAATATGAGAAAAAGGAGTTCAAGTTGACCCTCAAAAGATCGAGGCAATATTGAAATGGTCAAGACCAACAACCATTATAGAAATCTGAAGCTTTTTAGGATTAACAGGTTATTACAGGATGTTTGTTAAAGGTTTTTCACAGTTATTAGCCCCCTTAACAAGGTTAACTTGTAAAGGAGTCAAATATATATGGTCTGAAGAATGCGAGCGTAGTTTTCAAAAGTTGAAACAACGATTGGTAGAAGTGCCCATCCTAACCCTACTCGAAGGAAATGAATGATTTGTGGTTTGCAACGACTCTTCAAGAAGGGGTTTGGGTTGTGTGTTGATGCAGAGAGGAAAGGTGATAACTTATACATTGTGATAGTTGAAGCCTAATGAGGTAAGCTACCACACTCATGATTTAGAATTGGCAGTAGCAGTGTTTGCTTTGAAAATTTAGAGACACTACATGTATAGTGCTAAATGCGAAATCTATACAAATCACAAGAGTCTTAAATATATTTTCACTCAAAAGAAGTTGAACATGAGGCAAAGGAGGTGGCTTGAAGTGCTAAAAGATTACGATTTGGAGATTTTTTACCATCCAGGTAAGGCAAACATGGTAACTGATACATTGGGCAAGAATGTTAGCATAACGCACTTTATTACAAAAGAGGAAGGGTTACTTTAAGAGATAAGAAAATTAGAATTGATTATATGTCCACTTGGAGTTCAAGCAAGATTATCACAAATGTACATACAATCTTCATTATTTGAACAAATCAGGATTGCGTAGCAAAAGGATACAGACCTACATGCACATGTGGAAAAGATGAAGAAAAGGGGGTCAAATGAATTTGTTGTTGATGAACAAAGTATGCATCGATATAAAGGTCGCTTTTGCATACCTAATGTAGCTAAGTTGAAGTAACAAATACTCAAAGAGGTGCATTTTTTGCCATTTTCCATACATCTGGGAAGCACTAAAATGTATCAGGATCTCAATAAAGCATATTCATGGAATAACATGAAAAGAGAGATCGCTGAATACGTAACTAAGTGCTTTACTTGTCAAAAGGTGAAGGTCAATCACCAATGGATACTGAAAAGTTACAATCTTTGAAAGTTTCTAAATGGAAGTGGGATGACATTACAATGGATTTCGTTGAAGGATTACCCAAGACACAGGTAGAAAACGACTCTATATGGGTAATAGTAGATCGGTTATCTAAGGTTGCTTATTTTATACCCCTAAAGAGGACCTACACAGCAGAAAGGTTAACCAAAGTGTACTACAAAGAAATATTACGACTCCACGGAGTGCCTAAGTCAATAGTTTTTTATCAGGATGCAACATTCACATCTCAATTTTGAAAAAGTTTACACGAAACCATAGACACCCAACTTAAGTTGAGTACAGCTTTTCATCTCCAAACAGATGGACAGACGGAGCAAGTAAATCAAATTATTAAGGACATACTTCATATGTACACATTGGAATTTGGAGGATCGTGGGATGAATAGGTACCAATAGTAGAGTTTGTGTATATAACAACTATCGGGCTGGTATTCAAAAGACACCGTTTGAAGCACTATATGGACGGTGATGTCGAATGCCATTAAATTGGAATAAAGTTGGAGAGAAAAAGCTAGCCCCAGATTTGTCTCAATGAATGGTAGACAAAGTACAAGTCATTTGCTAGTGTATACTCACATTCCAAAGTCGGCAAAAGAGTTACACAAATTATAATAGAAAGGATTTGAATATCCAAGTGGGCGAGCATGTGTTCATAAAGGTCACACCATTCAAAGGAGTTATAAGATTTAGGAAGAGGGGCAAACTAAATCCAAGGTACATTGGACCATTTGAAGTATTGGAGAAGATTGGAAAATTGGCCTATATAATAGCCTTACCTTCAGCACTAGCCTTAGTACATAATGTTTTCCATATTTCTATGCTTAGGAAATATATCTCAAACCCGACCCATGTATTAGTAGCAGAAAATCTATCAATCCAAAATTATTTGAACTATGAGAAAAGACCAATTAGAATTTTAGATTATAAGGTACAAAAGCTTCAGAATAGAAAAATCGAATATGTAAAGGTTCAAAGAAACCAGTATTCCGAAAGTGAAGCTATATGGGAGCCAACAGAAGAAGTAGAAAGAAAATACATCCAACTGTTTAAAGGATAGATGGTTTCGGGACGAAACCTGTTATAAAGGGGGAGGATTGTGAGACCCAAACCTACATAGCGCTCATGTAGATGCAATGGACACATAAATATGACTCATGTATGATTTAATTGAATTATGAATGATTTTTTTACAATTTTGATGATTTATTGCAATTAGGGCTAATGGTTATAAATGATGATTGAATTAATCATTATAAGCCGATATGGGAAAGTATGATTAAAGTGGCCTAATGAGGAATGAAAATTATTAGTGTGTCATGAATAATTAATTTCATTTTCATGATATGATTAATGAGAATTAGAATGATATTTATAGAATTAAGTTGGAAAATGCTAGAAAATTCATAATTTGACGCCTGTAAGGCGGATTGAGATGAAATTTGAAAGGTAAGTACATAATTTTGTGCCCAATCTTATGAAATAGTTGAATTATAAAAAATTTTGATGGGATTAGGGTGATAATTGATCTTTTTCTCCAAATTTGAAAAGATGATTTCAAATGATCATAACTTAAGATAGAAAAGTTGAAATAAGACGAAATTTGAAATAGTCGGTTAAAATTATGAGATCGATGCTATGGAAGGATTGAATTAAGCTAAGTATTATGAGAATATGCCTAAACTAAAAAAGGTATGTATCTTTGACTTTATGCACCATAAAGTAACTTGCATTTATGTTAAAGTTAAAAAGATTAATTATATAATTAATGGCATAAATGAGGTGTCAAAAGGAGCTTAATTCAAGACAATTTTGTGAATTTCTTAAAATTTCAAAATTCATGAAAAATCCCATGCATAAATGTTGGATTTAAGGAGCTAATGGGCAAGCTCAAGGGAGATACATGGATGTGGCACACCATGGATGTCCAAGAGCTCTTAAAGGTGGATTTTTGTGATTTTTTATATATAAAATTATACCTAGATGAGCTATGTGAATAGGGTAAGTAAATGGACATTAAATAAGGTAGAATTCTATGGAAAAAAATGCCACAAGATCAAGACATGTGGACATCCCCATGTGGACAGCTAGGGGGCTAAATTTAGCCATGATTTGATGAATTTTACATAAGATAATTACATGTGTTTACTTAGATGTGAATGAACCATGTCAAAAAGGGATAAACATGCCATAAATTACCCTCTAAATGTTATGGCAAGTGGGCCCAAAAATATAGAAAATCAAGGGCTTATAAGGTGCATAGGAACGATTCCCAGTAAGATGGTTTGAGAGAGAAAGTTTCAAAGAGAAAAATCTCCAAACTAAGGTAGCTGCTGCACGTCCCTAGTTCAGATAGAAAAGGGCAAGAAAAAGGTGAGAATAAGAGAAAGAAAAAGGGAAAGGAAGCAAGCAATTCATGTTAGGAAATTTGAGTTCAAGTTTGATTCAATTCAAGTAAGTTTATCTTGAGTTCTGAATAATTTAAACCTACTTTTCTACTTCTAATTATGATCATGAATATGATTCATAATGAACCCTTAAAGGATGATTTATGATGTCCTTAATTAGGATATTGAATGAGGATTGAATGATAAGTATGAATTCAAGAGTTTAAAGAAGTTAAATGGGATGCCGGGCTTGAATATGATGATTAAACCTAGCTGAAATTTTCTTAATCCCACATGTTAAGTTGCTATTTTGATTTATTGTCATGATTATATGATGATTTATGATTAAATGAATTATATATAGGTTGATTTGAGTATAAGATGGGAACCATAGAGAGGACGGAACTTAGGGTTAACAACTTAACCCGATTTTTACCCTTTTATGATATGTATGATGCATGAATTAGACTAAATGATTTATGAATGATTTAGAAGGTAAAATATTCTAAATATAAGGTACTTTGGATATTCAAAATGGTTTGGGAAAGATTACCCTAAATCTGATTTTTAGGGGCATACATAGGGACGTCTAAGAGAGGTGCAAGAAGGGTATCCTACATGCATGTGAAGTTGTTGTTTTGTAAGAAAGAAATTTATGAACTTTGAATATGTGATATTATCCTAAATTAGGGATAATAGAATTATGATTAATGGCTGGAATTAATGGATTAAAAATCTATTAAGAATTAAGTGTTAAAAGGGACATATAAAGTATGAAAAAGAGGTTTCAAAGTTGCTGTTTTAGAACCCTATGATTAATAAATTAAAATTTCATAAATATACTCTAAATGAAGTGTTGATTAAGGAGTTTAATCATGCTGAATTAGGAAGCAAGTTGCTGATTTGAAAAATTTTAGAAAACACATAATCTGTGTGTTGTAAAATGGACATATATGGAGAGATAGACATGTGTAAATGATAAATGACTTATGTGAGTTGTTAAAATGAAAAAATGCACAAAAATATGATGAAATGTGTGAATAATGTTGCTATTTTGATAAATAATGATAATCCCAAATTTTGGGATTAATATGTGAGGTTTAGGACATCAATTAAGTGCTTAAAGTAAGCATAATGTGTGAATTACGAAAAATATGTGAAAAATGATAAATGGAAGTAATGACCCTTCATATGGTGATTAATGAATGTTACCCTATATATGAGTATTGAACATGTGGTGTAATGAATGATATGATGCATAAGTTATATTATGTATGTGCACCCGACTTGGAATTCAAGTCGGTTGTGTATGTTAATGAAAATGGGTTCGAAAACTAAGTTGAATGCAAGCAAATGAAAATTATATGAACGCTATGTCATTCTTACATGTACAGGCAAAGTCAAAGAAAATGTCGATAAGGAAAGCTAACGTGATCAAGGTAACCAAGCAATTTTCTTAATGATTTTTGTTTCTCAACTTATTTTAAAATGGTTACAAATGATGTTCTAACTATGATTTTTTTAGCAATTTATATTTGAATTTATTTCTAAGGTATTTAAGGATGGTCATTCCTTAGTTCAATATGTGTTAAAATGATCCTCTTATTTGCGATCTGATTTGCATAACTATTTTGTTAAATGTTTATGAAAAATCATGACTTATAAATTCATGAAAGAAAAATCATGCTAGCATGTCAAAGATGAATTTTATGAATGGTTCATGCGCTCAAAGCATTAGGTATAACTTAAAGGTGTAAGTGGACCGATTGTCCCCCTTTGGTATGACCAAGTCGCTAAATATGTCAAAAGCCGGTGGCACCCTCTCTAAGATGGGAAAAGACGGGGACAGATAGTTTCCTAGCTAACTCCTATCCTATGACGAATATGTTTTAAGATCTTACATCACATTAGGCATGACATACCCGTGATGGGTGTAAGGAACATGTTTTCATGATATAACCTCGAGTGGGTATGATTTGGCTTTTCAAAATGTTTTAAATAAATTATCTTGCCTACAAAATGAGTTGTTTGAAAAATATTCAACTTGCTTATTGAGTTTTGACTAACGTTTTATTTTCCAAACCCATAAAACAGGTGAAAGAATGAAGGTGGCAAAGGAGCAAAATTTGGGCATTGAAGAATGAAAAACTTTATGATCATTTATATGTGACATTTATGATGAATGATTGTAAAATGACTTAACATTGCTTTTATGATGTTTTTATACGAGTGATGTTATATCATATGCTTCATGGACAAGTGTTTAAGGGATGTTGAGCATGTTATGAACAACTTCGATTATCTATGAAATAATATGTGTGTATCAGGACAAAAATGGACTAAATGGACACTTTTGATGGAAAATAACATGAAACTAATTCCTAAAGAGTAATGATTAAAATGGATAAATATTCAATATGCTCGCCATGTGATAGGATAACAATCCTGATTACGTTTACTAGTCAATAATGATCCTGAAGTAAGGCTTAGGATGTGACGCTCGGGTTGGGGGTGCCACACAAGTTGTATTTGAAGTTGACTTTGGCTGCAACTTTGCTTGCTTGCACGTCCATAATTTCAATGCTATCCAAAAATTGACATTCGAGGTCGACCATGGAGTCATCTTGGGTATTGACTTAACCTAAATCGATGCCCAAGTCAACTTGACTCTGTGACTTGAGTTATTTGAAAATTTCTTACTTTAAATAAGTTAATACACTTATTAGTATTTTATAATTCTCAAATTTTGATTAACAATCATCAAAACATAGGTTATGCAATCTTTATTTTTGCATGATTGACAAAATCAGTTTTAAGGTGAACCTTTCTTTCATTTTTTACTAGTTTCAAACTTTCAATTAAAGGGTTTTCACTTTGAAACATGTTAGTCCACACATTATTTATCATGAATGATTATCAAATAATTTATAAGATGATGAACCAGTAGATCAATTTTCATATCTATTCAAATTAGCACATTAAATTCAAGAACATATATACATTTAATATTCAAATCAAGAACATTCATCCATTAAATAAGAAACCAAAATGCCCTAAATACATGCTACCTAACCCAAAATGTACAAGGTGTAGCTCATGTAGCTCTAAAAAATCTTCTCCTTTTTGTCAATAACCAAAGATGGGACATGGAAAAGTGAAAATGTGAGAGGCTTTCTGACAAATTAAGGGAGTGATGAGGTAAGATTCATTGTCAAAAGGTTCAAGCTAAGGAGGATAAGAGGAATCATATAGTGTAAAGAGTGTTGTTTTGTTTTGGATAGTGGGCTATGAAACATAGGATGCCTCTCCATATGGGTCAAAGTCTAGAAGGTTTGGAATAAGTTGGTGATGTTTGGACCTAAGGAAAGGGTATATCTGATGAAAGTGAGTTCTTGTTCCATCTTGTCTTACATAGTTTGCATATCCAAAAGGGAAAGGTTTATGTTACTGAGAACTTTGGAAATTTTGGTCTCCGTGGCTTTGGGCTAATCTTGGAGGGCATTGGATGTGGAGGGATGGAATGGAGAATAGATAGATTGGCCACTAGCTCTGGATTCATGAGGAGAATAGGAAGCATGCAAGGTAGGTGAGCTTGGAGCCTAAGGTAGAGGAGAATGTTGTGGTTATGGAGGGATGGGTTGTGAATGAGGCTCCCCCTCAAATGGAGCATCTTCTTGAGGACCTTACGGCTCTCCTCGCTTAGGTGCTAATGGGATTCCTATTCGCAATTTCACTGCAAGTGCATGAGTTGTAGATGGTAGTATATAAATTATCAATCCATAAGAAATTCGGAGCTTAAAATATTATTTTTAAACACTTTTATCAAATATCAAGAGAATAAAGGGGAATAAAAAATAGAAAAGTGGAAAAAGAAAATAAAATTTAGAGTTGAATATTGGAAAGTAGAGATGACAGTATCTAGTATCTAAGGTTTCATATGCATCTTTTTTAACAAGTTGTGATATGATTATTTAATTTGGATATTTTTTGTTAAAGGAGAATGAACTCTAATTTATCCTTACACCTTCTTTTGAAACCTACAAGGCGTAACCTTAATGTATACTTAACCACATATTCTTATGAGATAAAGTCAATTATGATTCATTAAGTTTTGTGGCCGTTCATGGATTCCTTAAAGCATCATGTCTGTTCTCAGGGTCTTAGATTTCCAGATTTGATATCTTGATTCTCGTATATTAAATTTTTACATCTCAGTTCCATCCTAATATATAAAAATCATTGTGAAAGTGAGAGCTCAAACACTAGACAAATATTAAATCACAAGATATTAAATTAACAATAATATCCATCATAAATAAATTAAAATCATACACCCCACTACATTATACACATGCAACATCCTAAACTCTAGATTTAGGGCTTTAGTATATTTAAGTCTAAAATAAAATTAAAATTAAAATCCATTTTAAACAAGACAATTAAAATTAAAAAGAAAAGAATAAAGAAAATCTTATTAGTTGGAAGCCCCAATAGTGTGTCAGCCTCTCCACTTAACTCGTTACTCTGCCTCTTGTCCTATGCTCTCTGCGTTCTCTTCACCACCTTGCTCTCTCTCCAAATTTTCTTCTCTAAAATTCTTCGCTGGAATTTTTCTGTGTATTTTTCTGTCTTTATTTTCTTGCTGCGTAATTTCCCTGTGTCAAACCACCTATTTATAATAGCACGAGTCTTGAGTTTTTTGGCCACGACATTTTCCAATTTGCGTTCACAAATTTGAATTGCGCAGCTTCCACTTGTATTGGGTTACACTGGGTTGAAAATCAGCTGCAATGTTGGCCGTTTATTTTTCTTAGACGGGTTTAAATGGACGTCCAGATTTCTCTGGTAGCTGGTTGAAAGCTGTGCTGGATTAATTACGTATGGATCACAATTGAATATGTAGATGGCTGAGATGCCGCTTTGACGTGGATGGCGAGGATCTGCATTGTTTGGCTTAGGGAGATAGAACAAAATAAATGGACGTCTAGTAAGATTTTCAGGGACGGTGGATTGATTCTGCATATCTTGTGGACGACTAGGATTAATAGCATAATGGCTTTTAAATCGAAAAATCTGGTTGGTCAGATGGTTTGCACGGCTGGGATTTAAGGCCGTTGATTTTTTTGGACAGCTTCTAGTGGGACACACCGCAATTGACGTTGCAATTTAGCTGGAATTTCTGAACGGCCTGGATCATAGCTTGAATGCTTGGAGCGGCTTAGATTAATTTTTTGCTGCTGAACTTCTAGAGGGTCCAAATGGGCAGTTGGACTTGGATGTGGATATTTGGGCAGCGGCATAGGTTGTATGGCGTGGACGCTTGGGCGGTGATTTTTCCAGGCGTGATTTCTAGTGGTTAACCCCTGGTGGTCGGTGGCCTGCTTAGACGGTTTGGATCGCTGGATCATTATGATCTTAGGCTATCAAATATTTGGACGGTTAAGGATGATGGAATGGCAATTGGAAAGCTTGATCTACTTGACGTTGCATGAGTTGTGATGAAAATCTGATGGATGGCTTGGATTAGTAGGCCCCACGCCTGGTCTTGTTAATCTGCAATAAAAAATGTAATTCAATTATTAATTCATCGAAATCATCAACGATTATTAATAAAAAATATCTCAAGCCCATTTAATTTTATGACAACAAATAAAATGTAATTTCAAGCTAAAAGATGACAAAAATTATTTAAATTTCTTGAAATTAATATTTAATATCAAAATATGTTGCAAATACATGTTTTAAAATACATTTCACGTTAAGTTTAAATAATTACCCACCAAATTAGTATAAGCATACCCACAAATATATTACTAATTTTAATTATCAATTCCATCACCCATTCTCGCATGTACTTGTGTAGCCCTAAATGTCTCAATATCTATCTTCATTTTGGTTAGTAGGGCTTTGTTGATGGAATTGGTGGGTTTTAGCACTTCGGAGGGCTTTCCATGTAGATCAACAGGATATGTCTCAAGGATCTTGGTAATCCATGTTTCATAAGGCAACATCCCTTGTGGATTGTCCCTTTCGAGTTCCTGGGCATCTAAAAACAAACAAGGTAGGTGAACCTTATGTCTATTTGTCACTTTCCACAAAATCTCAGGTTCTTGAGTATTGACTTGGTTCCGTCCTCCTCCTTTAAATAGATACTGTGAAGCCCTAACCCATAGAGATATTGTGAGTATATGTATGCATCAAACATATATATGATGTTTATTTGTGAATTATTGAATTATGAAAGCATTATTTGATTTTTGCTAATTATTGCAATTAGGGTTATGGGTTAGCAATAATGATGCGATTAAGTATTTTGAGCCTAAAGGAGACAATGGGTTTAGAAAAAATTATTCGGGATTTAAATGTGCAAATATATCATGAAAAATCATTTTCCATTATTTAAAATGAATTATGAGAATTATTATGGAAATTGACAAGTTTGATAGAAAATATTGAAAAATTCATAACTCAACGCCTAAAAGGGTTGTTTGGTGTATAAATTTGATTGTTTAATTTTTAAAAATATGCATATAAGTTACAGAGATGCAAGTAAATGATATGTGCATACAATAATGGAGATTTGCAGCAATTAAAAAATGGAAAAGACAGATATATATAGCTGAAAACGTGGATAGCTTGTAGGGATGGAAAATGTGATTTTTGTGTTAAGTTGTTGCAATATTTGTTAAATTTATTTACATAAAATTAATGCATGAATTAGTGGGTAATTAAGTGTATAATTTACCTTAAATTAGGGTGAAAAGAAAAATGAAAAATGAATGGAAAATGGGTAGCAGTTGGATGTGAATGGGAGACCACATTGGACGGTCATGATGCAAGGCAATTTTGAGATTTTTGAAAATGGTAAAATCAGAATTTACTTGGTTGAAATTTACCCAGCTCATATGGTAGATAAGGGTGCATTTAAGGAGTGTGGAAATACATGGCAAGTGGGCCCCACAGCTGAAAAAAATTCCAACAACTATAAGACCCGTGCACATCACTTGTGAGAGGCTTGGAAAAAATTGCTAAGTGTTGATTTTTCACCAAGCAACCAGCAACAGCTCCTCACGTCCCTCCTAGCCAAAAAAAAGAAGAAGAAATCAAGAAACAAAGAGGAGAATTTGAAGAAGAAATCATCTCCAAGGATTAGAGTTTGGTTTAGCTCAAAATCAAGTATGTTTTGGTTTTTAAGTTGTTTAACTTGAGTTCTTAAAACTTGGGAATGAAAAGGATGATAAAAGGATCTATAAAATGATGTTTCAACATGATTTTGCATGAATATGAAATGGATATTAAATTTTATGTTTGAATTTTCAAGTTAAGATTGATGAAAGTGAAGATTATGCATGTGTATTAAGTGAAAAATCCAAGTTGTTAAACCCTAAACCTCCAAAACAAGATTTTGTTTTTATTTGATGATGTGATTAGGGTATGAATCATGCATTTATGCCAAATATATGAGGGTTTATGCTTAAGTGATGAATTTTTGGAATTATGGAATGCAAAGTGATGATTTTGACCTAATTCCTAAGTTTATATGCTAAAAATGTTATGGAAATGGACTTGCATGTTTTAAGCATGTTATGGAGAGTAAAATAACCTAGGTTTAAGGTATTATGGATGCCCAAAATATTTGGGAGAAATAAACCCTAGAACTGATTTTTATAAATTTTACGAAAGAACGTCGAACCGATGTGAAACGGACTCAAAACATATAGGCTGCTTGCAGTTTTGAGAGATGATAATGCAGGGATGTTATATATGTGTTTAATCCCTAAATATGGATAAGGAAAAATGGATTTAATTTCTGAAAATTCGGAATTATATGACTACATAGGGTCACATGTCGAAAGATGCGTAAAACGAGTGAAAAACGGGTTCCAAACTTGCTGTTTTGGGAACCTATGGTTGAATGGATTTAAACCCCATGAAAATACCCTAAATTCAGTTTTAATTAAGTGTAATTAAATCTTTAAAAATGGATTAAATTTCTGAGTTAGCAAATTTTATGAAATACATTGTATTTATGTGCTAAACGAGCTTATGTGAAGGGATGAAAATAAATGGGTGATGAATGACTTGTAAAAAATTATTTTATGCAAAAATATATAAAAATGAAATGAATTCCATGGTTATATAACTGTTTTATATGGTATGATATTAATTCTAAAATTTTGGACTTGCTTTATAAAGTTAATGCAATAATATATACGTAGAAGAAACACCCATGTATGTGTTTTGGAAAAAATGGAAAAAAGGGAAAAGTAAGCTTATTGAAGCTATGTATGATGTTATGGAATAAATTTTATGAGATTGAAATGAATATCCTAATTTTAGAGTTATGTGTATATGCTATGTTATACGGTAGCCGTAGAAATGTGTATAAAGGTGCTAATATGTGCAAAATAAGCTATATATGTGTATGATGACTTATGAAGTAAAATAAATGATGCATGAATATGGAATGAGTTAGAAAACTAAATGAGATATGAGAAAAAAAATGTATGAAAAATCATATCATTCTTGTGTAGGCAAAGGCAAAGAAATGTGATGACGGAAAGCTAAGGAATACAAGTAAGCACAGGTAAGAAAGCAAATTTTCTAAAAAAATTTTACTTTTCTAAATTATTTCCATAAATATGATTCTCGCTTTAACTTGTTTGATGAAACTACAGAAATTATTTCTAATGTCTTTAAGGATGGCCATCCCTTAGCAAAATGATATTGAAATGATATTTTATTTCAAATGCAATGCTATGAAATCTTTCTTTAATAAATGCTATGGAAAAATGATTAGGTTAATGTTTATGATTGAAAAATCATGCTAGCATGTTAAAGATGAATTTATGCAAAAGTTCATGTGCACAGGATACTAGGTCCACTTGAAGGGTGTAAGCGGACCGATTATCCCCCTTTGGTGTGACCATTGTAATAGACCCAAGGCCGGCGGCGCCCTCTTTGAAATGAGAGTTAATGTAATGGATGGTCGCCTGACTAGCTTCCATCCTAAGGGAGAAATGATGTTCACATTCATGTTTTCATATGACATTATGCATATGAGACCCGTGATGAGTACAAGATTTCAAATTTTCAAGATATACCTTTAGACAAGGTATAAGTTGCTCTCCAAGTTAATTTTAAATGCAAAATGTTGCCTTAAATGATTTGCCTATAAAATACAAATAGTTTGCTTATTGAGTTTCGACTCACGATTTTATTTTTCAAACCGAAAGACAGGTGATGGACAGGATAAGAAATCCATGGAAAAACTTATGAAACTCATGTTATGATATTTATGTGAAATGGTTGTAAAAATATATGCAGTTCTTTATGATGAAATAGATGTAATCTATTTAAATATTTTGTATGGATGACTGTGATACATACATGCAGTGACATCTAATTTAGGCAAAAGATGAAATGTTACTTGAACATCAGGTTATGCAAATGTGTTAAATGATTTTGAAATGGCTTGGTTATGAATGAGATGGGCATATATTAAACAGGGTTGAGATGTTAATATGAGGAAATATTGTATCAGTTAAACACCGTTAAGACCCACTGTGTGACAGGGGTAACAATCCTGATCATGTTTATTAATCAATCCGATTCTGAGGTAAGGCTCAGGATGTGACGCTTGGGTTTGGGGCGCCATAGATACAATGAGTTATCAGTAGTCTCAGTACTCTCAATGTCGGTGGGAAATCCATGGGAGAAGAAATAATTTAGTATCTGTGTGGTATTTGTCGTTCTCTGACAACTGGTTATAAATTCTAATGAGGGTTAAAGACTCTAGGAGTGAATCTTCATTGCAACGAACTCTAAGTATACTCCCAACCCTTAGCAATGCATTTGACTTACATACTCCAAGACCTTGACCAAGGTCAATGTCTTTGCCTTTTATAAAAGCGTTTAATTCCTCTTGATTCCACAAATAGTAAAATTGTCTTCTCAAATTTGTGTACATCTTTCCATCTTTTTTTAATAAAGTGGTCAAACTTGAAATCTAATAGTTCCTCCATACCAAATTTATACTCTAAAAACTCAAAGTCAATAATTTTGGGATGAAATGTCTTTCTCTTATAGAAGTGTTTGTAGAATCTACTATGTTGCCTTTTAGTTCTAAATTATTCTATAGCCATTTTCAACACTTCTTCTCTTGGAGCTGAGTTTCTCTTTTTCTTCTACAACCTCTGTTTCCTCAATAGTTTCCATCGTTTGAGTTCTAGGAATAGAGACAATAGGGTTACTTTTCCAAAATTGAACTCGACAGCTTGTGAAGGCAGTTGTATCATCTCTTGCATGCTTGGATGGTATTTGGTGCCTCCATGGGATTTTCCCCAAGTGTTGGAATGTGAGGGGTGAGAGACAGGTAATTTAGTGGGCATTGGTACAGCTTTTGGAGCCATTTATAGTGGATGTGATGAGAGTAGTTTGAAACTTTAGAAATTGAAGATTAAGAGGTGTTTTCGAAGTGTTTTGTATTATGAGGGGGAAATGGGAAGAGAAGAGAGTGAGAGAGGCGGGTTTTTCAGTGCTTAAATTAGGCAATTGATCCGTTGCTTGTGGAGTTGACTTGGATCCACCGACCCAAGTGTTAATGTATCCTATATGCTACTCATTTCACCCAAATAAAACCAACAAATTATCGAACACATATTTGCAAAAAAAAAAAAGACATATTTGTGCAATAATTGACTAAATTTGTACCAAAATCAAGCATCAATATCAATCATACCCATCTCATTTCTAATCTTGTAAAATGGTTAAATTCCTAGTGGTTTAGTGAAAATATCTACTATTTGATCTTTAGTTTTTACACATTCCAAGCAAATGTTATGATTTTGAACATGTAATCTAATAAAATGAATTCTAACATCTATGTGTTTGTTCTTAGAGTGTAATATGAGATTTTTTGTTAAACAAATGATACTGGTATTATCATATCTAATTACTATGTCTTTATATTCTATGTCATAATCTTTCAATTGTTGTTTCATCTATAGTAATAGGTCAAAATAACTGCTAGCGGCAATATATTCAACTTCTGTAGTAGATAGAGCAATACTAGTTTGCTTTCTTGATAACCACGAAACCATCATGCTTTCAATGCTTTCAAGGAATTGATAGGTTCCACTAGTGCTTTTCTATCCACTTTGTAACTAGCAAAGTTTATATCCGAATAGCTAATTAAATTAAATATTGAGCCGTGGGGGTAACATAGCCTAAGTTGGTAGTATTGATCAAATGATAATTCATTTTACTGCTAACATAGGAGATTCCTTGGGGTTGAATTGAAATCTAGAGCACACGTATGTTACAAACAATTGTTGAAATTAAATGCAAAATATCCAAAGCACGTGTTTTGATGATTAACAACACAATTTGAGTGAAATTTAGCTACTAATATGTTTTGTGTAATGTTTAAGGTTATAAAAATAAAAAATGTGGTGCATAACAGGCCAAGTCGATCCCCAAGTCAACTGAGGCATCAACTTAGGCCGAGTCGATACCCAAGTCGACTCCAGTAGAGACTTCAAGGACATTTTTTGTCCAGAGTTGAAATTGGGTGTCAAAAGCTGTCGATGTCGTAAACGAAGTCAACTCTAGCTTAAACTTTAGACTAACAGTGCAAAACTTGAAGAGCTAAGTTGCAGACCAAATCAACTCTAAGCCAGACTTGAGTGAAGTTGAAAGCCAAGTCGACTCAAGTATTCGACTTGGAATAAATGAAGATTAAATCAAGTCCAAAGCAAGCAAAGTTGCATAAATTCATCATGGAGAATCAAGATCACACATTTGGGCTTCTTTCATGCACTCCAAAACTCAAGGACTCGAGATTCAAGACATGGAGCGTAAAGTAAGGATGAATATACTAAGTATCAAGTAATGAAAATGTTGGCAGAACAATTAATATAAAGAAATTCAAGCAAGTAAAAATCATTTCAAGAGAGTTTAAGCTCACTTGGCAAGATAAGGAGGTCAAGTTGCAAACGAAGTCGACTCCAGTATCGACTTGGGTCAGGTCCCAGACCAAGCCAACCTAAAAGATAGACTTGGAAATTGGAAGAATCCGAAGTCACACCCAAAGTTAACTCTACATGCGACTTGGGTTAAGTCCAAGGCCAAGTCGACCCGAGGAAGAACTTGAACAGCTTAAGCACAACCGAAGTTGCACCCGAAATCGACTCCAACATGCAAGTTGGGCGAAGTTGCACCTGAAGTCGACTCCACCTGCGACTTGGGTCGTGTGATACCTTGACCTAAGAAAGAGTTATGCATATGCATTTGACATATACATATGAATTATGAATGGTTTAGTGGAATTATAAATGATTTTTATTGCAATATTGATGA
>JAXCLR010000063.1:25459988-25477841 GCA_035584095.1 Annona squamosa | reverse complement strand
AATTAAGAACCCGCCGCGTGATCAGGGCAACAATCCTGAGTCACATTTACCAATCGACAAGATCTTGGAGTAAGGACTATGTGGACGCCTCGGTTCGGGGCGCCACAATACTAGAGCCATCATAGACATCAAGAATAGTCAACTCTCACTGACAGTTGAAGATGAAAAAGTCAAATTTAACCTTTCTAAAGCAACGAAGCAATCATCAACTGATAACTCCTGCCTACGAGTCAACGTCATAGACCCTTTGCCGATTAAAGAAAAAGATGACCTGATAGAGGTATGTATCATTCAGATTACAACTATTAAAAATAATAACCCTAAACTTTTTGCTTGTGTAGCTCTCTTGGAGGAAACTCTCCTATCTCACGTGCTGCTATCTTAAATCTTGAGAAACCGAACACAGACGCCAATTCTCTGGCCTTTATGAAACCAAAGGAAGAAGCATAAAGGTAGAACTCAAACCTCTTTTTAAAAATCTCAAGTATGCATTTCTTGGCCCAAATGCTACTTATCTAGTCATAATCAATGCAAATCTTTCCGAATCTCAATTTGATGAACTATTAATTGGACCAAGAAAACATAGGAAGGCAATTGGCTACTGCATTAAGGATCTACCTGGTATTTTCCCTTCTCCATGCATGCATAGGATCTCATTGAGGACAATTGCAACACAAGCATTGAACATCAAATGCGTCTGAATCCGAACATGAGAGAAGTGGTGAAAAAGAAAATTTTAAAACTTTTTGATGTCAGAATCATTTACCCTATTTCTGATGGTACTTGGGTAAGCCCAGTACATGTAGTACATAAGAAAGGCAGTTTGACTATCATGAAAAATAATAAAAATGAAGTTATGCCAACTACGACAGTCACAAGTTGACGAATGTGTATCAATTATCACAAACTGAACATTGCCTCCTGAAAGGACCATTTTCCTTTGCCTTTCATTGATCAAATGCTTGAACAACTTGCCAATCACTCTTACTTTTACTATTTGGATGGTTATCTCGGTTACTTTCAGATTCTTATTCACCCACAAGATCAAGAGAAAAACTACTTTCACCTATCCATACGACACTTTTGCATATAGATGCATGCCTTTTGGTCTTTGTAATGCATACAGATGCATGATGGTCATATTTTCTGATTATATTGAAAATATAATGGAAATATTTATGGATGATTTTTCTATTTATGGCTCTACTTTTGACTCATGCTTATCTAACCTATCTAACATTTTACAAAGGTGCGAAGAAACCAACTTGGTCTTGAATTTGAAAAAGTTCATTTCGTGGTATAGGAAGGAATTGTGTTGCGACATTTAATTTTAAATAGAGATATTGAGGTTGACAGGGCAAAAATAAAAGTCATTGAAAAATTACCACTGCTTAATTTGGTCAAAAGAATTCAAAGTTTTCTAGGACACCGATTTCTATCGACATTTTATTAAAGATTTTTCTAAAATTGCTAAACCATTGACTAACTTGCTAAATCAAGATGTAAAATTCAATTTTTTTGATGACTTACTAAAGTCATTTTGCAGGTTGAAAGAAGCTTTGACCATTGCCCTAATCATACAACCTCCTGACTAGAGTCTACCATTTGAGACATGTGTGACGCAAGTGACCTTGTGGTTGGGGTAGTTCTGGGTCGACGGAAGGACACAAGCCAATGGTGATCTATTATGCAAGCAAAATCCTGGATGATGCTCAAGTCATCTATGCCACTACTGAAAAGGAATTGCTAGTTGTTGTGTTCGCTAGTGATAAATTTTGTTCCTATCTTGTAGGGTCAAAGGTGTTTATCTACGTGGACCATATAGCCATTCACTGTCTACTCACCAAGAAGATGCTAAACCATGGTTGATTCGCTGGATTTTGTTATTACAAGAATTTGACCACGAAATTTGAGACAAGAAAGGCATAGAAAATGTGGTAGCTGATCATCTGTCTAGACTACCATTAATTGAGGAGACTGATCTAACCAAAGATGATAAAATTAACGAGGGCTTTCTCGACGAGTGCCTACTTACACTCAAGGAAATGCCAATGCCCTGATATGGAGACATTGTTAATTACTTAGTTTGTAAAGAAATTCCACCCAATTTTAGCTATCAACAGAAGAAGCGATTCTTTTCCAACGTGCAACATTACATTTGGGAGGATCCGTACTTGTACAAATGATGCAGCGACAGTTTGATTCGTCGGTGTATTTCACATGAGGAAGTACAAAGTATTCTGCATCACTGTTATTCCTCACCTTATGGTGGACACATGGGACCCTCCAAAACTGCATCAAAAGTCATACAATCAGGCTTTTTTGGCCCACTCTATCAAAGATGCTCAATCTTTTACACTAACCTATGATAAGTGCTGAAAAATTGAAAACATCTTAAAGCGAAATGAGATGCTACTCACAAACATTCTTGAGGTTGAACTGTTTGATGTTTGGAGCATGGATGTTATGGGACCATTCCCATCTTCTTTCAACAATGAATATATAATTCTTGCAATTGACTATGTAACCAGATGGGTGAAAGCGATCACTTCTTCCACAAATGACTCACGTGTGGTCACCAAATTCTTAAAGCACAACACCTTTACTAGATTCGACATACCATGAACAATCATAAACAATGGAGGAAGTTACTTTTGCAACAAGCAAATGGAATGACTACTCAAGAAATATGGGGTCACACATAAGATCGCCACCCTGTACCACCAACAAACCAGTGGCTAGGCTGAAATCTTGAACCGCGAGATTAAACACATACTTGAGAAGAATGTATCTCAGTCACAACGAGATTGGTCAAGGCAACTCGATGATGCTCTTTAGGCATACCGCATTGCATTCAAAATACCAATTGGGACATTTTTTTGATTAGTCTATGGAAAATCATATAACCTGCCTATTGAGCTGGAGCACAAAGCATACAGGGTAATCAAATTTTTAAATTTTGATATGAAATCTGCAGGAGAAAAGCGTCTACTACAATTTGATGAACTCGAAGAGATTCGACTTGATGCCTATGAGAATTCAAGAACGTATAAGGAAAGGACAAAATTTTGGCACATCAAACACATATAACAGAAGGTAATCAAAGCAAATGATCTGATTTTGCTATTTAAATCTCATTTTAAATTATTTCTAGGTAAATTGAAGTCGAGATGGTCGAGACCTTTCAAGGTATTACAAGTGTTTCCTCATGGAGCTATCGAAATCTAGAATAAGATGACTGGAGCATTCAAAGTCAACGAGCAGAGTCTCAAGCCGTACTTTGCAACGGATCAAATTCCGATAGGAGTCATCTACTCTTTCTCTGAAATCACACTACCCAACTGAGAATCTGAAGTCATGCTGATGACTTTAAACTAAGCATTTCTTAGGAGGTAACACAAGAATTTTCTTTTAGGGGAGTTTTAACTTTTTTATTTTAAAACTTTGGTATTTTTAATTTAGATTTTTATTGGTTATTTTTCAAAACCTACCTGGATAGAAAGCACCATGGGATGAAGGGTCAATTCAACTGGCCAAAATAGCAAAGTCAACATCTCACATTCCTTAATCTTTCTACTTTAATTTTGACCTATCTTTTTGATGGCATGATTTGCATTAAGGATAATGCTAGTTTCAATTGTGAGGGTGAATGCATTGTATTAATTTTCTCTAAATATTTCTTTCACTACCTTGATGATTATAATTTTTGTGACATTTTGAAATTTTTTTTTTGAAAATTTTAAGTAATTCTTTCATAAATTATGATATTAAACTGATTAAGACCCTGCTTTCAACTTTTGTATGTCTTGTAAGCAAACTACACTTGAAATTTTAAAATCTTTGAGTTAAGAAAAGAACTGAACCCTAATGAGATGTTAAATTTATTTTGCAACATTTACTCATTGAAAATACTTGGATTTTTGTCCCAAATTAATTGATGAAACTGATATACCAAGGAACCAATTCTGTTTTCTTTCAAAATTAGAGTAATCCTCTCTAATTTATCAAAGGTTTTTCTAATATACACAATTATCATTTAAGAAGGTAGTTTTTCCCATATAAATGAAAAATCTTATTCTAATTGAACAATTTCTAAAGACAAAACTCAATTTGACCAATTTATGGACATGATTAAGCTATTTTTTTATGATGAGCCTATCTTTGAGAGTATAACAATTGTTTATCCTTATTGAGCATGGACTTAAATTTTCTTTTTCTAAACCTTAATTCCCTCTTAATTGAATTAACATTAAAATTGAATTTTGTAATACCCAAACCCAAGTAGGACTCATATAATTACATTTAAAGTGTAATGATGATTTATTTATGAATTGATTGATTTTTGGATGATTTCATATATTGATGAATTTTGCAATTAGGGTTTGTAATTAAAAATGGTGATTAAGATTAATTGTCAAAGTCCAATGTGAGGCAAGATGACTAAAAGGGTTTATTGAGGATTAAAATATGCTAATGTAGCATGCATATTTATTTTAATTTTTATGATTTAATTAATGAGAATTAAAAAGAAAATTAAGGAATTATGTTGGAAACTATAGAAAATTCATAACTTGACGCCTATAAGGCGGAACGAGATGAAATTTGAAAATTAAGCTCATGGTTTTAGGCTCAAACTTATAATAGGATTGGATAATGTAAAATATGATGGGATTAAGGGGATAATTATTTGATTTTAATCTCATACTCTAAGGTTATTTTCAAAGGCTTATAATTTGACGTAGAAACGTCGGTTTGAGATGAAATTTGAAATGATTGAATAAAATCATGAAATCTATGGCATGGATGGATTGGATTAAGCTAATTATCAAGGAAAATTTCTTAATTGTAAAATGTGCATAGCATTGATTTTGTGCACCCTAGACTACCATAGCATTTATGTTAAAGCATGTGGATTAAATGACTTGATTTAAATGCTATGAGAGGTGTCAATTGGAGGTGAATGGACCTGAATTTTTTGGATTTATTTAAGGGTTAAATCCATGAAAAATTAAGGGTTTAAATTCACTAGTTTAATACCTAGTATGTAGCTCAAAATGGAGCATAGGTTATGTGGCACAACAAGGGACGTCTAAGGGCAAGGTGGGCATGAAATTTGATTTTTTAAAAATGCTAAAATGCATATCTAAGTAGCTAAGACTCTAGGGTAACTAATGAGGTGCATAAATATATGGAAATTGAGGCATGAAAATGTCAAAAAGCATGCCTAAGAGGGGTATCACCTAGTGGACAGCCATGCATTCCATCAACGTATGGATTTTTGATGATTTTTGACAATTATTAAATGGGTATTTTACTTGGATATAAAATTTTCATGTCATCAAGGGATAAGTTAGAATTAAATTACCCTCATGACATATGGCAAAGTGGGTCCCAAGGGTGGGTAAAAAAAATAAAAAAGGGGAGGCATACCCCTAGAAACGTGCACATGAGAGGGAGAGAGAAAAATCTCTCAAAAATTTTGTAAGTGAACAGCCCTTTGCATGACCAAAACTAGCAAGGAAGAAGGAGAAAAAGAGAAGAAAGAAAGGGAAGAAAGAGAGAAAGAACCAAGCTAAACAAGTAAAATCCAAGTTGGATTCAATCAAACTAAGTAAAATCTAAGTTTTGAATCATTTAAATCAAGGTTTTTTCTCTCAAATCTTGAGCCATGAATATGGTTTATAATGAAATCTTAAAGGATGATTTATGATGCCTTGATGAAGGTATTCAATGATTTTTGAAAGATATAAATTAGATCAAGAGTTCAAGAGAGTGAGAAGGGAAGTTAGGGTTGAATTTTGAGATGAAAACTAACTTGAAAATTCTCAAAACCCTAAACCAAGTTGCTATATGATTAAAGTATGATTTTTTGTATGTAGTTAATGTTTGTTTTAATTACATATGTTGATTTGATTATTTATTAAGGATTTTAGGAAAAATGGAACTTAGGGTTTCAAGTAATACCCAATTTTTTCTATTTTTGAGTTAAAATGATACAAAGAAGTGCTTAAATGGTTTATGGATGAATTATAGGGTACATTAACCTAAATTAAGGACCCTTTGGATGGCCTAAGTGGGCTAGATGAGTTTGTCCTAAATCTGATTTTTTAGGATATATGAATGGAACGTCCAAATGAGGGCCAAAATGGGTACTTTACATGTGATTTTTGTTACTGTTTATAAATAAATAATTTATAGATTTTATAGAGGGTAAATTACCCTAGGATTAAGGTACTTTGAGTGTCCAAAAGGGCTCGAAAATATTTTCCCTAAATCTGATTGCTATGGATATGTGTATGGACATGTTGAAATGGGTCAAAATGGATACCCTACATGCTTTAGTTGTTGCTGTTATGGAAGCAAATAAATTATGGATTTTAAATATGTGATAATAACCTAAATTTGGGTTAAGAAAAACATGTTTAGTTGCTGAAAATTATGACTTAAAATTCTGTTATGATTTAAGTTTTGACAGAGGCGTTGAAAGGATGAAAAACGGGTCCTAACATGGCTATTTTCAAACTCAATGATAAATGGATTAAAAATCCAAAATTAGACCCTAAATCATTTGTTAATTAAAGGGTTTAATGATGTTGAAAATTGGTGCAATTGTTTGTGTTAAGAAATTTTAAGAAACATATAATATATGTATTGTATGTTGAACATATGTATGAATAGATGATATACGACTTATGTGGAATTGTTAAAATGAAAATATACATGAATATATGATGAAATGTATAAGGATGTTATTGTATGAATGAATTTTAGTTATCTCAAATGTTGAAATTTGTATACGAAGCTTAAAGCGTCACTTATATGCTTTAAATGAGAATAGACGTAGGAAAAATGGAAAATGCATGAAAAATAATAAATGGGAGATATAAATCCCCATATATTGAATTATGAATGATTATTATGTGTTTACCCTAAATATGGGATTAAAACACAATATGGAATTAATGATATAATGCACAAGTGAATGTGTGTATGTATGATCGACTTGAAAATCCAAGTTGATTATGTATGAAATGGATTATGGAATTGAAAAACTAAGTGAATGCAAGCAAATGGATTCTTAATAATGCAATGCTATGTTTATATATAGGCAAAGGTAAAGAAATAAATGAAATGGAAGCTAAGCGAACAAGGTAAGCAAGTAAATTTCCAAATGCTTTTGATTTATCAAACTATGTGCGAATGCTTATAAATGATATTCGAAATGTTGGATGATTTAGCAAATGAACATTTTAAATTCTTTCTAAGTTTTTTACGGATGGCCATTCGTTTATATAAATGTGTATTGAAATGATAAACGAATTGCTTACTATTTTGCAATTATTATGAAAAATGATGAATTAATGATTTATGAATGAGAAATCATGCTAGCATGTCAAGGAATGTTTACAAAAGACGCATGTTCACAAAGCACGAGGTCCACCTCCAATGTGTAAGCAGACCAAATGTCCCCCTTTGGTGTGGCTAAGTCGCTAAGAGAGGCCTCGGCCTGGCGGCGCTTCCCTGGAATGGGAGAGAGGATGAAAATGGATGGTTGCTTAACTAGCTTTTATCCAAAGGAATATCATGGTTTTAAATAATGCACCACATTGTTTATGATATACCCTAGATGGGTATAAGAAGAATTTTTTTAAGATATACCCTCGAGTGGGTATAATATGACTTTCCAAGTTACTTTAAATGAAAATGAATTGCCTGAAAATCTTATAACTTGCTTATTAAGTTTCAACTCACAATTTTAATTTTCAAATCCTAAAGACAAGTGAAAGGAAGAGCCATGCAAAAAGCACAAGTGAAAATTCAAGAAAATATAAATTTTTATAAGTTACTTGTATATGCATTTATGAATTGTATGGTTATATGAATGATGACATTGAATTTTGGATTTAATAATGTTTATGCCTATAAATAGCGAAAAATTTATGGTCAAATGATAAGTTATGATTGACCATGATATGACTAAGTATGGAATTTATGATATCGTATGTGTATGCTAAATTGATTTAATGACTTAAAAAGGAATTTGATGGAAAGTGAATCGAAAGGAAAGATTAGACTTCTAAGGAGTTAGGATAAAATGGATAAATATCTAATAAGCCCGCCATGTGACAGGGCAACAATCCCGACCACATTTACTAATCGATAGGTCTTGGAGTAAGGTTGTGATGCTCGGGCTGGGGCACCATAAATTTTAAGCTAAAAAGTAAAATGGGAAAAAGGTTTCACCTCTTAACTTGTGCAAATAAAGAAAATGACTTCCTAGATATCCTAATATATAGTGAGGGGAGTTGTTTATGGGAAACAATACAGTTTCTTGGATACCCTGAAATATGGTAAGGGGAATTATTGACGGACTTGGTTTGAAAAAAAAACCTACTAAACCAAGGGTAAGAACATGTTTGAAAGGGAATGATAACACTAAGTATGAGGGTAACATTATTTCCTACTACAAAATAAGGCTCAAATCAATGTAGAGACAATTCTATTTTTGAAATTTTTGGAATTATATTTCTTAACTTTTGTCCACCAAGTTTTTATGATCCTACAAATTGGTTGATTGAGTTGGTAGAGAAAATTTAGATGCAAGAATTTTATGAAATATATATGAGGCAATTTGACTTATAGATATTTCTCTGAATGTTACCATGACTTGAATTGTTAAATATGTGTACTAAATAACTAGATAAAATGAGAGGATATTTGATAATTAGGAGTTTATTGTGGGAGTTTCTTTTAACTCCTAATACTTGAAAGCAGAATAAGTGACAATGTGTACAATATTAATCAAGTGAAGGGGTTTTTTTCAATCAAAGTCTATCATAGCTGCAATGTTTAAAACTTTTAATCTAACATTCTTACTAGTTCCTCATTTGCTCTTGCTCAAAGTTTTTGAAAGACCAATTTGAAAATTTGCAATTTATTATTGAATTCTTTTGTATTTGCTTAAGGACAATCAAAAGTCCGAGTGTGGGGGTATTTGATAATTAGAAATTAATAATATATTTTGCTAGCATTTTATAATAATTTTGTAGTTAAATCTTTGAGTTCAATGTGAAATTTGCTCTAAAATGTGATTTTGCAACAATTGGGTATTAAACATTAATTTCAAGATATTTAATAACTTTCATAAACTTTTGGCTTGAAATTTTATTTTATTTATTACTATAAAATTAAATGGGTTTGAATTAAGTTCTATATTGGAAACCCATTTATTAATTTGAGCAATTAACGACTTAAAATAATTTTTTATGTAGGAAAATAAATTTCAACAGGTACCTTGATCTGCACCATTAAATTAGCATCGCCTCCAGCTAAAATGGTCCAGCCAATCTTCATTCAAGAAGATCAAGTCGCATGTCCTGCTGCCTAAGATCATCTATCAGTCCATCAGATTTTGGATGTCCTAATGTTCAATAGAAACCAACACCGTCCACTTGTTCATCTCAATAATTGCCAACCATTCAGATTTCTATTTATTTATTGAAAGCAGCTGAAAGTCCCACCATCCATTTAATTTTAATCTCCACCGCTCATCCAATGCATTTAATCTGAACCACCCAAACTGTGATAAGTTGTCTACCAATTTAGTACCGCCCTAGTTTGATCTAGACCATCCAAATCATTTGATAAATCAACACCATTCAAAACTTATTTAATATTAGCTAGCGGCCAACCATATCACGTGTCTGGCAAGTAGACAAATTCCACACCATCCTCGAATGCCATCCATCCGTCCATTATTCATCAAGATCATGCATCATCCAAATAAATCAACACCATTCCATGCAACACCGTTCACCCAAGGCATGCTTGTTCACATTTTTTTATGGAAAAATCTGGCTCATGGTTTTTCCTTGAATCCTAGCCGTCCAATCATGATGCAATGTAAATTGCGTAAAGCCAGGAACTTAATTCAAAAAGGAGACAGTTGTGGATTCTCTAGCACAATTGAACTTATGGACTAAGTTCATAGCAGGGATGGTCACGTTCTTCCTTTGACCATATAAATAGCTAATTGCACGACACGCTTAGAGGGGAGCCGAAAAAAATATGCAGATAATTTATAGCAGAAAAGGGGAGAGAAAATTGATACAGTGAAGGAGCAGCGAGTTGGAGAAAAGGTGGAGGGCACTAGGTTAGAGGAGGACTGTCGAATTATGGGAAGCAGCCGACACGCCATCGAGGTTTCCAACCAATAAGCTTTTTTTTATCTCTTTCTCTTTTTAATTTTAATTGTCTAGTTTGATATGGTTTTGAATTTTAATTTTATTTTGGATTTAAATATACTTGTGTTAAGCCCTAAATCTAGGATTTAGGATGCAACATGCATAGAATGTAGCGTGATGTGTGGTTTTAATTTATTTATGATGGATATTATCGTTAATTTAATATCTTATGATTTTATTGCTTGCTTTCTGTATGGGCTTGTACCTTGGATGATTCCATATATTAGGTGATGGAATCGAAAGGTGGAAATCTAATATATGATAATCAAGATGCTAAACTTGAAACTCTAAGACCATGAAAATAAACATAATGACCTTGAGGAATTCCATGAATAAGTTATAGAACTTAATAGGTTCTAATAAACTTAATCCTATGAGAATAGGTGTTTAAGAAAATTAGGATATGCCTTGTAGATTTCAAAAAAAGGTGCAAGGATAAATTAGGGTTTGTTCTCCTTTAACAAACAATATCTAGATTAAATAATTATACCCCTACCCATTGTAAAAGTCACATGTGAAATCCTAGACCTTAGGTACTTGCATTATTATTTTCTACTACTCATTCTAATTTTCAATTTTATTTTCTCTTCCCACTTTTCTAATTTTTTTATTCTATTTTGTTTACTATATTCTCTTCATATCCGACACGAAAGCGCTTAAAAAGCAAAGTTTATAGTCCCAAATTTCCTGTGGATTGATAATTTATATACTACAATTTACAACTCGTGAACTTGCGGTGAGATTGCGAACATTGTTCATAATTGCCCCATAAATGTACGGATCTTAGATTATAGTATAAAAATATCAATCCATAAAGAATTCAAGACTTAAGACATTGGATTTAAACATTTTCTAACCACATAAGAGGAGAAGAAAGAAGATAAAAAAGAAAAGTTGATATGTAGAACGAAGAATAGAGATTAGAAATCACAAGATTAAGAGCACATAAGATATAAGGTTTCACATACATTTTTTGCAACGGATATGTGGAGTGCTTACTTAATCCAGATACTATATATTAAAGGAGAACTATCCCTACATTATTATTTGTAATCTCTCCGTAAGTGCATAAGTTTTAGAGTGTAGTATATAAAATATTGTGTAAGGGAATTGGGAATTCAAGACTTAAAACTTTATTTTAAACACTTTTTTTATTAAATATTTAGAGTGTGAAATGAATAGAAAAATAGAAAAATGAAAAGAGAAAATAGAATGTAGAATCGAATATTAGAAAGCAGGGATGAAAATACCTAGGATCAAGGGTTTCACATGCGTCTTTTGCAACGGGTAGTGGTATAATTATTTAGTTCGGATATTGTTTATTAAAGGAGAATAACCCTAATTTATCCTCTCACCTTCTCTTGAAACCTTCAAGGCATAGCCCTAAACCTATTCTCATGGGAGGCAATTATTCATTAAGTTCTGTGGTCACTCGTGGATTTGTCAAGGTCATCATGCATGTTCCTATAGTCTTAGATTTTTAGGTTTAATATCTTGATTGTCATATATTAGATTTTCACCTTTCAGTTCTATCACATAATATATATACATATAATCATTGCCAAAGTGGAAGCTCAAATACTATACAAACATTAAATCACAAGATATTAAATTAACAATAATACCTATCATAAATAAATTAAAACCACACACCGTGCTAGATTTTACAGATGCTACATTCTAAACCCTAGATTTAAGACTTAGACGAGCATATTTAAGTTCAAAATAAAATTCAAATTCAAATCCATTTTGAACAAGATAATTAAAATTGAAAAGAAAAGAAGAAAGAAAAGCTTATTAGTTGGAAGCTCCAATGTTGTATCGGTCGTTCCTCGCAACTCACCGCTCCACCTCTTCCCTGGTACTCTCCGCCTCCTCTTCACCCCTTGTTCTCTCTCAATTTCTATTGCATTTTTCTCCTCAATTTCCTGCTTCAAATTTTCTCTTATCAATTTCGCTGTCCTTCCAGGCAATTTATAATGCTCCAATTGCGTGGATGGCCCCTTGAGAATTGCTAGCCTCTGCTCATATTACCTTATATGAGTCCTTAAATTTTGATTCCGTTTCACTACCTTTGCAATTCTTATTATTGCTTGCTATGTCTCCATGCATCGTGCACAATTCGTATTGTGTTAAGAAATAATTGAACAGCAGCAACTAAAAATTTTCATGGCTGGGATGCTGAATATCTTCTAGAATTCAAATTTGCATAAAATTTGAATGGCTTAGATTAATGCTAAGGGCAGTGATTTTCTAGACAAGTGGATGGCTGAAATTGCATGGTTTCAATGGCTAGAAATTAATTGGATGACGGCAATTGCTGCATTAATTTGTATGGTTGGACGTTGCATAATTTTGGCTAAAAAATGGATAGTTGGCAATTTACTGATGCATTGGACGGCTTGGTTGGTGGATGAAAATCTGGACCGTTGAAATTTGATGGATCTAATTTCTAGACGTGATCTTATGGGCCCTAGATTACTTGGATGAATGGCCTGAAAAAAATCTGCATGATCGGTGGATTAATAATGGATGGCTAAAGCTTCGCTTGAATTTTTCTGGGTGGCCAATTGTTGGACGGCTGATCAAAATGAATTGTTGAAATTGACGCATCATAATTATTTTAAGGACTTTTCATTTATATAAATTGTTGCATGGGTGAACAGTTGGATGGCTGAAAACATTTTGGCCATTAACTTACTTGATTTGAACGACTAGAAATTTCTGGACCATTGAAATAATAGCTAACGAATTCTTATGGGCCGTGGTGTACATGATCTTGGTCGGTGCAAATTTTGTGATGGACGGTTAGGATTAATGGAAAGCCACTTTGCTAGTCAAAAAATAAAGGACGGTGGGCAGTTTTGATAACTTAATTTCTTGTGGGTCCCACTACTTCAACTTGCAAACCGGCAATAAAAATATTTAAATCTTTAATTCATCAAATTAATTAATGGGCTATCAATATATAAAAATAATTTTAAACTCATTTAATTTTATTGCAATAAATAAAAATATAATTTCGAACCAAAATATCACAAAAATTATTTAACTTGAAACTAATATTTAATACCCAAATGTTGCAAATATGTGTTTTAAAACAAATTCCACGTTAAACTCAAATAATTACTCACCAAATTAGTTTATAAAATACTTGCAAATATATTATTGATTACCAATTATCAATTATCCTTATACATTCTCTCAAAATCTATAAATCGTACCCTAATCTTCTTAATCACATATTCTCATGGAATTAAGTCAATTAAAATTCATTAAGTTCTATGAAAGTTCATGCATCTTTTCAAAGTCATAATGCTTAGTCTCACAGTCTTAGATTTTTCATGTTTAATATCTTGATTTTCATATATTAGGCTTTCACCTCTCGGTTCCATCACCTAATCTATAAGAATAATTTCCAAAGTGTATGCCTTCACACCAAGTAAGCATTAAATCACAAAATATTAAATTAACACAATATCCTTCTGAAAAAATAAAAATATAATATCCACTACATTGTACGCATGCTACATCCTAAATCCTAGATAATGGGTTTAACCTAACATGTTTATGATTAAACCCAAATATGAATAAAATTATATCTAAAACTCATCACAAACAAGATAGTATAATCAAAAGAAAAGAAAAGATTATTGATTGGAAGTTCCACTGGTCTTGATAACTCCAAGCAATGCGCCACCTCACTCCTTGCTCAACCCATGCTCTACGGACGTTTTAAAATACCCTAGGACATTCCCCCACAAGTGCTTATATAGAGGTGAATAGTGCTCATGAGCAGTGCGCAAACAATGTGCTTGAATAGTACATGCATGAATAGTACATGCGAACAGTACTTCATGAACAGTGTTGTGCATGAATACTACTGTGCGTGAATAGTATCTTATTTTAAATACAGTTTTGCTTTAGATGTTTCTTGAATTTGCAATTTACTCTTGCTTTCATCAAAGCTTGTTAATTTGCCTTGTTTACACAGAAATTACACGTAATTCCCCTAGCTTGCACAAGTTGCATCAGTTGGTGAGTGTTTATAAAACTAAGCTTAATCAATCAAAATATGATTCAAACCATATTAAACATTCAAATTCTCCTCCAATTATTATCCAAAATAAATAGTATAAAAATGACTTAACAAATACCTTATTAATGATGGATCAAATATAAGTAGAGTAATTTTGCATGAGATTAGGATATATTGGATGAAATTATATGGTTTTTATATTATGCCTATGTTGTGTTTGATAAAATGCCCAAGTGGAGATTAATGTATGAAAATTATGAAAATCATATGTAATGGGCATCTAAAGCAATGATGTAAATGAGACGTTGCACATGTTTAAGACTTGTGGAAATGATTCTTGAATTGATTGGACTTATGATATCTTAGTGTTCGAGGTATATGATTTCAAATTTAAGGTCAAACTTGGTTGTTTGAGGTTGGGTTAGATGGAGGTTGGAATTGTGAAACCCTTACGTTGAAGAGAATATGATTATTTGGGATGGACATATATTGTTATTGATGTAAGGGTAACACATAATCAAAGCTAGGACTGATGAGATCATCAGCAGGTGAGTTATGCAATGGCATGATTTGTATGGATATTTGAATTTTAGAATGATTTGCATATTGGATGTTGTATGTCATCGGTTGATCTCATGAATTGGGGCTTGGCCCATTTGGAAATAGTCTGGTTATACACATTCGCATGGTTTTGTAAAACTACATAGTGGATGATTTTGTTAATTCAGCATAAAATATGGCTTTAGCATGAGCATGAAGCATGGCTTTGGTAGCAGCATGACACATATGGTTACATGGCATACATGATACATATGTCATGAGTGATGCATGTGTTAGGTTTATGTAAGGTTGCTCATGACCCTTGATGAACATGAGGATAGGGTTGTTTATGGCCTTTAATAAACACAAGGATAGCTAAGTCACATGTTTGTAGTATGACATTAAATGATTATGTGGTGCTAGTGAGAGCTAAATATCTGTATTTCATGTGGTTACATGGTAAACATGATGGATTTAGTATGAGTTTGCTATTATTTTTCACTAACTATGCCTACTTAATGCGTTTGTCTGGACTTATGTGTTTGTGATATGATATTTTCATTAGGACTAATGTTGTAGGCACCTCCAACTCATGTTTGATCTCAAGCTGAGATGATTTGTGCCAAGCATAAGTTGTGTCGACCTTGGCATTGTAATCATTTCGCACTGATGTATATGTAAGATGAGTGGTATACATATGTATGTTTTATATGATGAGTGTTGGGTTACATATATGATACTGGGATGTGTTGCATGAATGTACAACCTATTGAGGCCTTGGTAATGTATTTGTCATTTGTAAATGTGCATTTTACTTCCATTTTACTTCCATCGTAGTTGATAGCCTTGCTTCCATTATAGATGATGAGATGTAAATGATGAAAATGACTGTGATTTAAATAGTTTATGCTTCCATAGTTCAAATTTGATGCATTAGTCATAGATATCTAAGGTTCTATAGGTGTATTCTCACTTTCATGTGATCCTTTGCTTCCCGAAGTATGTATATCTTGAGGAGATGCCACCGGATCTCTACCTCGGTGACCACTGGGCCTCATGAGTGGCGAGACACTATAATTGAAGTCAACTTGAGTTCGATCTCACTCTTTCACAATATCAAGACAAGTTAACTTCAAGAGATGAAGTTGATACCACAAGAAATCTCATGCCTGAGATCGATATTGAGATTGATCGCAACTATGACCTTAGTTTTGGAAATCCCTAGAATTAAAACTTCAATTGGCTAAAGCTTTGAGCATATAATTGATGTAGAGGATTGGATATTTTGAATGTAAGAAGGAAAATACATTCGAAAAAGAGACTTTGAAACGCACCATGGGGTGAAAATAGTGTACAACATGGGCTAAAATATGTTAGAGAAGTTTTGACACGATTTGAAATGTACTGGGCGAAGAAATAAGTAAAAATGTAACAAGAACACCACCTCCACAAAGGAATACAATTTGAACCATGTTTCCCTTGGGGGAGATGTTTCAAACTATGCCTCACTCAAAAACATGTTATGTGTGGCAATTTGTTATATTCTGTTTAATCTTTCAAAGGGTTACTATTTAAGCTTGTGTAAGGATCTCTTAAATCATTTTTAGCAAGTTTTGGAGGCCAAAGTTTGGAGAAAGAGAGGAGCTACGAAAAGAAGAGAAAAAAGGCCAGTTAGTTGCTAAGCTATCCGTAAGTGCATGGGTCATAGCCTATAAAATATAAAATATCATTCCCATGAGGATCAATTTGATAGGTTAAGTCGCAATCCAAGTTGACTCTAACTACGACTTGGGTGAAGTCGTAGACCCAAGTCAACTCCACTATTGAGTTCGATGTTCAATTCCATCCACGTTGAAATTGGGGTAGGAGACAAGTAAAGTCGCAACTGAAGTCGACTCCATATGCTGCTTAGGTGAAGTCGCATTCCCAGGTTGACTCTACATGCGACCTGAGTGAAGTTGGATCCCAAGTCGACCCAAGCATCCGACTTGAGTCAAGGCGAAGACAGATACAGTCCAAATAAGCAAATATTCATAAATTAATCATTCAAGATAGTTTATCATTCAAAGGAGAATCATTGGCTAATGGCTATATCTATGCACTGCAAAATTAAGAAAAGCAAATCATTCTAAGTTTAAGGCCATGAAGGCAAAGCTTTCAAGAGAAGATGAACATGTAAAGTTCTAAGTTTAAGCATTTAAGACCAAGGGTATTATTGGAAGAACAAGTTATGAGATGAATAACAAGCAACTTGGATCACTTTCAAAGAAATCTAAGTTCCATCATGTGCATACAGAAAGTGAAGTCGCACCAAAAGTTGACTTCACTTATGACTTGGGTCAGGACTAAGACTAAGTCGACCTTAAGTGAAACTTGAAGACATGCTGGAGACTGAAGTCGCAACCGAAGTCGACTCCAGTTTGCGACTTGGGTGAAGTCGCATCCGAAGTCAACTACACATGCGACTTGGGTCGCAACGGTCAAAAAAATTCGAACATTGGCAAATTAATGTGTGTCGCCTACCTCCAAACATTCGAATTTACTCCACCATTATAAAAGAGCATTCAAGTGGACATGCTAGAGGTTAGAGAAATCATTCATTGTGTTCACCTTCCACCCTCTCAAAGCATTAAGTGATCAATAACAATTTCAAGTGAAGAACTTTTCTCCAACTTGCTGAAAGCTATATCGCTGATCAAATCATTCTCTCAACAAGTTTTTACATAAGCTGAAATCTGCCTACACAACTTGTAAAGTGTAGTTTTTTATTTGATTTATTATTTGTATTTGATAGTTGGTTTGATATTGATGATTTGAATCAAATGAAAGCAAAGTAGCGTTGTGACTGGAGTGTGACTCGTCGCCTACTTGTGCAATGTTTTATACAAGCCTCCAAGAGCTGGAATCTAGAAGAGAGCTGTGAAACTCCGATCTTAGACACATGTATAAAACTCTAGGTAATATATTTGAAAAATATACATTCATGAGTATGAAAATATATGGGAATAGAAGTTAAAATAATTATTTATG
>JAXCLR010000063.1:25441659-25457043 GCA_035584095.1 Annona squamosa | reverse complement strand
TTACCAAAGAATTTTATAAGAACCCAATTCACCCCTCCCCTCTTGGGTTTTGCCATTAACTCGGGACCAACAATAACATGAGAACTCTAAGAAGAGGGGGATGATCCATGTAATGGAGAATTTCATTCCCTTAGTATATTTGTTGCTTATTGTCAATGGGTTATATACTTGAGCTAGAGTTAACCCCTCTAGAATGGGTTTCTCATAAAATGGAATCCCTAAAATTTGGGTAACTCATGTATGGTTTTCCTCCTTGAGATTTTGTGTGCATGTCCTATAGTAATTGATAACTCATTTTTTATGAGTTATTATATCCTATTTCAAACTTGATTTGTGCGTTAGTTCGAGAGATTAGGCTTAATTTATGCTCATTTAGCTTAATTTTCATCCACTGTGCATTTTAGGAGCATTAATTAGCTTTTAAGCATTTTTTGCATTATTTAGCCATTTTAGGAGCAGAAGGATGACACCTAGGCGCCACCAATTAGCACCCAGACGCCACCCTACATGCCTTGGACATTTGCAGTACACACGGTTGACATGCCCAGGCGCCACTTCTCTACATGAAACCCAAGTCAGAAGCCACAAATCAGGTGGTGCAGTCCAGGGAGTTGGTGCTTAGGCTCTAGTGCATGAATTCCTAGGGTTTCCAGAAGGTGTCCAAATTACTCAGCACACAGAGAGTTGGCACCTAGGCGCTAGCTATGGACACTTAGGCTCCAATATGCATCTGTACACGAATATTCTAGTGTGTAAGTTGTGCAAATATAATTCTTGGGGGTTCGCGCTTGCGGAGGGAAGAGAGAAGAACGGAGAGAGCCTGAGAACGAACAAAAGTATGGAAGAAAGTGGAAATCAAGATTAAAGCACATATTGAAGAGAGGATTCAAGCCCCATTGGTGGAAGCTGCTGAAAACAGTTTTCTTTTATTCTTTCTAATTTTTCTTCTCTGTCTTTATGGATGTGTTGGATGTTAAGATCATGTCTTTAAACTAAACCTTCATTTGATTGATAGTTAGGATAAATTGAATTCTAAACTATGTTGTTCTTTGGTTCTTAGAATATTCAATAATGAAATTTAAGCTTATATATGATTGTGTATGATTTACCTTTGCATGCGTGGGTTTAATGCTTTTTACAAGATTAGTTACTTTGTAAGATGATTTAATTGCTTGATTTATCCTTGGAAGAGGAAAATCTTTGCTAAATGCATGTACAAGGCATTGATTTCGACCTTTGTGTAAGGAGAATTGTTTAACGAATAGGAATACACTGTTAACCGTATGTAGTCATTAGACAAGTTATGCACTTATCAATTCCACTTTATTTAATGGCATAGGAACATAGCACTTAAATAGAGTGAATTAGCTTTATATATTGTTGGAAAACATATATAAAGATATATGAACTTTGGCTAGTAAATCCTTGGCAATCCAATTAAAAAAAACTAGAATAATATAGTTTAGATTCAAGGATTCCGATCTATCCATCTGCCATCCCTAATCAGCAAATTCGCTTTTAGTATCCAGTATCTTGTGATCTCTACTCTGATTTCTCGTCGCAATAGTTAGTCTAGTCGAATCATAAATACTTAGAATTTTTCACTCATTGAAAGCAATTAAACTAATTAATAATTCTGGTTAACAGTTCCTCGTGAGAACGATACTCTAATCACTTTTATTACTTGACACGGCACGTATACTTGCGTAAATAGCAAGCATTTTAATAACATATACGCAACTTGTCAAGTTTTTAGCGTCGTTGCCGAGGATCTATTTAGCCAATTATTTTTAGTTTTATTGCTTTCTTGAATAATTCTGTAGAATAGCTTATTTTCATTATTTCTTTTAGCTTAAAATTTCTTTTTCTTTCGACTAGTTCAATTTCATTAGTTTTTGTAGAGTTATCTCATTGCATGCACCGAGGCAGAGCCAAAAAGGAGATTGTCATCCCTTTTGATCCATAACCTGAAAGAACCTATTTGAGAAGGCATCGAAAGAGCAAAAAGACAAGAAACCAACAGCATACGATGGAGCGCATCGAGAACCAGGACGAGAACATTCATGCAAATCAGCAAGGAAACCAGAGGATTGAGATCTCGAATCATCCACCTTAAGATGATTTGGACCAACCCATTTGGGATCTAATTGAGCTTGGCCAAAATGCTATTCAGACTAGCATTGCACCTCCTTCGATCGACACAAACAACATTGAGATCAAGCTGGTAATTTTCTACATACTCCAGTCTATCAGGCTGTTAGGAGGTCTTGCATCAGAAGATCTGCACGGCCACCTACAGAATTTTCTACAGATTATGAACACTTTCAAGCAAAACAGAGTTTCTGACAAGGCAATGCGACTTCAAACGTTTCCATTTTCTCGGCATGATTGAGCTTCCGAGTGGCTAGACTCTTTGCCACCAAACTTCGTCAACACATGGAATGACTTGGCTCAGAAATTCCTAGAGAAATACTTCCTGCCTGCCAAGTTAGCCAAGCTGAGAAAGGATATAGTCTCGTTCAAGCAACACAGCGAGGAGACCCTATCAGAGGCGTGGGATCACTCAAACACCTACTCCGAAAATGCCCGCATCATGGAATTCAACCGTGGGTCCAGATTCAGATTTTTTATAATGGTCTCTAGGATTCCACCTGTCACATGGTGGATTCTTCATCAAACGAATCTCTGCTATGAAAAAGCTATCAGGAATCATACGCCCTGCTCGAAAACATGGCGGCCAACACTTATCAACTGCCATCGGACAGAAGCTGAGGTATGGGTTTACTTCGGCCGGATGTGGTTTCATCGATAAAAGCCCACATCAATGCTTTATCTCAGCAAATTCAGAACTTGTCCAGGCCAGCCAACATCAGTGCATTAGGGGCGTCTACACCACAACAATCGACAGCAACAGACATTTGCACGTGGTGTAGCGAATTCAAACATCCTAGTAATGAATGTGCCTCCAACTCAGAGTCCATTAATTACGTGGAAAATTTTTAGAGAAGCTCAGCTAATCAGTATGGAAACAACTACAACCCAGGCTGGAGAAATCATCCTACTTTCTCATGGAACAACCAGACAAGACCGAATCAGCCACCTGGATTCCCATAGCAGCAGCCGCAGCAACAGCCTGCAAAACCAATGCAGTTCAATCCACCACTGCGAGAAGAAAAGAAATTGGATCTGAAAAATCTCTTCATGCAGTTTATGCAATCCCAGATCACGAAAAACATGAATTTGGAAGCTCAGATAGGCCAATTGGCCTCAGCCCTGAACAACCAACCTCAGGGATTGCTACCAAGCGACACTAAGCAAAACTCGAAAGGAAAAGCCAAAGAACATGTCCAAGCAATCACATTGCGTAGTGGAAAGCAGTTGCCTGATCCAACTCCATCAGAATCTGTGACTGAACCCACTAATCCTCTGATTCAACAGTCGTAGGAGCCAGAAGAACCAGTTGCAACCCGAAAGCAACCGGAGGCTAAAATTACCACTAATCCAAGGCCGCCTCTTCCATTTCCTCAATGATTTGAAAATTCTAAAAAGGAGGGCCAGTTCAAGAAATTTCTTCAGGTATTGAAGCAGCTTCATATCAATATACCTCTCATCAAAGCCTTGGAACAGATGTTGAGTTACGCCAAATTCATGAAAGACGTGCTATCATAGAAAAGGCAGTTGACGAAATTCGAGACAATAGCGCTAATAGAGGAAACTAGTGCGAGGGTTCAGAGGAAACTACCTCCTAAACTCAAGGACCCAAGGAGTTTCACAATCCCATGCATGATCGGTGATCAGTACTTTGGACGAGCTCTATACGACTTGGGAGCAACTATTAATCTCATGCCCAAGTCCATTTTCAGAAAATTAGGCCTCGGGGAAGCTCGATCTACCACCATGACGCTGCAACTAGCGAATCAATCCATCACATACCCAGAAGGTATTATTGAGGATGTCCTTGTCAAGGTGGACAAATTCATCTTTTCGATAGATTTTATTATCCTAGATTTCAAAGAGGATCAAGACATGCCAATTATTCTGGGTTGACCCTTCCTCGCAATGGGGAAAGCCATCATCGATGTGCAGGCTAAAGAGTTGACCATGCGGGTTTAGAGCTAACATGTTACTTTTAGCATGTTCAAGGCAATGTAGCTACCAAATGACCTAGAGGAATGCCTAATCATCAACTTGGTGGATTCGGTAGTGCAAGCTGAATTCCAAATTTCAACTTTCAGGGACATCCTTGAAGCATCACTTGTTGGAGAAGGCAATGAATTTGATGAAGAGTTAGCAGAGATGATACACTATTTGCAACAACCTCTGACATTCCCACGATACCCGCAGAAATACGAATCGCTGGAGCTCAAATTGGAGTCTTTTAAACTGTTGAAGCCGTCAATTGAAAAGTCGCCTATCTTGGAGCTGAAACCTTTGCCAAAACACCTCAGATATGCCTTCTTGGGAGCAGAATCCTCACTCTCAGTAATTATTTCTGCTACACTTGATACCGTGCAAGAAGAAAATTTGCTCAAAGTACTCAGAGATCACAAAAAGGCCATAGGATGGACCATAGCAGACATCAAAGGCATCAGCCCACCCTTCTGCATGCACAAAATTCAAGTAGAAGAGAATTCCAGACCATCTATTGAAGCACAGAGAAGACTAAACCCAATCATGAAAGAAGTAGTTAAAAAGGAGATCATCAAATGGCTAGATGCAGGCGTGATATACGCAATCTTCAACAATTCTTGGGTCAGGTTGGTGCAGTACATCCCAAAGAAAGGTGGCATGACGATCATCTCTAACGAAAATAATGAGCTAATCCCGACCAAAACTGTTACTGGTTGGCGAGTTTGCATGGACTATCGCATGCGAAATAAAGCTACCCAAAAAGATCATTTCCCACTTCCATTCATTGATTAGATGCTAGACAGGTTAGCAGGATGCGAATTCTACCGCTTTCTGGATGGCTATTCAGGTTATCACCAAATTATGATAGCACTGGAAGACTAAGAAAAAACCATGTTCACATGTCCTTATGGCACATTCGCATTTAGGAGAATGCCGTTTGGCCTATGTAATGCTCCAAGCACATTTCAGCAATGTATGATGGCCATTTTCACGGACATGGTATAAGATTTCCTAGAAGATTCATATACGATTTCTCAGTGTTTGGGAACTCCTATGACGAATGCTTAAAGAACTTATCAAAGATGCTCCAGCGATGTGAGGATACGAACCTGGTTCTTAACTGGGAAAAGTGTCATTTTATTGTGCAAGAGGGCATCGTAGTTGGTCACAGGGTCTCTAAATAGGAAATCGAAGTGGACAAGGCTAAAATTGAGACGATCGAGAAATTACTTCCACCCACCTCAGTTAAGGGCATTCGCAGTTTTTTGGGACATGCAGGATTTTATAGACGGTTCATAAATGCCTTCTCAAAGATAGCTAAGCCCTTATGTTCGCTGCTCGAAAAAGATGCACCATTCGAATTCACCGATGAATGCATGGAAGCATTCAAGGAGTTGAAAAAGAAACTAGTATCTGCACTAATCATTATCTCTCCATAATGGAATTTCCCATTCGAATTAATGTACGATGCAAGTGACTATGCAATGGGAGCAGTATTGGGACAATGAAAAAAAAGCTCTTCCATTCCATCTACTACGCTAGTAAAACCTTGAACGAGGCACAAATAAGTTACACTACAACCGAAAAGGAATTGCTAGCAGTGGTATTTGCATTCGATAAATTTAGAGCATATCTGGAGGGCACTAAGGTGATCGTTTACACAAACTATTCAACCATCAAATATCTGATCCAGAAAAAAGATGCAAAACCACGCTTAATCTGATGGGTCCTACTACTATAGGAATTTGACCTCGAAATCAAAGATTGCAAGGGAGCTAAAAATCAAGTCGCTGACCATCTATCCCGCCTCGAAGGACCCTAGTTAGCTCATGATATGGAGCAAATTCGGAAAGCAGCTATTCTCTATCTCCCCAGGCAACCCACCATGGTATGCAGACTTCGTCAATTACATCATCAGTAGAATGTTGCCTCCGGGGTTGAATTCACACTAAAAGAAGAAATTTATCCATGATGTTAAATTCTATTTCTAGAATGATCCATTTCTGTTTAAATAATGCCTAAATTAGTTGTATCAGAGATGTATTCTAGAGTATGAACAGGAAGCACTACTGCAAAGCTGTCATTCATCCCCGTATGGGGGCCACCTTCAAGGAGACAAAACTGCAGCGAAAATACTATAATTGAGATTCTACTGGCCATCTTTATTTAAAGACGCCCATTTTATGTCAAAAAATGCGATCAATGCCAATGGACAAGTAACATTTCCAAAAGACATGAGATGCCTCTCACTAATATTATTGAAGTAGAAATATTTGATGTCTGGGTATCGACTTCATGGGCCCATTTATTCCCTCCTTTGGAAAAGTACATCCTGGTTGCTGTTGATTATGTTTCCAAATGGGTAGAGGCAATTCCAACTCAATCAAGTGATGCTAAAACAGTTATCAAATTCATCAAGAAGAACATCTTTACTCATTTTGGCACACCAAGGGTGATTATTAGTGATGGAGGATCCCATTTCTGCAACTGGCAGTTCATGGCAATTCTACACAAATACGGCATATGCCATAGAGTGACGACAGCGTATCATCTGCAAGCTAACGAACAGGTTGAGTTGGCCAACAGAGAATTGAAGCAAATTCTAGAAAAAACAATCGGGTCTTCTCGCAAAGACTGGTCTGTCAAACTGGACGATGCACTATGGGTGTATCAAATTGCCTATAAAACTCAGTTTGGAGTGTCTCCATATCAACTAATTTATGGAAAATCCTGCCATCTACCATTGGAGCTGGAGCACAATGCATATTCGGCAATTAAAAAATTAAACCTAGATATGCAACAAGTAGGGGAACGCCGATTACTGCAACTCAATGAGTTGGACAAATTTCGGATGCAAGCTTATGAAAATGCCAAGATCTATAAAAAAAAGTGAAGAAATGGCATGATAAAAAGATTCTAACATGGAATTTCGAACCAGGTCAAAGAGTTTTGCTCTTCAATTCAAGATTGAAGCTATTTCTAGGAAAATTCAAATCTCGATGGTTAGGTTCATTTGTGGTGATAAAGGCAACTAAGCATGGTGCGGTGGAAAAATGTAACGACGCATCCAGCAGTAGTTTTATCGTGAATGGGCAATGTCTTAAAGATTATATGGGAGATGATTTTCAGCGTTGCAAAGAGGTGGTGGAATTGAAAGAGAATTGAACAGTGAGAACGTCAAGCAGAGGACGATAAACTCAGCGCTGGATGGGAGGCAACCCATCAATCTTTTCTGTTTGATTTTTGGTTGCTGTTTTCGCTTTTGTAGAAAAATTAATTAGAGCTTTCCACAAATGCCACCCGAGGTCCAGCCTGCTTCAGGCAATCATCACAGCCCCAGCCCGATGAGGAGGATGAGGAGGACGCCATAGAGTCCGATTCTTGAGGGAGTCCCAGTCCTTTTCTTTTTATTTTTCTTTTCTTTTACTTTAATTTTCATTGTATTTTCATTTTTAGTTCATTTTAGGATCATGCATTGAGGACAATGCATCTCTCAAGTTTGGGGGGTGTATAATTCTCAACCATAGGTTAGTTTTTTATTTTAATTTTCATGCTTTAGTTTATGTTGTATGTATTTCAATTTCAGCTAATGAAAGTTATCTTTGTTTCAATTCATCTTATTGTGAAAATGTGCAAGGCTATGATTAATTATGATTTGAAATTGAATTCATGAAAGAAGGGGCAATTCAGATTGAAACCAAACATAAAAGCAGGTTGAAACTAACATGTGAAAGAATTAAAAGAAATTTCATAATACATTGTTCTAATTCAATAACACGCAGATCTTTCAGACCAAGATGATGAAAACTAAACTAAATAAATGCTGAATAAGTACTTCAACGAGTTTTGAAATGGTATTATTTCAGGAATTACTCAAACATGTTCAGTACCCCTAATAGAGCATTAGAAAAAGATAAAAAGGGGTTGGTTGACCTAAGTTGAGTAATTGGAACTTGGCATCAACAAATGGCAAGGTTCGCAAAAAAAGCAAAGGAAAATCACAATAACAACTTTTTGAAAAAATGAAAATTCTCCCTCGGTACCCTAAAATATGGTGAAAGGAGCTAAAAAAACAGTTCTCTAGATATCCTAAAATATGATGAGGAGGATTTTTGCAATAAGTTTAGGGGGAAAAAGAATGTGAAGTGTTAAAGATTGAATTCAGTTACTTGATACCATTTACTATGACCTGTGTATTCAGCTTCATCCTTGGTTTGCTTGTATTCATTAATTTTCTAACTAATTTTCTGATCGAATGAAAGATTAATGTGTTGAAATATGACTTTGCACTATGGAATCTTATCAACCACATGTAACTTGGTTTGAAAAGGAAAAGGCATGCCTTGTTTGTATAAGGAAGGATTTTTCAAGTTGAATTAATCTTGACCTTATGAAATGGCAAAGTCGATTGATCAATGCATAATAGGAAGCAAATAGAGTTGACAGAGTCTGCAAGCATTCATTAACTCATTCATTCATTCATTCATTCATACTGTTTGCATGTGTTACTCGAGGACTAGCAACATTTAAGTTTGGGGGTGTGATAACTCATATTTTTACGAGTTATCATGACCCATTTCAAACTTGATTTGTGTGTTAGTTGGAGAGATTAGGCTTAATTTGCACTCATTTAGCTTAATTTTCATCCACTGTGCATTTTAGCATTATTTAGGCATTTTTAGTTTATTTATTTAGTTTTTCCATCTTTTGAGAGAAGGACGGGACATACGAAGGCAGAGCGGATGAAATGAAAGCAAGCTGAGGCATCCAGAAGCGAAAGGATGGCGCCTAGGTGCCACCCTACGCTCCTTGACCATTTACAGCACACACAGTTGACATACAGGGCATTCCAGAGAGTTGGCGCCCAGGCGCCACTTCTCTACATGAAACCCAAGTCAATAGCCACAAATTAGGTGGTGCAGTCTAAGGAGTTGGCGCCTAAGCGCCAATGCATGAATTCCTAGGGTTTCCAGAAGGTGTCCAAATTGCTTAACACACAGAGAGTTGGTGCCTAGGCGCCAATATGCATCCGTGCATGAATATTCTAGTGTGTAAGTTGCACAAATAGGACTATATATATAGTTCCTGGGGTTCGCGAGCGGAGGGAAGAGAGAAGAAGGGAGAGAGCCTGAGAATGAACAAAAGTACAGAAGAAAGTGGAAATCAAGATTAAAACATAGATTGAAGAGAGGATTCAAGCCTTGTTGGTGGAAGCCGCCGGAAACAATTTTCTCTTATTCTTTCTAATTTTTCTTCTCTATCTTTATGGATACTTTCTATATGGATGTATTGGATGTTAAGATCATGTCTTTGAACTAAACCTCCATTTGATTGATAGTTAGGATGAATTGAATTTTAAACTATGTTGTTCTGTAGTTCTTAGAATATTTAGTAATGAATATTTAAGCTTATATATGATTGTGTATGATTTACCTTTGCATGTGTGGGTTTAATACTTTTTACAAGATTAGCTACCTTATAAGATGATTTAATTGCTTAATTTATCCTTGGAAGAGGAAGACCTTTGCCGGATCCATGTGCAAGGCATAGGTTTCGACCTTTGTGTAAGGAGAGTTATTTAACGGATAGGAATTTACTGTTAAATCCTGTGTAGTCATTATCTAAGTTATGCACTTATCAATTCCACTTTATTTAATGGCATAGGAACATAGCACTAAAATAGGGTATAATTAGCTTTATATACTGTTGGAAAACATGTATAAAAATATATGAACTTGGTCTTGTAAAGCCACATGCAATCCAATTAAAAAGAACCAGAACAATACAGTTTAAATTCAAGGATTCCGTTCTATCCATCTGCCATCCTTAATCAGCAAACTCGCTTTTAGTATCCTATATCTCGTGATCTCTACTCTGATTTCTTGTCACAATTGTTAGTCTAGTTGAATCATAAACACTCAAAGTTTTCCACCCATTGAAAGCAATTAAACTAATTAATAATTTCGGTTAATAGTTCCTCATGGGAACGATACTCTACTACTCTTTATTACTTGACACGACACATATACTTGCATAAATAGTGAGCATTTTAACTAACATATACACAACTCTTCAATAATCTCCACACCTTCAACAAATGTACTCAGTTCATCGACACTCCAGATATAATAGAATTGTCGAGCAAGATCAGGATTGATTTTTTTTCTTCTTTGGAGAGTCTAGTCCACCAATAGCAGTCTAACAACTCCTTTATTACAAATTCATATTCCCTTAAGAATTCAAAGTAATAAATCTTTGGAGAGAAGGTCTCCCTCTCATAAAAATGTTTAAAAAAATGCCTTTGTTTTGTTGGATTTCTAAAGTACTCCACAGACATTTTCAATAACTTGTGTCCCTGAGGCAAGGATTCCTTTATTTTTGCTTACTATTATTTCCTCTTCACTACTAGATGTTTCCATTTCTCTATGATGAGAGGTGGATGGATTACCATTTTGGAAATAGACCCTATGTTAGATGAAGCATGTAGCTTCTTCCAGCAACCTCTTAGCCAATGTCCTCTGTCGTCTAGGAACATTTCCTTCTATCTTTGATTGAGAAAGATGTGGAACAAGGAGTTTGGATGGCTTGCTTGTGCCTTCCTTAGGAGCCATGGGTAGATGGAATGATGAGGATGAAAACGTAATAGATTGGATTATGATTTCAAAATAGAATATGCAAAGTAAGAATGCTTGAGGGCTTAAGAGAGAAAGTGGAGCCTGAGTGAAGTGAGAAAAAAAAATGCAAATCGAAGGCTTAAGTATGCAAACTGTCATGTGTCATAGGGTTAACTTCGAACTCTAAGTCGCATTTGAAGTCGACTTCAACCTTCCCAAGTCAACTTGGGTTAGGTCGATGTCGACTTGACCTGCCTATCTAAGACTTAATTTCTTTTGTAAGCTATCCCTTCCCTTAAATGGTTATTTTATGCTTACTTATTAGTGCAAAAAGATTTGAATATAACGCTTATCATTTGCACATACATCACAATCCACACACATAATATTAAAACTTCCACGCTTCTACATCCATCATTCCCATTTCTTTTATAATTTTATAAAATGATTCAATATTATATGGTTTGATAAATATATCTACCAATTTGATAATCTGTTTTCACATATTCTAAATAAATATTATGATTTACACATGTTTTCTTATAAAGTGGTGCCTAACATCAATGTCTTTAGTTTTAGAATATGGTATTGGATTTTTTGTTAGACAAATGACACTGTATTATCATATCTAATTGGGATTAGGGGTTTGGGTTATACCGAATTTGGGCGAATCCAACCCTAAGCTTATCAGGTTTGGAGAAACCAAACCCAAACCATTATATTAGAATGCAAGTTCAGGTCAAGTTCAGACGGGGTTGACATTGGTTTCAGTCTTAGTTTCGGGTTGAAATTTGAATCATTCTCAAACTAATAGAAATTGAAATTAATGTGTACTCAGCTAGAAAACCAAGAACAATCTATGTTTTTATTATTAATAATCCAATTTTGAGTATTAAAAAGCACTAACATATTTGTTGAATGTATTAAAGATAAGAAATCCAAGTATCAAACCATGACATACCAAGTCCCAAAGTTAAGTCAACTTAGACAAGCTACTGGGGTCAAGTCTTTACCCAAGTCGACCTCAAGCTATGACTTAAGGTGAAGAAATGTAAGTTTTGAAGTATAGACGGGTCAAGTCGCACACCCAAGTAGACTGTGACTGTGACTTAGGCGAAGTCAATAGCCAAGTTGACTTAGGGATTTACATAAACCATCTGACTGAAAGGTGAACGTGTGAAGTCGAACCCTAAGTCGATTTGAGTCAAGTTGAAGGCCAAGTCGACCTAAGACTCCAATCTACATTCACAAAGAGCCGAACAACATTTCAAATACTGAGTACCAAATGTTAAGTCGCATACCAAGTTAACTCTGCCAAGCGACTTAGATGAAGTCCGAGATCAAGTCAACTCAAATCGAAAACTTTGAGAAATGAAAGCAAGGAAGCACGAGTTATAGAGTTTTAAGTTTCAAGCAAGATGTGAAATCGCATAGCCAAGTCGACTTCACTAGCGGCTTGGGCGAAGTTGAGAACCAAGTCAACTTAAGGGGTTGCATAAACTATCTATCTGAAAGATAAACGAGTGAAGTCGTAACTCAAGTCCATTCCACATGTAACTTGGGTCAAGTCGAGGACCAAGTCGACTCAATATGAAACTCAAAGAGCACTACATGATAGAGATGAACTTAAGAAGTTGAAAAGTCCCAATCGAAGTCGCACCTCAAGTTAACTTCAGCATGTGAGTTAGGTTAAGTCACAGTCGAAGTTGACTCTAGCTACGACTTGCACTGTAATGGTCAAAACATTTCGAACCTCAATGCATTTAATATGCACCCCTACCTCGTAGTGTTCAAATTTACACCTCCATTATTTACACATTCGTCCTTACGCTGAAATTATAACTACATAACCTATAAATTATAGAACTTCTTCAACTTCTTATACCATTATACTATTTAGCTTGGTATTGGAGACCAAGGCTAAGCAAAGACAGTAGTGTAGGATAGAGTGCAACTCGCAGTCTACTTATGGTGAGTTTGTAAAGGCTCCCTAGAGAAATTCTAGAAGAAAGCAAGAGCTGTAGTTGTATATTTGATTGATATAGTGAAACCCAAGATATGAGGGTGTGCTCTTGCAAGATTAGAGTATGGAGGATTATCCTAAACCGCTATAATTTCTTGTATCTACTATTATTAGTTTGCTTGTTCTATTATTCTCCACATTTTCATTCAAAGGGACTAAATTTATCGGGAGTTAAGTTTAAGATACTTAAAGAAATTTGAAAGAATCTAATTCACTCATCCCCTCTTGGGTTTTGCCACAAACTCTAGAACAATAGAAATTACCGATAGAGATATGAAGTTTTTAAACATTATTGCATTCACAAATGAATAATTTACATGTGAATATATTTATATGATCTACAATATCTTTGGTTTTGGATCAAAGTTTGTTTTTAACCAAAAATTGATGCGAATCAAGTGCTCGTCTTTAAGAGCACTATGATCACTAATTTAATTAAAATAACCAAAACACATTAAAGTTAAAACTATGCTGAAGATAACGTAGAATAATGGCGAGTCAAGTTGAATCCATAGAGAGGAAATAAAGTTTTTAATTATTTGAGATTAATATGGAGAGGAGAGAGAGAGAGAGAGAGACAAGAGAGAGAAGGGCGAGAACGAGGAGAGGAAAAAATTAGGGAGAAGACAGAGAATAGAGAAAGTAGAGAGGAGAGAGAAAGAAGGAAGAGAGAAGGGAGGAGAGAGAGAGAGAGAGAGAGAGAGAGAGAGGAAGGGGAAGAGAGAAATGAGAGAAAAGGAGGAGAGGAGAGAGGCTAAAAGGAAAGAAATTGCAATTAATTAATGACTTAATTAAATCTATTCTAAGAAAATAATTAAAAGCTATAGAAATAAAATTTACTTATGAAAGAAGGAAAGAAAATTACATTAAATTTAGGATGTGTTTAGCAATTAATAGAAAATGTCAAGTTAAAACTTTTTACTCTCCATAACTATCATATTTTTTAATCATTTTTTCACATTTTCCTATACAACTATCTTACTTTTCAATCATTTCTATACAACTATACACACAACTAACCTATCTATTTTAACTTTATCTTCTTTATTACTCATTATTATCCTTATCATTTCACATCATTTGACAACTTTTACTCTTCAAAACTTTTCATTAAAAATTTTATTTATTACCAAACACACCTTTAGTCTAAAAATTACAAAGTAGGAATAAAATATGAAACAGTAAATCTAATCTAAGAATTAAAATTGCAACAATTACAATATACTAAAAACAAAATACAAAATAGAAAATAAAATTTTACAACACCCCAAGCAAAGAGCAGATCTTCCCCATAGGGCCTTTTTTGCTCATCTCCCGTTGGCTAGAGGGAGGTCCCACAAGGGGCATGTCCCGCACAAAGGGAGAAGTTGCATTTTTGTGCGTTCCAAGGCAAATGGAGCCCTCATTTTATAAATGTCCCATGGTTGGGATTTATCCCAATCCAGCGATGTGGGATTTTTGCACAAAGTATGTCTTAGAAAGCTAGAAGTGAATGGTGTCGCTACTATTTTCTGCTGCTGCTTCTTGGTAATTTTGGAACTGCTGCCAGTGTTGCAAAATGGTGCAGTTCAGAAGGCAGGTGGTTCATGGGAACTTGGCCGAAGAAATGGAAGCAAAGCGAGTGTTGATTTTTTGGAGTAGAGATGCCTAAAATTTGAGCAGATTGATCACCGTCAAATGTGTAGCCATCATACTGTCGAAAATTTAGATGCTTCGATTTGAATGAAAGCTACTGCTGTCGGTGACATGAATGGATCGTAGTTGGATGCTTTCGGAGGTGCTGTGCTCGATTGAGAAGGGCAGCTCTGCTTGGTCGATGATTTTTGGAAGCTTGGTTTCTTCAGTTTTGGTGCTCGCATTAGTTTACTGCGGGTTTCAATAGCTGCTACAATCGGAGGTTAGTGCCGAAATCATGGATTAAGGGAAGCTACGGGCTGCTAGATTTCAGTTTTTGCAAATCCTGTTTGAATTTATGCTGGTGGAAAATGGGATGGTAGCATTGGATTGCTGAAAAATGGTTGTCGTGGATTCGGTTGTCGGAAGCTGCTACAGATTCAATGGGATTGAATAAGAGAACTGCTGCCGATGGTTTTGGATTTCGGTGGGAAATGATTTTGTGGACTGCTACTTTAGATTTTTGTAGCACCCGGCGGGAGCTCTACGATGGGCTCGGAATGGGTTTTTCGGGCCTTGAAAATGTGGATCGTAGTGGGTAGCAACTTGGGCTTAGATTTCCTGCATTCACATGGGGTAAAATGCATTAGGATTCACGGTTTTAGATAAATCTTGTGTATGGGCATTTTTTCGTGATTTCAGCAGCATAACGGCTAAGACAGAGCTTTCCGTACACGGGTGAAGTCACAAATTCGACAGCATAATGGCAGCGTATTATGATGGAATCCGTGGACCTGCGTGCACCCGCCTTGCCAGGGCGTTGACTCAAAGACGCACGCGAAAATAAAGAAAAAATTGAGTCGCCACTGATCTTTAAAGGGAGATCAGCCCCTGTTTAGTGAAATAAGGCACTAGTTGTATAGAACTCGGGTTCCGGCCTTCGGGTTGAAGCAAATATGGAGAAATCTGCCAACCCGAGGCGGTTTACATGGCGTAAAAGGG
>JAXCLR010000063.1:25363010-25381751 GCA_035584095.1 Annona squamosa | reverse complement strand
TCCATTAATATAATTCATGAATTTTTATTTATTCATAAAATAATTACAAAATTATAAATATCGAAATGACGCGTATACGGTCGGGGTTTCACAGTTATACATCATAGCTCATAAAAATCCAATTTATGATAATTTTTCATATAAATGCTTTTATATCCCAATCTTTGGGCTTTTGAAAAGCAAAACGTAAGCAAATACATTTCTCCCCATCCAGTAGTGACACTTACCTAGCGATCATGCTATTTTTTTGAAGAGAACCCTTAATAGCACGCTAGCCAGGCGGCTGTTTATTTATCCTGCTCCCGTCTCAGAGATGGCGTCGCTGACACTCTTGTCATCCCTTACCGACTTAGCCTTATGTAGAGTGGGCTCCGATCATCCCAACCGTGCTCTACAACCTGTTTGTTACTTGTACTAGTGCACCGTACATTATTATGATAGACTGCAGTCTGTTTGGTTTGAAGAACCACAGACCGCAGCTCATGTCCTTTTAAACCGGGATCATAGACCTTTGTATGCATCCATAATACACAATTGGTTTGAAGAACCATAAATCGCAACCCATGTCCTTTTAAACTGGGATCACAGACCTCTGTCTGCATCTATAACATACAAAAAATATTAGACCTCTATCTGCATCCATAACATACAAAAAATCTTAGACCGAAGTCTATCTCTCTAACAAAACTATTTTTAAAAACACATCACAAACCGCAGTCCGTGTCAACTTGTAAGCGAGCGCTCCAATTTTAACAAGTTGTTATTTAAAATCTAATTTTTAGGATGACCTTTGTTAAATTCTGTTAGAAATATTTTGAGTAAAATATTTTGATAAACATTTGAAATATTTGAAAAATAATACATCTTAAAATCTTTATAAAAGAATTTCAAAATCTTTTAATTTTCAAAATTAAACTATTTTATGAAATCAATATAGGAGGTTGGTTATCTTTAAATCTCTTTCAACACATCCGTATAAATATTTTTCAAGATATTTTCAACATAGATTTACTTATCTAAAGGAAATCAAAATTTTTCGAATATCGTTTCAAAACATATGTACTATGCGCAAACCATTATTTATTATTTAATTATCATGACCTAGCAAAACAAATCTTTTTCATAATTCAAATTTTTTTTCATTTTTTCTTTTATAACATGATTATTTATCATTAAACATCATAAAAGAAATTCAAAACTTATTTACATTTGTTGCTTTATGAAAAAGGACAAAATTCCCTTCTTCTTATAAAATACTTTTGAAACAACATCATAAAGAATTTTTTTACTTAAAAGTAAATTCTTAAAACCATTGGCATCAAACATAAAATCCTTTGAAAATATTATCGTAGAGAACTTGCTTACTCATAAGCAAATTTCTCAATCCATTAACATAAGTCATTGTCAATCTTTGGCAACGCTAATGATACAATTCTTATCTTAAAACGTATTTCTTACTTCCCATTAAGAAAACATTGAGGCTTTTCCTTAAAGTCATTCTCTTCCAAAACTTACAACTTTTCATTAAAGCCGTCATTTTCCAAAACTTGTGGTTTTTCATTAAAGCCTTCATTTTCAAAACTTGTGACTTTTCATTAAAGCCTTTATTTTTAAAACTTCTGCTTGCCCATTCGTTTAAACATGATCATAAATAATTTTATCACACATCATCACGTAGAAAGAAAATATCATTTTAGAAAGTTTGCTTGCTTACCTCGCTTGCTTAGCTTTCCATTTTGCTTATCCTTTTGCCTTTGCCTATACATATAAGAATGATATAACATTCATATATTGCCTTTGCTTGCATTCAACTTAGTTTTCCAACCAATTTTCATTAACATGCATAATTCCTTCGACTTCTCAAGTCGTTATGCTCGTACAGCATATACTTGTGCACTACATGGACTATTACACATCACATTTAGTCCCATAAGTAGGGTAACCATTCAACCATATAAAATTCATCCAATAATTATCGTTTAATGGCTCATTACCTTTCTTAAGTCATTTTCTACTTATTTTCCAAAATTCACACATTATTGCTTATTTTAAGCACCCATTCTTGCTTTAAGCCTCATTAATTAATCCCAAAATTTAAGATTATCATGATGCAATTCTAAACAAATATATATTCACAAAATTTATCATATTTTCATGCATTTTTGCACAAAAGAAAATTACATAGGTCATTTACCTCTCATGGATGTTTATCCTTTCACATATAGCCATTTAACAACACATATATGAGGCATTTCATAAAATTTCCCCAATCAGCAATTTAATCCACATTTTAGCATGATAATTATCCTTAATTACCACTGTACTTAGGATATTTTTCTGGAATTTAAATCTAATAATCATAGGTTTTCAAAATAGCAACTTTGGAACCCATCTTTCATACATTTAATGTGTCTTTTGACACATAACCTTAAGCAAATTTATAAATCTGAATTTTTAGCAATTAATCTAAGTTTTCCTAATCCAAATTTAGGGTATTAATATATATATATATATATATTAATTTTTATCATTTCTACATAGGTTTCATATTTCTTTTAAATTTTTTTCTCCAACTATCCACATATGCTGAAATTAGGCGTATTGAATTCTCAAAAACTTAAATTAATATCCAATCAAGTATTTTTGATCTGAAATTTCTGTCATACCTTAATAACTACATGATTTAACCAAAATAAATATTTTCAGCACAAAATATTAAACATTTATATTTATTTTGGTATTTTTACCTTGCTAGATATCATCATCCCTTTTCAAACAGCCTTAATCACGAAAATTATTGGGTATATTTATACTCATCAAGACCTAAATTTTATTTTATTCGTGTGATCCTCAATATGTCTTATATATCCTGTAAAATTTTCAGCCCAAATTTATTGTATAAAAATTATTAAAAATCCTTTGGTGCAGCTGACCCTGCCACCAGTACAACCCTGTTCAGGTTGATTTTCTTGGATTTTTAATTTGCAACTGACTTATCCTTTTAAGCTGAAAATTGGGTAGTTCCTTAATCATCCCATAATGATTCTTCTAAAAAATTTAATACTAAAATTCATCCATTTATTATTCCGTTCATATTTTAGTTTACAACATCATATAACTTTCAGATTTGAGGTATAAAATCAAGATTAACATATACTTACTTGATTAATTGAGAATATCTGATTTTCCCCTTCTTTTTATCTTGTTTTTCTTCCTTCTTTGCTGACTCTAGAGCTGGACATGAGGGTTTCCTTGGGGAAGATGAAGTTTCAACACTTCGATAAACCCATAATCGTTTCTTTACATCCTAGATTTCCATTTCGAAAGAATGGTAGATGAAGCACGTACATTTTAACTAGAGCATACAAAATGTTTGTACCAAACCGATCCCTTTTTTAAAAATTAGAATGAAAATTTTTTCGAAAAATGAAAATAATAATATGTAAGAATAATAGTAATAATATAATAATGGAATACTAATAAAATAAATTGGTTAACTGTATGGAATTATCTAAAAAAATCTTGAAAATATAAAGAGAATAATAGAAAATTAAGGTATTAAATATTTAAAATGTAAAATGTTGTCACAAGATGTATGTAGAGTGTTTTTCTTTACTTCTTACATGATTTGTAATTTTTGTAGAGCATACACTTCTAGATATTAGTTTTTATTATTACGGAGATAAAATAAAAAAATTATTCAAGTCTACTTCATAGGTTCAGGTATTTAACATTGGGATATGGTTCAATAGTAATGAAGATCAACCCCACTTTAGATCTAAATTGATGATTAAAACAAAGTTTTTTAATTCACTTTTTTTAACATTGTACTAAAAATCATTTCAAACAAATTCGTGCATGAATTGTAACCGCTTTAAAGTGTACAATTTTATGTAAATTATAAAAATACTTGGATTCATTCACAAGTGCATTGAAATGCAATAATAATTTATGAAATCATTTAGCCACCTGGAATGATGTTTTAGACATTTTAAATGTTGAATATGTGTATATATATATATATAATTGATATATATATATATACATATATAGATATAGGGTCAGTTTCTATTTAATTGGGTTAAATACAAGTGGTTCCATGTAACTCCCTTAAATTGAAGATTTTGATGCTTGATAAAAAAAATCCAATTGATTTGTTATATTTGACATTAGGATATCAAATTTTATCAAAATACAATATGTGCATAAGACACATTTGCTCAAAAATAGATACATTTACATGTACGTTAGGAAAAATACTTAAATTCATTCACTTATGTATTGGAATGTGATAATACTTTATAAAATCATTTGTCCATGTTGTAGTGGTATTTTAGATGATTTAGATGTTAAAAATATTACTTAAAAATTGATAGTTAACATTAAATTCCTTTATTATATTAATTATACCTGTTAGTAGATGGGGCCCATATTCAATGATATTAGATAAATAAAAGTGTTTTCACAATAATATAAGTGATATTAAAAATAATAGATGGAATGGATTTTTCATCAACCATCTAGATGTTAAAAATGATTGAGATTATATAAAAAGGGAGTTAAATAGTTTTGTGCCCCTAACCCAAGGCGTCACAACCTGGGCCTTACTCTAGAATCGTTGTCGATTGGTAAATGTAACACAGGATTATTACCCTATGCACATTGTGAGATTTTTGAATCCATTTTGTTTAGCGACTTTTTTTTCTTTTCATTCTAATTCATTCCATTTACAAGTAGACATAGTTGTACATCTCATTGACAAGTTATCAACTTGTCCATCTACATCATAATATATCATACCCAACTATTGGTATCGTTTATTTAGCATCCATTCATACCATACGTACATATCAAGCATCCATTTCTATCATATGTTCATTCATACCACATATACAGTTGAAGCATAACTTTAAGATTCTCACTTTGTAAATCTTTCCTATTTCACTTGGCTAGTACTGAACCTATCTAAGATTGAGAAAACAAAATGTAAGTATTAAACTTAGTTAGTAAGCATTTCTTTTCAATTTCGTGTAAATGCATTTCTTTTTATTAGATAGGAGATACTTACTAAGTGATCAACTACCCATAGGAAAGAAACCCTTCACACAAACTGTTTGTGTAACTCTTTCATGTAAATCATTTATAAAACCATTCATGTAAATCATTTATAAAACCATTTGTGTAAATCATTCGAGTAAATCATTTCATGAAACCATTCATAAAAACCTCTTATACCCCAATTTTAAGCTTTTCATAAATAAAACATGTATAATCGCATTTCTTTTTATTCAATAGGAGATACTTACTAAGTGATCAGCCACCTATGGAGAAGAAACCGTTCATACATAACATAGTCTTTCATGTGATGATACACTAGCTAGGTATCCATTCATTTGTCCTGTTCTCATTTCAGGAAGGGCATCGCTGGCCCCAGAATCATAGTGACTGAGCCACACATAGTGGGGGGTCCATTATGCTTTCACCTCTACATCGACCCAGTATCTAATCCTTGCATGCACCACACATCATTATCTATTAGAGTCTAGGCTTTTAAGTTATTTGCTATACAATCCATTAATAATCCACTAATTCATTTATTAAATGGGTTGCAAATGAGTTAGGATTGCGGTTTTTCTAATGGGTTAATAAACGGATTAGGGTTGAGATATTTTAAATGGGTTAGGATTAGGATTAGACTCTAAGCTGTTCAACCTGATCTGTTAACACCCCTACAATCCACCCATTCTTGACACATGTCCAAAATGAGTTGCAAATTGTCAACTCTCACTTTTTCTTTAATTGTCTCATCTCTTCCAAATTTACCCTACATTGACACATGTCCAATGGAATTGCAAATGTCAACTTTGCCTTAATTTGGTTGACTTAAATCTTGCCCAATTCACCCCATGTCGACATGTGTCCCAAGTGTTGATAATGTCAACTTCTACTTTTTATCCCATCATTCAATTGGACAATAAGTCAACGGTAGGATGAGATCCATAAATGTTATGTCATCATTGCAATTCTAATTGCAATGATAATTACAATGCTAATTAGGATTTCCCACTGGGGCTTGGTATAATCAAAACCACTCATAATTTAGTGCACATTAGTTTACCCATCCATAAAAATGTTTCTCTCAAAATGATGAACATAGGCTAAGATATTAGTCATTTAATTTAATTCAAGAAATTTCATGCCATTTCTAGTTGTTTAACGCATTTTCAATCACACTTTCTATGATCCATTCCATTCATCATGTAGAACATATTAACTTAGACTTGCCCTTGAAATTTCATGTTAATCTTCCTTATATATCATAAGATATGCATTTATCAAATAATTAATCAAATACTTAATCAAAATGACATGTAAAGATAGCCATTAATAACCATGCCACCTCACCATCTCTACCTTGTCATCTCACCATCTTTACTTTTCTTTTGTCTTTTAGTGCCCCATCTCCATTTCGTCTTTTAGTGCATAATTACCAAGATAGTCATGTATGATTTATCTTAATCATCTTGCTTAATTAGTTGTCATAATCTCATCCATTTAGATAAAAGGGCATATAATTTAATATTTGCCATTAAATTTTCATGGCAATGTGAGTTATCATAAACTCTATATTTCATGAAATTTCCAATTTCATCCTTATACCCATTCCAAGCTACATTCATTAAGGTTAGAATGTTATGGGTTTCACACATAAAAACATTTTACACTAATTAAGTAGGATCGTATCTTTAACTTAAATAAAATTTAGTTCTTATTTAAATATTACATGCCCCATTAAAGCATTTCCTTTTCACATGTAATTTTTTTGTTAGATCTTACTTCAATGAAATGTGTTATAATTTTTTTCATTGGCAAAGGAAACAATTGGTGATAACTAAGAAACATTTTCATTCTCCCATATTAAACTACTAATTCCCATACGGTATTATGATATTTCTTTAAATCCATTTAAAAATTTTTATGCAAAATTTTCATTATTCCAATGCCAAATGGTTTTAATTATATTATTTTTGTTGGGGATTGAGTAAGTTTGATAGGGTTAACAAATTTTAATAGACATTGACATACTTCAAAAAAAGATATAATCTAGATTAATTTATTGGAGTTTCTGGGTAAAGATTTATTCAATAAAAGTATGTAAAGAATAAACTATCAACTTTTGATTTGGTTGAGTACTTTTCAACAATTTTTAAAACTATGTAAAGCTATTTAGTCAATTAGGTTTTTATTAACTTTAATATAATCGAATGATAATTAATAAGCTGATACACTTTAACAACATTAAATAGTGCTGAATTGTCTTCGGTACATGTTAATAATTTTGAGAGTGGGCTACCATGCGTGGGGTTTATGCAAATATATTATCATAAATTTTATGAAATTGATAGAACTCTTTGTTTGGTAGTGTAATATAAAAAAAAAAACTTAATATTCTTATTGAACCGATACATACAAATTATGTAACAACACAAGTAGAATTAATTTGACTAAGAATTAAAAATAAAAAAACTACAATAAAAATTCAATTTGACATTTATGCACTAAACATATTGATATCAAAGGACTCTACTTCTATGCTAATATCATTTTATTAGAGCAAATATCATTTTCATAGAAGCAGGTTCGGAGATTCAAATATCATTTTATTAGAGACGATGGATAAAATTATAATATTTATTTGGAATATGTATCTATGGACAACCAATTACTTATATTTTTCCCACTAGGGATGGCACCCTAGTGGTAGCGCCATCTTCCTCTCATGGAGGAGGCATTGTTTCGACAACCTTCAGTAATGCGAGTATCCATTCCCCCTAAGAGTGGAGATATTTACAAATGTCCCCGAGAGTAGGGTTATTTATGGAAAAAAATCTTTTATTGTGTAAGGGTTATGAAAGTGTCTGATTATACTATCAATTATCGTAGTATATAAACACCAATAAAAAACTTAGTTGATATTTTCATTAAACCACTATCTTCTAATAATTTCTGCAAGATAAAAAGAGAAGTAGTATGTCAGACTTAGGGGACATTTGTTTTGTATTAGTTATGAGGTGGGATGGGGGACATTTGTTTTGTATCAGTTATGAGGTGGGATGAGGAACATTTTTTTTGTATCAGTTATGAGGTGGGATGGGAGACCACGGGGGTCAAATAACTCCCTCAATTAGTAATGATATTTTCCATTTTTACCCCTGCTTCCTGATAATTTTTTCTACCATCTCCGTAAAATTTATTTACTCCAACTTTACCTCTATCGTTTTCTATCAATGACAAAATTTTTAAAATATTCAATTTTTCACTCACCATCCTATCCCACACTACCACAAAAATATCAATTATCAAACATTCCCCTAACCGGCTTAGTATCATGCGTTGTCATCAATACCATGAGAATTATGTAAATTGAAACAATTGAATCAAATATTTTAATTACTGAGACTTAGAAGAAACATATAACGGAAAAGGTAATAACTTTAACAAAATGTGATAACTTGGAGTGTGCAACAGCTGAGAGTTGCATTCGCCACATTACTTCCCAAAGTTCATTCACCACGTTACTCCCAAAGTTATTAATTCAATCTTCCAAAATCGTCTGAACAGTCTAGTTTATTTTCATTGACTCTACATCAATGAAATATTTTTTTGTCAACTAAAATTAATAGATGTCGACGAGAATATCACTAGCATTTAATATCTCACTATTTCATCAATGAATTCTTCGCAAAAATTTGTCAACAAAATTACGAGAAAAGGTAGGGATTATAAATTTGAACCATTCATATATACAATTCAAAATGATAAAAGCAATGTGGTGAAAAAATAGTCATTTTTCCATCTTTTCTTTTAATGTGATGTTCTTCTTGTTGGTCTAAAACATGAGTTTATATTAGTCTTCTTAAGCCAAAAAATTTAAGTATAAATATTTTGATGATGAATAAAACATTAAATGATATTTGAGATACTAATATTCTTGAAGAATTTTATTTTTCATATTATTAATCATTGCATGAGGTTAGTTAATTGAATATCATAACACAATGATTATGGAAAAATTCCAAGCAAAATAATGAATATAAGAAATCTGTAGAAGATGATGTAGTCTTACAATAGGTATAAGATGACAAATCTTTTTTAGCGATTCAAATGGTTTGTGTTTTATCCATTTTAATAAGATAAACAAAGAATATTTCAAGCATTAGAAAAGAAAGATTTGTTTCAAACCTTGATTATATGACAGAGAATCTCTGCATGAGTAGCTTCTCTTGATCTACTCAATTTTTTCTAGAACCTAATAGTATCACAGAACAACTCTAGTTTCGATCAAATTTAGAAGCATTCAAAGTGACTATTGAATTTGCAAAAGTAATATAGAAGAAGTAGTTTTATAAAAATAAAAACAAAGATTTGTTAAAAGTTAAAAGGCTTGAATAGATTAATCCACAACTTCAAATTGTAAGTTCTTCGATAAATTGAGAGTGATAACTTTTAATTCAAAAATTCAAAAAGAATCGGAACAAGTTTCATCAAAGTTAGATTTTGTTTAGATAGATCACTGAGTCTAAAGAAGATGGCTACAAAAGATAGTCTAATTCAAATTTCCACAAAATTGGTCATGTCTAATAGGATGGTAGAAAGAGAGAGGCAAAGGCAAAAACACATTTAATGCATTTCCAACCATTAAAGCCCACTCATCAACATTGAAATTTGTTTAAACACTCGTTCGTTGCATAAAAATAGCCTTTTGATTCTATAGCAAGAAAAGGAGATCAAAATTTTTTTTTACAATTGAAAAGTGACTTCAATTCCTTATGCTACCACTGCTAAAACTTTCAATACTACATTAAGTCACTTATAGTTTTTGAATCATTATGATTTTAACTCTTATCTTTTAGTTTTTATATTTACTTTATATATTAAGATTTTTTAGAAGCATTTCTCTACACATTTATTACATTTTTTTGTATTCTCTATTTTGATAGAAGGAGAAAGTTTCTTGGCTTAGCTCAGTGAAGATTAACAAAATTTTAAAAGTTAGTCGGTGAGTTTGAAAAGAAATGTGTGATGTGTTCCTTATTTGGATTAGTATAGCAGAACCTGAGACTCAAAGAATTGAATAGGTGCTTAAGGTTTGGATTAAATCAATATACTTGTGTGTGGGCTGAATTTATATGTCTTCATTTTATTGCATTTATCTTCTATAGATAGATATTCTTTTATTTTAAATAAAAAATTTTATTGCTCAATTTGTGAACTCAACTAGAAAAATTGTAAATTAATATCTAAGTTTTAATGATTAACAACCAATTTGGGATGTTTAAGTCTACTAATAAATTTGGGGTATGTGTTAGAACTTAGAACTTTGAAATTTCAAATTTAAGTTGTTGAGTTTGCAAAGTCAAGTTGACTCCAAGAATGATTTGCATTTAGTCGCAATCCAAGTCGAGTCCACAACAAAATTCAAGTGGTGGTTTAGAGGCAAAACTTCTCATGGGGGAGTTTTGATAGTTGAAGTTACACACTAAGTCAACTATGAATGTGACTTGGGTGAAGTTGATACCCAAGTTGACTTCACTTGTAACTTATAGACCATTAGGACACCAAAATTTCTTTGACTGGAAAATGTTGTTTAAAGTCACACCTCAAGTCAACTTTGCTTGTGACTTAATTGAAGTCCGACCTAAAGTTGACTTAGAATTGTGACTTGAAAAAATAATTGACGATCTAAAACTTTTCATCAAATACGAAATATGAAAGCGCACTTCAAGTCGACTCCACTTGCGATTTAGGTAAAGTTCAACATGAAGTTGACCTTGAAATGAGATTTTTAATTATTAAATGAAGAAGGTTGAATTTTCAAGAAGCAAGAGCCTCAATACTAGTGAAACGCATCCCAAGACGACCTCATATGCAACTTATGTGAAGTCTCAAAACCTAAGTCAATTTCACTTAAGACTCAAAGATCAAGGCTTGAAGAAAATCTTTCAACAAGCATTTAGTGCACTAAAGTAGATGTGAAAGTTGACTCTATTTGTGACTTGAGTGAAGTTTCAGGCCAAGTCAACTTTAGACGTGACTTTGGTTATAACGATAGTAAATTTTTTGAATGTTCGTGCATTAAATAAATGTCACCTACCACCTAATGTTCAAAATTCCTTCAAATCTATTCATGTGACATGGAGTGGAATAATGATGGTTAGCAAAGGCACTCATTGGGCTTCAACCTTTCTATCTATAAAAATTCAATATCAAATTCATTAGATTTTAAAGGAAGTCTCTTAATTTAACTTTTTAAAGTTTCAAGTCTAAATTTGTTCCACATTACTCAAGAGTTTGTGTCGTGCTTCATTGTTGTACATACATTTCTAAAGTGTAGGTTTATTTAATGTTAATTTTTTATTGTATTTAGCTACTTAGCTTGGTATTGAAGACCAACGTCAAGGTGATCAATAAGTAGTATTCGATTGAAACAGTACTCATCAACTACTTGTGTGATTGTTGTAAAGGACCCTTAGACCTAAAATCTAGAAAAGAGTTGAAACTCTAGTACTATTGTTAGAGAGATAATAGAACCCAAGAAAAAAGCGTTGTGAACTCAATTGAATAACTTGAAAATCAAGGATCATCCATATTTTGATGATTAATAACCAAAATTTGAGATTATTCAAAGGACTAATATGTTTGATTTCATATTTGAAGTTAGAATTTTAAATTTGAAATTAAACAGTTAAAATTGCATTGCCAAGATAAAATAAAATAAATTCAAAAGGGGCTAAAAAAGTAAATTAAAAATCTCTACAACCTTATTAAAATTATTTTGACAGAAATTAAATGTTTAAATCCATGTTTTCATTTTCCGCAAGAGTATAGGCGACCGTACACCGTTGGAGCACCATATTCTGGTGCACCATCTTCCCTAAATGCCCGTTCTAAATCTAAGAGCTGCAACACTCTACTGATTTCGATCAAACGGATGGGAACCATTTGGGCAGCACGTCTAGCAAATCCAACCATCCCTCTCTCCATCATCCTACTTCTTCCCTAAATTAATTTCAGAAGCTCCCTTTTCCAGCATGCACCTATCCCCAACAGCCATGGATCCACTAGGCAGCCAAGAAAAGCACAAATTATCCTCTACAAGGAACCACCCAAATCTAAGTACACCTAATTGTAGTCTTCAATGAAACAAATGGCCATTGATTTCTCCCAATCCAAACCAACATAACAACAATTCAGAAATTTTTGCTATTCAAGATTCCAACCTTGCAATTTCAAATGCCAAATTGCAGCACTCCAAATCTATAGCCACTAAACACCATCTCTATGTCCAGCCCACTACACCCAAGCTCAATTTTGTCATCAACTAAGCAAATCACCCAAATCCCCTTCCTTCTCTAGACAGTAAAATCTTCCCAAAATGGCAACAATAATTCAAGCTATCGCCGCCTGCAAAAGTCAAAATCCAACTACAGAAAAATGGTGTCTTTCTCACCTATTTGCACTTGCAACCCTACACCAGAATCATCCATGAAGAAGATGAAAGACTGGCAATAAGCTTTGATCATGGCAGCAACTCCATCGATTCTGGCAGCTAACTTCCACCTGTCAACAATAGAGAGGTAGCCGACAATGATAGCCTAATAGAACACATCAAAATCTCCATAAACCTCTACTCCAAACTGTTAGTTGGCCTTCTTTCTTTCTTAAGTCCGATCAGTCTCCCTCCTTTGTAATTCCAACGAATCATCAGTACAAGAGCAGTCCTTTTTTCAGATGCAGCAGAACCGAGCAACCATCCACTGGAAGTATCAACAAACCGATAGAAGAATTGACATTCTTGCCAATTCCATTTTGCTAGCCAAGCTCTGACAAATCACCTTCATCAAGAACCATGGAAAATTCTACCGACCGCAAGTTACTGCTGATAGCTGATTAGGCACCATTAAAACCATGTAAGATAAAGCCGACAACCATCAAGCAAAAGCTACCCGTACTCAACTAGCTAGCGGTGTTTTTTAGTAGTTCGTCACAAGCCAACGCCCCCTCTCTATTCACCACCGGCCACACCAAAATCAACAACCATGGAGAAGAACTGACCAAGCTACAGTAGAATAGAAAACCAAAAAGCCCTTCTCGAAAACCAGTGGCATAAAACCCATTGCATATCACCACTCCCATTTCCCCCTTTGAATAACCAGCCATCAGCACCGCACCTACCCACAAACAACCTTCCTTCCAACCGTGACACGAGCCAGGCATTAAACACATCAGCCAACATCTTTGTTCCTGCATAACTAGCAACCATTTTTTGGTAACCCAAAACAACCAAACCAACTAATGCCAACGGAAAAATCCAACAAACAGGAAGGCGGCATCATCCGAAATTGATAGAAGCCCTAAAACCCAAAACCGAACCATCAATCAAACCATCATCTGGTGAGTTGCAATCGAAGCCCAATCAATCACAACATCTGTTACTTCCAATTTCAATGACCAAATGGTGATCGTTCGATCAATATTGGCAGCTACAACTCATGAAAATTTTAGCAAAACCAAGCAACTACAACAACGTCCAAAGCATGGAACCCCACATCGGTGGGATAGCTTCCAAGGGGTGCCCCCACCACTTATGAAAGGAGGGTCCCTCTTACCTTCAAGAAGACACCAACAATTCTCTCTCCTTGGGTGGGATCCCTTCTTGTGGAATCCCTAGCAAGGAAGTGGAGCCAAGAAATAAAATTCTCATTAAGTAGAGATTTGCTCTTCATATTTGGGTAATGTAATTTTTTTTCTGCTTTATAGTTTTTAATGCTTTAATTTGTAATTTTAATTCCTAGATTAGATTTACTGCTTTATTTTTTGCTTTGTATTTTTAGAGTAAATTTAATATAATTTTCTTTCCTGCTTTAATATTTGAATTTTATAGCTTTTAATTGATTTCTTAGAATAGTTTTAATTAAGTTGTTAGTTAATTATTTTTTTTTATTTTTGCTTCTTATCTCCCTTTCTTTTTCTCTAACTCTTCTAATCTTTTATCTCTCTTGTTCTCTTACTAATTTCTTTCCCTCTCTCTCTAACCTCTCTCTCTCTCTCTCCTCTTTCTTATCTCTCTATTTCCCCCTCTCTCCCTCTCTAATTTCTTCTCCTTTCCCTCTAATTTCTTTCTCTCTCTTCTCTATACCTCTCTCTCTTTAAACAATTCAAAACTACATTGTCTCTCTATGGATTCAACTCAACTCACTGTTATTCTACACTATCGCCTGCATAGTGGTAGCTTTAATGTGTTTCAGTTAATTTTAATTAAATTGATGATCATAGTGCTCTTAGCGACAAGCACTTGGTACACATCAAATTTTTGGAATCGTTGCCGGGGAGGCGTATTAAGGTTTGAATTGTTTTATTAGTTGATTTAAAATTCCTTTACTTGCTTTCAATAGTGTAATCTTTACTGCTTTATTTATTTATTACACTTGAACTTTAGATTACCAATTTTGATCCTTTTTTAATTTTAATTAGTGACCATTTATTGAGTAGATCTTTGGACTAATTAAATTTCTATTTGACAACTGGAGGTTGGTGTCTAGGCTAGAGGTTTAAAGGCAAATGCCTAAGTGGATCTGTGGTTATTTAATTAGGACCTTGTGAATACAAGGAGAACCTCCCACAATCCTTCTTCTTACTTGGTTGACCAAAGGAAGTGCTATAGAATTTAATTACACCTTCGTGATTCTCAATAAATAAAGTACGAATTAAAATTAAAAAGAAACAAAAAAATTAATTAAAATTTTAAAAAAATTAACAAATTTAAAATTTAAAGAATGAATAGGAATTTTATTGATCAGCAGTTAGTTAAGTTGAAAGAAGTAGACCAAAAGCTTAATGACATAATTACTTGCCAAAACTCAAATAGTTCATTCTTAAATACATCGATTCCTTGTCAAACAACACATTCTAATGAGACTCAATTTTTACCATATCAAGAACAAGTTCAAAATTTTTATGAGTTCCCTACACCTGATTACAATTCATTTTCACATACATATAACTCAAAATGGATGAGTTGTCCTCATACTTATTGGACAAATCAACAAATGCAACCTTACCCTCTATATCTACAAACAGAGTGGCCACTTGAGCAAAGTAAAATTTTAAATTATCAATGTCAATCTAATCATTATAAAAATACATATGGGCCACCTCTATATCCTGAAGAAAATTTTTTATCACCTCAACCTAGTAACCAATCTTCTCATCAAACTAATAATTATAATGAGAAACTTGAAGAACTAAAAAATTTTTTCTTGATAGTTGTCAAACCATAGAAAATAAATTTTTAGAGTACCAATGTCGAGTTGACCATTTTAAGAATATGTATTTGCACTCGAATCCCTCACAAGAGGACTTTTCAAAATTTTCATCATATCAATTAAATTATCAACAATCTCCTCACTTGGATAACTTGGAAGAAGGATTCAAAAGATTAAATCAACAAATCCTTTTTGACCAACAATCACTTTCTAAGATGATAGATCATGCAGATCAACTAATAGTAGCCATGAAGAGGAGAGGAAAAGAGGAATATTATACTAACCAAATTGATAATTTAATTAATCATTCGAATTTTCAAATTCAATTAGATTCAACACCATTAGAAAATCCATATTTTGAACATGAATAGTAGACTTAGCATTTTCAAATGACTAATCATGAAAAATCCAAATAACTCAATGGTATTTAGTGAAAAATTTTTTATTCAAGTTCAAGATCATGAAGCTAACAATGTAAAAAAAGCCATTGATATGGAGCTTAGAAGAGAAAAAAGCAAAGAACACATTGAGGTTGAATTTGGAATAGTTGAAAAAGAACAAGAGATAATTAATGATTCAAATAGATACCAACCCATTAATCTTTTTTCAAATAATACATTAACCTCAGTATTAACAAATGATAAAGTTATAAGAGAACAACATACCTCAGTAGTAGAAAGTGAGAACTCTTCATTTTAAAATCAAGAGAATGAAGAAGAATTTAAAGTAGATGATCAAGATCAAGTGGAGGTGAGTCATAATAAAAGATTTATTGAAGATAAGGGAAATTGAAGAGAAAAAGGAAAATGAAATAATTGATGAGTTTTTTGATAGGCACTTACCCAAAATTCCATTTCCAAAAGCTTTATAAGCTGAATCCCTTAACAAACAAATGCTAGGTCAAAAGAAAGACAATATAAAAATTAATGATGAATATATTAATACATTTTGTGGGGAGGAACCTAACGAATTAACTATTACTCCAATAAATCATTTTGATTATCAAACTCAATCAAACCAATCACTATTAGAAAATCTAGTGTCTTAAAATTTGATAATAATTACAGCATTATTAGTTTCTCATATCATAAACTTAATGAAAATTTCTCTCTTCATAATCAAGAAAATATGATAGAAAATAATGAAAAAGTAATTAAAGATAAATTTGAAGCAAAAAAAGATAAAAAAAATATTGAGGAGATTGATAATAGTTATGTTAGGTTTCAAATGGATGACAGAGATCATAACCAAATTGATGATGAGGTGATAAATAAAGAGTTTATTGAGGATAAGTTGGGAGGAGATGAAAATGAAGTTATTAATAAAAATTTCAAGAAGTACATACCTTCTATTTCAAGTAATTTTAAAGATGAGCTCATTAGCATAGAAGAATTAAGGAAAAAGGAAGAGATGATTCCAATATTTGAACAGGTTTAAATTAAAATTTTTCTCTTTGATGTTATTCAATATATTCCAAATTATAGTCAATTTCTCAAAAAGTTGTGTATTCAAATGGAACCCTGTTTAACCCAAAATAAAATCATGCTCTCATTCGATAATAGTTAATAATTTAGATCGAATTGAAGAATGCTACATATTGGACGTCATTGATAACTCATTAATCTTTACGACTCTCGAGCATGAATATATGGAAGTAATAAATAATCTGCATAGTTTTAAAAATTTTAATAGAGCAGGAATTGGATAACATGAATTATTACATCTGGCTGAAGATGTAAAACTTAGCGTTAGTTGGGAGGCAACCCAATATGTGTGTATATATATATATATATCTCATTTCTGTTAGTTTGCTTTTCTTTTTTTTGTGTAGGTGAAAGATGTAGCAATTTAATCAGATCATTACACCCCAGGTGCCTTTTTCCCTAATATCTTATTTTCATAAATTTATATTTTGTTCATGTTTATTAAAGATAGTGAGATTTAAGTTGGGGCGTTTGATTTGTTTAACTTGATAACAAAATTCTTAAAATTTAAATATATATAAAAATATGAAAATATTTTTTATAAAAGACATAAAGATAAAATCAAAGTGCACTTGTTATGCTTGGTAGCAAGTGAAGAAGCAAACTGTAATTAGTTAGATTTGTAAAAATATTTTCATGGTGCTTTTAAAATTTGGTAGCACTTACTTCACATGCACACTAATGAATTTAGTGGGCACTATGATAATCCAATCCAACCAAGTAAACTTTAATATCATTGCAATTGATAATTGTTAGTGTGTATATATATAGATATATATATATATAATTCCCTAGATACTATGAAATATGGTGAGGGGAGGATGAAAAAAAGAAGGGCAAAAAGTTGAAAAAAAAGAATATATATCCCCAGATATCCTGAAATATGGTGATGGAAATTAAAAAGAGATTGAAAAAAAGCCTCCAAATACCCTGAAATATGGTGAGGGGAGAAAAAAATGAAAATGAAAAAATATATATATATATATATATTAATTGTCACTATCATAATTTTGATATGAATGTTGCTTAGCTTGGATAAGTTAAAAATAATTTATTTATCTAATGTCCATTTGTTCATTAGTACACATACACATATGTTATACTCTTTTATATGCGACATGAGAAATTTTTACTTATATCAACTAATAAAATTTACTTCTAAATCTTACTATCATTAGCAGTTTACCTAGATTTTTATAAAAATTAGTAGTGCACTATGATTTTAAAAAAAAGAAGAAGAAAGAGTTATATGTTAAACTATTTCCATTGCTAAGGGACTAGCAATGTTTAAGTTGGTGAGTGTGATAAATTTCAAAATTTTCATTTAATTTCATATTAAATTCATATAATTAAATATTAAAATGTTAATTAAATATATGTTTTAAGTGAAATTTTGTGAAAATTACATTTTTCATAAAATCCTTAATTTTGCTATAAATGGGTCATTTTGCAATATTTTTGAAAATAGAAAATTATAAAAATAATTACACATGCTAAAAGGGATTAAATAGGCTAACTTTGAAATATGGGTATAAAGTAAACCATTATGAAATCTTAAGATAAAATAAAATAAATTCAAAAGGGGCTAAAAAAGTAAATTAAAAATCTCTACGAGCTTATTAAAATTATTTTGACAGAAATTAAATGTTTAAATCAACGTTTTCATTTTCTGCAAGAGTATAGGCGATCATACACCGCCGGAGCACCATATTCTGGTGCACCATCTGTAATGCCCCATTCATAGAATTACTCAATAACTAATCAATGGGGGCTACACTTACTAAGAAAAATTCGGCAGCATCTCCTCATAATATATAAGGTGTGGTATGTAATACACAACCTGTTATGCATAAACAATTCATATTCATTACAATATGTGACATTTAACTCTATAGTTATATATTTGTATCTTCATATGACAAGAGAATTCA
>JAXCLR010000063.1:25336272-25354860 GCA_035584095.1 Annona squamosa | reverse complement strand
ATCTATTTAAGGAAGACGGAGACACTTAGTCATTTTATTTTCTTTTTCTGTTGCTTTTCTTACCTAGATTTTCTTCTTCTTCTTTCTTTTTTCCTTCGGGAAAAGGTTTGTTGGTTTTCGTAAAGAAGCGGAAGAAAGGAGGCTTTTTTATTGGCCTTTTGGTTCTTCTTGCCTTTTTTTTTTTTTTTTGCTGTTTCTTTTTTCGCTTTTTTTCCCCTTTCTTTTGGCAAATCTCTGTATTTTTGCTTTTCTTTTTCTATTGTTTTTTTTCCCCTCTCCCTTCTTCAAATTGTCTGGAATATTGCAGGTACGACCCGACGCTTGGCTCCAAGAGACTGTGCCCTTTTCCTGCTCCAACAGCTTTTTGGAAAAAATATATATGTGCTATTTTTGCTTGCCCAATGATCAATGATCAATTATTCTTTTTTTTCTTCGCTAATCTATTAGAATTTTTTTTTTGTTTTTACCCCTTTTGATTTGCTTTGCTTTGCTTTTATGATATAATTTTTCATGAAATTGGGAAATTTTTGGTTAAAATGCATAAACTAATTATTTTTCCTGCGATTATCTAGCTTTTTTTTATATAAAATATTATTTTTATCCTCTCTTAGAAGATATGATCATTTGGCCATCATGCTTCCATATCCTTCTGTGTAATTTTTTCGTTGTTGTGCTTTTGGAAGATTGTTTTTGTTTGGCCAAAACTTATGCGAAGACTGATGGGTGCCTTCGATTTTGATCAACTAAATTGATTTTCATTACCTTAAAAAAAAAAAAAGGAAAATTTTTAGTTTCATTGAAAACTTCGAAATGTGTATACATTGAGCTAGCTCTGATCTGTCCTCGGCTCTTTTTGCTTTTACTTTGCGAGAGTAGTATTATTGAATTGATTTCATCAGGAAAATTTTTTTGATGGATGATTTCGTCTGAAATTGAATGTCTAACAATTTAGAAAGTATCGTTTACAGGAGAATTCTGTTACGCTTAATTATATTACAAAAACCCATAACGTAAGTTATGTTTTTTGATGCTTGCGGAAGGCAAAGAAGAAGGAAAGCAAGCGAAAGAAATATCTAAATTCCCTTTGGCATTTAAATGCAGGCCTGAATTAGCTTTCTTCGCAAGAAAGAAAAATAGAAAACACAGAAAAATGGAAGGTGATACGTTATCTGGCCTGGGCAATGGGGCCCAAGTGGACAACAAGGTTCTTCATACCTTCCAAAAAAGCTTTGTTCAAGTCCAGAACATCTTAGATCAGAACAGGTTGCTGATCCACGAGATCAACCAGAACCATGAATCAAAGATCCCCGACAACCTCAGTCGCAATGTGGGCTTGATCAGGGAGCTGAACAATAACATCAGGAGGGTCGTGGACCTCTATTCAGATCTCTCCACATCCGTCACTAGGTCCATGGAGTCCTCATCGGAGGGTGACTCCGCCGGCACGATGAGGTCTGATGGAAAGCCAAATCAGAAGAGGATCAGACCAGGGTAGAGATTTGAGCATTCCATCCATGGTGGAGAGACCACAACAACAGGACCATTGTAAGGGAGAGAAATCAATGGTGATTCTTTCACTCGGTCGGGCGGCAGGGGATCAAATTGCTAATGAACGCCCAATTCAGCGAAGTCATGCAGCTCTGTATCTTGATTCTGCCATTGAGGATGATGACCTTTGTAATTTATGTATAAGAACAGCTTCAGGTTTTCCATTTCCGGCTTAGCTTGTTCTAATGATTCTGTTTTTTCAATTATTTTTTTAATGATTTTGGAACTGTCATTGGTCGATCAGGTCCGGTAATCCGGTGCTCATGTTGGTAGTTTGATAGATCAGATTATAGGAATATCAGATAACGCCTTTATTTTGTCTTCTCTGGTATGATTATGCATTGACGAACTGGATGAGAAAGGATGGCGTGACCCACATGCGGGCGTTGAAGAATAAAGGCCTTCTTTTTCTTTATCTGATTGGATCATGGACTGGACTGACAAGCATTTGGTGGTGGGATCCATGGCTTGGAATAATCCAAACAGAAACCAATCATGGCACTTTTGATTTTATGTGGAGATTTTAGGGGGGGCTGCAGGCCACACATCTCTGATCCGATAATTGAGCTGAAAAGGTGGAAATCTGATCTGGGTCTTTTTCTTTTCTCGCATATTACAATTTTCTTCCCTCCCAGACCATGGATGGGCCATGAAATGTGATCCAGACCGTTCATCTGTTGGCCTTGAGGAGGGATTCCTACTAATAAAAAATTATTCCTTTTTAGAGCTATGCCTGTCAGCGAAAAAACATGCTAATGCTAAGGGTGAGGATCATTAGCTGCTTGGGCGTTGCTTTCCTTGCCAGCCTCGTGAGATTCCTGTGCCCAACATCACTAGAAAGAAATTTGAGTGTGCTGCTAAAATTCTTATGTACGTGGATTGAATTAGGGCTGATACTATCATGCAAACAATCTTATCTGTTGCATAGCAGACTATGCTAATTAGCATAATAAACACTTGTGGTGAACATAATAATCAGTATAACATTTTACCTATTACTGCATACTATTGGTGCGAGATAGTGTCGACACTGCTATAACCTGTATACTTTTTCTGTATTTACTCCACTATCATGTATATATGATGGGGTAACTAAAACAATTTTGAAGATAGCAAGGTCCAGAAAATGGCCATTAAAAGAAGTTTTAGATGGACAATCATCATTTCAATTAAGAGATAACCTAGCAGCATGACATGTGGAGTGTGCAAGTGTTAATTTCAGCTTCAAGGGCCTGCATAAGCATTGATCTCTATTGTAATTCAGCTTCAAATGCCCAGCGGGAGCGTGGGTCTACATTGTAATCCAAACAAAATTTCTTCAAAAAAGAAAAAGGACAGAAGATCATCATTGACATATCCATGAAAGATTGATTGACTCTCTTGGGTACTTGCAAATTAACATTTCTCTCTATATATAATTGTAGATATAATTAATTATATATGAGTAATGTTCCGGTGCAGTGGCATCAAAATGAGCTCATATGATTATAAAATTATAATTCACTTCACCCATTGTATTTAGAATAATGTATTCTATTCCCATATCAATTTTCATCCCAATCGGATATGTTTAGGGACCCAATATGAAAATAGTATAACTTTAATGTAATAAAATAGTTTGATGTAAATAACAAATTTCAACTAGTTTTTTCAACATATAAATCATTCGCTCTAAAATTTTTATACAGATAAATAATTGTATAAAGTTTTATTGTATTCTAATATATACGGGGTTCTTTTTGGGCAAATGTATAATTGTTCCAATACAGTGGTGCAACTTTACTGCATCACAATTGCGGTGTGGTTACCTCAAAATGGCCCTACATTAGCATAAAATTATAATCTACTTTATCTATTGTATTTAAAATTAAGTATACTATTACTATGTCAATTTTTATCCAAATTGGATATATGTATGGATCCCATATGAAAATGGTACAAATTCAATCTAATAAAATATTTTGATGTAAATAACAAATTTAAAGTTATTTTTTCAATATGTAAACCATTTGCTATAAAATTTATATATAGAAAATAATTGTATAAAGTATCAATACATTTAAGTACTCATGGGAGTTATTTTAGGTTCAATTCACCTCTAATTATGTTGCAACTTCACTACACAGGAAAGATTTTCACACACATATATATAAGACTATATTTAGGTGCTTGCGTCAAAATAGGTACTATATGGTCATAAAATTATAATCTACTACACCCGTTACATTTAGAATAATGTATTTTATTATCATACCAATTTTCATCGACATTGAATATATGTATGGACAACATCTAAAAATGATACAAATTCAACATAATAAAATAGTTTGACATAAATAACAAATTTAAAGTAGTTTTTTCAATATGTAAATTATTTGCTATAAAATTTATATATGAAGAAATGATTATATAAAGTTGTTAGTCCCGAGTTGATCGCAATTACCCAAGAAGGGATAGGTGAATTGGGTATTTAAAATTTTTTAACTTGAACAGAAACTTTATCTTGGTTTAGTTTAATTCCCTTCAATGAAACAAAATGAAAGCAATAAGATAATAAGAGCTGAAATAAATCAATGAACAAGATTTATAGTGGTTCGGATAACCTTCCCTACTCCATTCTTCCAAGCTTACACCTCTTATGACTTAGGTTCCACTATGTATTTCACAAATTCAACTAGAGCTACTACTTTCTTCTAAATTCTAGCTTTATGGGGTATTAACAACTTACAGCACAAGTAGGTGATGAGTCCACTCCAATTATACACTACTTTGCTTACACTTGATCTTAGTTATCCAAACTAAATCAAGTTCAATACAACAAGAAAATTCAAAGAGAGTTTCTACATGTTATTGATGTATAGATGCAGATTTTGCGCAAAGAAGAACTTGTGAAGTAGACTTAATAATTCGGCAAGTAGCTTTTGGCAGTTTAAAAGTAACATTCTTCTTCTAAATGTTGACTTGATCATGTAAAGCTCTTAGGAATGGGAGTTGTGCTCAATCAATGATATTTCAGCTACCTTCCACGTTCATATTGAATGTCTTATATAAATGGCGAGGGAATCTGAACGTTTGGAAGTAGGTGACGCGCATTTAATGCGCCAACGTTCGAAAAATTTCCGACCATTGCGACCCAAGTCGCAAGTGGAGTCAACTTCGGGTGCGACTTCGGCTGCTCAAGTTCTTCCTCAGGTCGACTTGGTCTTGGTCTTAACCCAAGTCACAGGTGAAGTCAACTTCGGGTGCGACTTCACTTCTTATGCTTGTTTGATGAACTTGAAATCCTTGGAAATGACTTTGATCATTTGATTTTCTTCAAATTAATGTTCTTCCCTTGATTTATATCTCTTGGAACTCAGTATAATCATCCTAGCTTGATATCCTTTAGCTCCGTGACTTGCAAACTTTGAATCCTTGAATCTTGAAGCACATGAAATGTGTGATCTTGATTTTCCATGATAAATACATGCAATTTTGTTTGCTTTGGACTTGATTTGATCTTCATTTGGCCTAAATTGAATGAATGGGTCTACTTGGTCTTCAATTTTACTCAAGTCGAGTATTGAGTCGACTTAGTTTATGACTTAGCTCTTCAAAACGCGTGCTGTCAGTCTAAAGTCGAAGCTGGAGTTGACTTAGTCTGCGACTTCACCCAAGTTGCATGCGGAGTCAACTTAGGATGCAACTTCAGTAGCTCTCGCCCCCAATTTTGACTCTAGACAGAAAATCATGGTTGAAGTCGATGCTAGAGTCGACTTGGTCTGCAACTTCACCCAAGTCACATGTGGAGTCAACTTGGGATGCGACTTCAGCAGCTTTGCTCCCCGATTTCAATGCTGGACGAAAACGACATTTTGAAGTCGCTGCTAGAGTCGACTTGAGGATTGACTTGACCTAAGTTGATACCTGAGTTGACTTGGAAATCGACTTGACCTATCATACTTCATTTTCTTCATTTGTATATCCTTTAATCATCTTCACAAACATGTTAGTAACCAAAACTTACTCAAATTAATTTGTTAATCATCAAAACATAGACTTGGCTTATTTTCCACATATTTTCAACAAAAGTTTCATTGCATTCTAAGGGTCCATTTTTGGACAAATGTACTATTGTTTGAGTGCAAATGGGTCCCACATAATTCCTCATATATATATGAGAAATATTTAGGTGTAGCGCCATTGCACCCATTGTATTTAGAATGTTATATTTTATTATTATACTAATTTTCATCGCAATCAGATATATGTAGGGACCCAATTTGAAAATGGTAAAAATTCAACATAATAAAATAATTTGATATAAATAAAAATTTTAAAGTAATTTTTTTAACATTTAAACCATTTGTTATAAAATTTATACACAGATAAATGATTGTATAAAGTTTCATTTTAATGTATGAGACTTATTTTTGGGCAAATTTACCATTGTTCTAGTGCTATGGCGTTACACCAGAACAACTCCCATATATACATGAGAAATATTCAGGTGCAGCACAATTACACTATAATAGTAGTGTAATTGCACCAAAATAGACCCTACATGATCATAAAATTATAATCTACTTCATAAATTATATTTATGATCATGTATTCTATTACCGTACTAATTTTCATTTTGATAAGATATTTGTATGTTTTTCATCTGAAAATGGTACAATTCAACGTAATAAAATAGTTTAATGTAAATAACAATTTTAAAGTATTTTTTAACATGTAAACTATTTACAATAAAATTTATATATAGATAATGATTGTGTAAATTTTTATTGCATTCTAATATGTGTGGGACCATTTTTGGGCAAATATACCTCTATTCGAGTGTAGCTATGCTACACCGGAAGAGTTCTCTGTATCTCTTTCTATATATATATATATATATGGGATATATTCAGGTGCAACAATGCTGTACTCGAATTCCCATGTAGGCGCGCACACCGTGCAATCAAGGTTGTTTGTTCCAGCGCATGTGATCCAAGCTGTTGAAGGGTGCCGCGAGTAGGACGCAGGGAGAGCAGGTGAGGGCATGCGCCTCTGCATGTATGGGATCCATGTGTCAGGCGGCGGCTGCAAAAAGCTACTGCGAATTAAATGTTGGCAGAAAGCTTGCCGCATTCCATGCCATCTATTTCTAGTTATGCACATGCTAAATGATGGATCAGCATGCTATATATAAAATTCAGTGTGTATTTTACTATTGAAGGTCATCTGTTTGTGGCTATTAGTTTCTTATCGTGTTGAATGAGCATGCTATACCTGCATTGTGTAATGTGAAATTGCAGGACATTTGATTGATCTTTGCTTATTAGCATGCTATATGCACAAGTAAGTGTTTATATGCTATACCTGCTTATCAGCATGCTATATGCACAAGTAAGTGACACTGAATGTAGCAAGCTTGCTGCCAACATTGAATGTGTAGCAAATTTTTGCAACCACCACCCGACACATGGATCCCGTACACGCAAAGATGCACACCCTCACCTGCTCTCCCTACGGCCTACTCATGGCATCCTTCAACAGCCTAGATCATGTGCGTTGGAACGGACGGCCTGGATTGCACAATGTGCACGCCTGCACGGGAATTCGGCTGCAGCATTGCTGCACCAAAATATTTTTCTATATATATATATATATAGGATATATTCAGGTGCAGCTCCACTACATCATAATTATGATACAGTTATCTCAATATGAGCCCTATATGATCACAAAATTATAATTTATTCCACCCATTGTGTTTAAAATTATATATTTTATTACTATATCAATTTTCATCTCAACTGGATATGTATATGGAATTATGGACCCCATTTGAAATTAATATAAATTCAACGAAATAAAATAGTTTGATGTAAATAACAACTTTAAAGTTATTTTTTCAACATGTAAATTATTTGTTGTAAAATTTATATATTATATATAGATAAATAATTGTATAAATTATCAATATATTTAAGTACATGTAGGGGCTATTTTGGGCCAAATACACCACTAATTATAGTGCAGGTTCACTGTATAAGAAAGATTTTTATATATATATGGGCTCGCCTTTTATGTAAATGAGTTATATAGAAGTGGACCTTTGTAACCTTTCGAAATCTAAGATTTTGATCTTCGATAAAAAAATCTAATTCATTCATTCTGTTTAACATCATTTGTTTATTTAGAAAGATCAAGTTTTATCCCAATTAAGTATGTTTATGAGCAACAATTGTTACAAAATGCATATATTCATTGATAAATTATGAAGAATGGTAAAATATCAATTTTAAAGTAGTATTTTTGACATCTAAACTATCTAAACTTTCATTTCTATATGGATAAATGTTTTTATAAAGTATTACTATATTCTAATATATGTGATCTACGCGTTTTTCATAATTTACACGTAAATATATATATATATATTTGAATAAATGTGGCCCATAAACATATTTGATTGGGATGAAACTTTGTCTCCTAGATAAACAAATGATATTAAATACAATGAGTAGATTGGATTATCTATTAAGGATTAAAAAAATCTTAAATTTTGAAGGGGTTATATCGGTCCGCTTCTATATAACCTGATTACAAAGAAGTCGGGCGGTGAATATATATGAGGAATATTCGAGTGCATTGCAGATAAATCATAATTACAATGCAGTCGTGCTGAAATGGGCCCCACATGAGGATCAAATTATAATATACTACATCCATGGTATTTAGAATAATGTATTTTATTACCATATTAATTTTTATCCCAATCGAATATGCATATGAACCCCATCTGAAAATGGTACAAATTCAACATAATAAAATAATTCGATATAACTAACAACTTTAAAGTAGTTTTTTTAGCATGTAATCATTTATAATAAAATTTATATATGAATAAATGATTGTATAAAATTTTATTACATTTTAATATTTACGAGACCTAAAAATGAGCAAATATACTGCTATTCTGGTGCAATGGAGCTACATTGGAACATCTCTCTCTCTCTCTATATATATACATATATATATAAAGCTCGGCTTTTATGTAACCGAGTTGCATAGAAGTAGACTCATGTAGTCTATTCAAAAGTTATAATTTTGATATTTAATAAAAAATCTAAATTCATTTATTATAATTAACATCATTGTTTATTTAAGGGATTAAGTTTCATCCAAATCAAGTATATTTATGGGCTACATTATTTAGAAAATGTAAATATTCATGTGTAAATTATGAAAATATTAAAATATCAATTTTAAAGTAGTATTTTCAACATTTAAACTGTCTAAAATATCATTTTTATGTGAATAAATGATTTTATAAAGTATTATTATATTCTAATATATGTGTAAATAGATTTAAGCGTTTTTCATAATTTACACATGAATATATATATTTTTTAACAAATGTGGCCCTTAAACTTGATTGAGATGAAACATAGTCTCTTAGATAAATAAATAATGTTAAATATAATAAATGGATTGGATTTTTCATTAAGAATCAAATCTTAAATTTTTGAAGGGATTACATGGGTTAGAAGCGGGATCGAGGTATATACACACACACACGCACGTATGTATGTATGATGTATGTATACACATATATATTGCAAATTTAGGCTTTGGTTTGGATAGTTCGAAACGGACTTTCACAATATTTTCTAAAAAAAATTCCCAATGACTCTAAAGTATATCAGTCATTCCGATTATTAAGTTTTACCTGGTTTCAAATGTATTCCAATATTTTTAAACAGCTGTATTTAGCCCATTCTATGTCTAAAATTTCTTGCCTCGATTTATGAGAATATTCAAATCGTTGTGGCTATCTGTAATTAAAAACAGTGACAGGGCATATTTGAGAAAAAACCCGCACTTGACCTTTACCATGTTTTGACGATCCAGATATTATGGCTCCTACGCAGGTAGAGGACGATGGATGGTACACCTGGAAACTAGATTGTACAAGCTTGCGGTGTTATTCCCTTCTCAAGTACTCGATATTGCTAAATAAAGTAAAATTTTTTAGTAGAATATACATATTTTTTCGAAAAATGGGGCTGACATGAGTGTACAATTATACTATTCCTGAACCCTAAATATATCTTAAGGTGAATTTATCGTTTTTATTCAAAACATAAACAACTAATAAAATGCTGAAAATGAAATAAAAATAAAATAAAAGATCAAAAATAAAATTTTAAAACAGTAATGTTTAAGATGATGTTAATGCCGTGTGTTGATTAATTTAAAGCTGATTGATTATCACAGACAGGTCAGAAATCCGAATATATATATTTTTAAATTTTTTATAAACATGTTAATCTAGTTATATTTAATCTATAAAATAAGTTTTATTATTTTTGGATATGTGTATATATTTATTTTGAGTTTTTAAATGTAAAGATATTTAATTCATTTTAAATATATATTTATTTTGAATTTTTAAATAAGAAGATATTTAAATAATTTAAATGTAAAACTTATTTTGTGAATTAAATATAACTAAATTAACATATTTGTAAAAAATTTAAAAAAAACAAAAATACATTTTTGGACCAATCTAAAATCAGACCGGCTTGGGAAGATCAATATTCTAATTTAAATTACACATTCGGCTAACATAATCTCAATCAAACGTGACTTATGAATTCTAACAAATGTAATTATGAATAAATAAAATTATCAAATGAATGTTTTTAGTGTTTAAATTATTTTCAAAATTTAAGTACAAAACTATTAAATATTTTAAATCCAATTTAATAAATATATATTTGTTTTATAGTTGGATAAATTATAGTCAAAATTTAATAAAATAAAAATGCTTTGCATGATATTTTTTATGGAGATTTTTTTTTAAAAGGGTCATGATTGGCAACGATTCTTAGAAAATCAAAATAAAGGATTAAAAATTTTAAAAATTTTGAAAATTTTCACAAAACATGGCACCTAGGTAAGGTTGTATGTCTATAAAAGAATCAAAAGAATTTTTAAAGAAGTTACGGTGGATGCATCGACTTATGCTCCTTTTAAAAATCTCACATATCATTCCTGGAAACGAACTCTTCGTTGCTCTAGCTAGTCAAATTAATAAAACTAGTAGATAGATAGATAGATTCAACCGGAAATAAATATGCACCTTACAACTTAGATTCATGAAATTAGAGGATAGCTTGCAAGTGCAAACACAATGCAGTTCAACTTATGTATGCTGTCAAATGAATTATAGTTTATACTTCAGAGATGCATCTTTGTGAACCCCAAATGAAGCATGTTTATTATAGTATTGAGAAAATTGTTCTACTCAAGCATTCGTGACTGTCATCTATTTATTTCGGAAAGTATCTTTGGAAGTTCTTTGGTGTTGCCGATTACATTGAAATCCTAAAACGTTGTTGCCTTATTTTGGTTCAGTTCCATGCTGAATTAAATCTCAATCCAATAGTTTTGTTATCATGTACACAAAAAATATTCTATCAAAGTTTTTGATGGGCGATGCCTATTTTAAAATTTTATAATTATATATAAAAAATAAAAATCGCTTAGTTCATTAACAGATTTATTAAAATATTATAATGATTTATAAACTTTTTTTTATCTATATAAGAACAATATTTTAGATGATGCAGATGTTGAGTTAACAAATTTAAAATAAGTATATAAATTAAATAATTTTATTGCATTGATTTTGCAATTATATGACTTTTATCAAATGGAACTCACAAAAATATTTGATTTGAATCAAACCTATTTTCTTATTAAAATGATTTTTTAATGAAATCAGTGGATTTAGTTTTGATTTAACCTTCAAGGTGTGCTAAAAATGAAGTGCAAGACACTCGAAGCTTCAGTGTTGTCACGGCCCAGCCGAGTATTAAATAATTCCGAGCGTGCGGAGAATGCCTCCAAAGGCAGCATCCCATGAGATGAGATGCTTTGTGAGACGGGTACGAAAAGAAAAGAAAGCATCGGACAGTTCTGTGGTCGCCAAGCACACAATTTATTAAGTGAAGCCAAGCTCAGAATCTAGAGTAAGGAATAATGTGGAGAGTGTACTCGCTCCTCCATATGAAGAAATCTTCAGACATGGAACAAGTGCGCGTTTATTCCTCCATCAATCACCTGCGGGTAGCTCGAACAAGGGCCATCGATTCGGCTCCCTTCATTGGTGGTGACGATTCAATGCACGAGGTGCTGACAGATACAGATATCGGCCGCTAATAGTGACCCCCAGCCACGTGACAAAGCGCCCAAATGGTTTACATTTATTGATGGAACTGCACCACGCATGCTTATCAATTTTTGGGCCCCACGAGTACTATGCTCGTGTGTTTTATCTAGGTATGCGGCCCATCCTTCCGTACAAATGTCCCCGTAGGGGTCTGGTAACTTCCTCACGTGGGAAACGGCGAAGAACGTCTGTCCTTTTTATTTTTTTAATCATCATTCAACTACATAATAATTTTATTTTCTGATTTTATCTCCATAATCTAATCATTTTTCATTTTAATTATTTTATTTATCCTAATTTTTCACTAACATTTTATATTAGTTACATAATTCTCAAAATATTTCATCTTCACTTCTTTCCCAATTTCAAAATCCGGTGAAAGTTTACCATACCAAACCTCCTTCACACATGTCCTTTCTTGACGAATGAAACAGGAGTAAAAAAAAAAAAAAAAAACAAAAAATGGAATTTTTTTTATGAGGTAGAAAAAAAATAAAAACATAATGAGAAGTAGTAGAATATAGTAGTTAGTTAAAAGTAGAGAGAATAATCATAAAATATATTATTCTTTTAAAAAAATGATATTTTATATTAAGAAAAAGTAGAGTTGTTATTAATAGATTATGAAAAGATTAATCAATGACTTTTTAAGCTTATTTTAACTTTTCATGTTGACCACATTGGTGAATTCGTACAAAGGTTACCTTTTTTTGTAGATTACATTGAATTGCACATCGCATGTGTGCCCTAATTAACATACAACTGTTTCCTTTGAGAAGGTGTATCTAGGCTAAGTTCCTTTCCATTATGGGAAGTTATAATAAGGTTCCTTTTAAAGATGCAAAAGTCAAAAAAAGCTAAAATGTGAGAATAATTTTTTTTTTTACAAAGTTAGAAAATAATTATGTAATATGATAGAGATACTAATTAGGAGTAAATAAAATATAAAAAGGCAATTGTATGAAATATACGAAGAATGATTAGGATTTGGAAATAATTACAGAAAAGTAGAATGGCTATGTTGAAGTGTATTAGAACTAGGACTTCTATACATGCCCACCCATAATGGGTATCTTCCTTACATTAGAAAATGCAATCTCAATTGGATATAAATGTGTATGAAAATTTATTTGTAGTGTAATAGCTCCTCCATATTTCTCACAAGATAGCTATATATATATATAGCAGACCTTTGGTAGATAAACAAAACATAGTTTATGAGAGAAATCCTTTGAGAATTCTCCTAACCTTTTCAAATATTAGTAACATGTAGGTTATAGTAATGTGGTTGATTTCCATCTGTAACTTTCATTTGGCTAAGTAATGAAGTTTGAGATGCAACTTTTTGATCCTCTTTCTTTTGTTAAATCAGGTATGCAATGGATCCTTAATTCCTAATATCAGTATCAGAGCCTGATCTATGTTTTGGATTCATTATTTGATTTGATGATATGCATGCCTAATTTTTAACATTTGTTTGGTCAGTTTCGTTAGCATGTATATGTTTTAGATTGTGAACAACAACATGCTAAATTAGAGAGTCTGCTCATGCTTTCTTTTTATTGCATTAACTTTCAAACTATTACACAATTCATTATATATTTTAAGATGTTGGATTCCATTATTATGATATCTCAAATATATGTAAGTGGGGCCTCATATTGAAGAGTGAATTTTTCTAAAAGAGAGAGTCAATTCGGATGTTGAAATATAAATTGAGACAATCACTATGATTAATTGAATGGAAGCATGCATATTGAATTTTTAACAAATTACCTTTGGTTATGAGGATTTGTTTTTATGTTTTGAAACAATAAAAAAATTCACATGCTTCTATGATATATTCTCATTATGATTTATTTTTAATTCATCATACATCATGTATATTGAAGTTTTGATAGATCATCCCTAGTTATGAAGATTTTCTTTTATGTTTTGACACAATAAAAATTCACATGCTTTTATGATATATTCTCATTATGACTTATTTTTAATGCATAATAATCATGTAGAACCTATTTATGGTAGTAAACTAAGGCACGTCATAGCTATCTACAAGTTTATAACATGAAACGATCAATGATCATGTGCAAATACCTTTTTATTACTATTGCATTGATAATTAATTAAGCAAATCACTATCCTATAATATTATTAGCATGATTATTGATTTTTAGATGCCTTGGATCACTTAAATTTTATCAATTAGATTTAAAATTTAAAATAAATTTAAATGAGATGGACTTAGAAGTATCCATCATTGTTGTAAACTAGAATTTATGTAGGCTTCATTAGATGTGGAATTTTGTGCAGAAAACTCCATGGTCAACATTGAATATGCAGAATAGCCACACCCAAATCAAATTGTAAAACACCACTAGTCCTTCCCCTCTTGAAACTAGGCTTAGGCCTTATGCATTTTCGACAACATGGCCTGGCACTAGCCCCTATGAGCAGTTATAATTGGGCCAAAGGAGCCCAAAAGCCTAAAAATGACACTATCAATGATGGCTAACAATTGATAGAAAAGACAATGACATTCCAATGAGAAGTAATAGCTAGGTTGAGCTCAGTACATAGTCAAGCACAAAGAATAGAGGCCTAAGTAGGACCTAGCTCTAGCAATAGGCCTATGCAGGCCAAGTCCTGTCAAGGCTCACAAGCAACTGCTTGTTAGCAGCAGTTTGAGTTGTCAGTGGAGGCCACTACATGGTGCTGACAAGGTGAGACCTCAACCCTTCATTCTATTTTTAATCTTTTTTCTCATTTTAAACCAAATATTAAGTAGTCGATTCCTTCTAATTCGTCATTTTGACCATAATGTTATAATTAAATTTTTTATTCATAATTTAAAATTGATGATTTATTTAACATAGATGTTTTATATCATGTTTGCAACATGTTTATCTCACGAATTAGATATATAGTTGATTAAGAGCAAAACATGTGTAATTATATTGGATATATGAATTATGTAGTGTTATTTGATGATCAAAATTTTTTATTAGATTCTCTCGTGGTGCAGCTATGTCTTATGGTATGATTGAAGATTGGTATCTAAGAAAGATGCCTTGAAGTAGATCTGTGGTTATTTAATTAGGTCATTGCAAAAGTAGGGAGAGCCTTCCACACTCCATTGGTTACTTGGCAATGAAAGAAAATACTATTGGATTCAATTGCACCATAATGAATTTGATTATCATTATTAAGTTATTTTCAAATAGTTTTTATATGATTTATATTTTAAGTGAGTGTTCTCATGTTGGTAGGATTTAAGAGAATCCTCACTTGTCACTTTTAGTTTTTAAATTGATTTGGTTCAAAGAATTTATTACTTGTAACTAAAATTTTACATATTCAAACTAAGTTAATGATGATTCAATATTTATGATATAAATGATGATTGAGAATATAGCAAACTTCTAAATTTATTCATTATATTATTTTATCCTTGACTTATTTAGTCTTTTGCGACAGAGTGCTTATGTGCCCTGTAGTTAATTCATCACCAACATGGTGTCAAAAACTTGTTTCATTGACCTAAATAAAGGAGAGTAATTGAATGACAACAGTTACGACATATGGCACTTAAATCCAGTAGGTCTTGGAGGAACTAGAAGTACTAAAAATGTTAACTCTACTGAACATAAACGAGATCACAACGGTCATGTAGCTTGAAATAGAAGAATAACATTTCTTGCATTACATTGTTGAGCACCATGTAAGATAGATTCCTTTGCGAGTTTTAGGAGCATGTTATTTCTAAAAAAATGTGAGTAACTCTCAAGGATAGATTTGGTGGTATATCTACCATAGAGGTGAGGAGGCTCACCATCAAATTTGATACTTATAGAAAGTGCCAAAATAACACCATGAGGTAATATTTTAGGGAGATGTCAAACGTGATTAGAAAGTTCAAGTCAGTTGAACATGAACAACAAATACATGTTGCGATCAGCTCACTTACCAATAACTGAGAATACATGAAAGTCAACATGATATATAAAGAAAACATCAAAAATTTTGTGAAAATTTTTCATCGCTTAGAATTGGAAAATGAGAGCCTAAAGGTTGCAAAATCTTATGGACAAGTATATGTGGTTAATTCTACTTTGTAGAAAACTTCAGGTTTCAAACATAAGAGGAAGTAAAAATTATTCAAAAAGGAAAAAAGAGAAAAAAGAGGCTAAGAATGCCCCATGTAAACTAGGCAAGTGTAGAGGAATGTATGACATGATTAAGGTTAAATGCTATAATTATAACAAGTTGCGTCACTTTGTTCATAACTATCCCAAATCCAAGAAGGTATTGTCTAATTTTACTCTTGCTCCTATTTTTATTTATGTAGTTAATTCGATAATGATAACAGAATATCATCCTTTATGGATTGTAGGCTTAGGAGCAATGTGTTGGTCCGAATTTATTACAAAACTCAAGAAGGAAAGGGTGAATTGGGTTCTTGAAATTTTTTTGACAAATTAAAACTTAACCCCTTGTAAGTTTAATCCTCTTGATGAAAGGTGCTAAGAGACAAAATGAGAGGGTGCAAATAGAATATAAAATACAAACAATTAAATCTCATAAGAAAAAACAATATATAGTGGTTCAGGCAACCTTTTCTACTCAACTCTTCTAGGCACATACCCCTTGTGTATTGGTTCGACTATTGTATATCAATACAATTTAGAGCACTCACTCTTCTAGATTCTAGTTGTATGGGGCATACACAATATCACTTGTTTGTGAGATCAACTCCAACCAACTAAGTCTAATCTGTTGGTGAAATAGACTCAAATTAATCAAGCAAAACTTGTTAGTGAGACAAACTCAAACCAACCCCTATTTTGCTTCTTCTTGAATTCGGTCTCCAACATTGATCCAAGGCAACAACCCAAAATAAACTAGATAAAATAAAAGTTACACTTTACAATGTGTAATCAATCTATTTTGGAAGCTACTTGTTATATGAAGAAAATGATCTTATAAGCTTTCTTGAAATAGTAACACTTGTAGCTCCGATAGTTGTTTAAATGATTTCCATATATTTGAATAATAGAAGGTCTAAGCTCATTTTTGAGTTTTCAAATTTTCTTCACGTTCATACTTCAATGATATTTATAGAGGAGAAGAAGAATTAGATGTTGGAGTAGTGATTGACATGCATTTAATGCTCCAACATTTGAATTTTTAATTGTGATAATTTAAAGTCACAAGTGGAGTCAACTTGGGATGAATGAAATTAAATTAAGATGAGTGGAGTCGACTTGGGTTTTCACTTTGCTTTGGTTAGAACTTGCTATTAACTTTTTTGCCTTCGAAGTCGTAGGTGAAATTAACTTGGATTGAGGCTTCATTAAAGTTGCAGGCGAAGTTGACTTGGGCCGAGACTTCATTGAAGTCAATGGTGAAGTCGACTTGGGTTGAGATTTCACTTTACTGAATTTGCTATGTATGGACTTGAACTCTTGAAACTTAAATTATTTTACATTTTCATTTTGATACATATAATTGGTGATAAAATATCTAAGCATGCTTACATAAATTCATTAGATTCTTTTTAATGATATTTCATTTATTTGTTAATCATAAAATCAAATTAATCTTTCAAAAAGCAAGCATATGATCAACATAATGGACCACATAACTAATGATCAAGGAGCTTTTATAGAATATCAAGAACAAATGAGATCAAAAAATTAAAATATTAAAAAACTGATCGTGGATATGAATATTTTTCTGATAAGCTTATAATCTTGTGTGATAAAAAGGCATCGTTAGGCAACTAATTATTTTTGATAGTCCACAAGAAAATGATATTTCATAGAGAAGAAATCAAACTATATCGGATATGATTAGGTATTTGATGCCGTAGATTAATCTTCTAATATCCTATTAGGGAGAAGCATTGATCACTAATGCTTATAAAATTAATCTAGCACCCTATAAATCAATCGCTACCTCTCCCTATGAATGATGAGCAAGACGAAAGCCTAATTCGAGCAAATCATGACATAAGAGTCAATAGCGTTCATTCACAATTCCTCTCATGAATATGCTAAATTGGAATTGGAAAAAAAGAAATATATCTTTGTTAGATACCTTGAACACTCTAAATGTATGTGCTTATAGGTGAACATGAGGATGAAAGTGTGATTAAGATTGATTATAATATCCACATTCTTAGATAATAACTTTTCAAGGGGAGATGGGGTTGATGAAAGTGATTCTCTCTATGAGACAAAACTTGAAGGTAGTGGTGCTCGAAATAAACTAGTTAAGGAAATGAAACACTTGTCTCAACATCTTAACCTAAGTGATATCGATAACTTGAAGAGCATCAATCTTAGAAGAGTAGCCATAAAAGTGTCTCACATTGTCATTTTGCGATTGAGGGAAAAACTTTTATAGTTCTATCTAAATATGATAGGAATCTAAGAGAACCTTCATGATGGTTATCTCTAGAGATGATGAGGGCCCTAAGATAGTTCATGAGGCTCTCTTGAGATCAGCTAAGGAAAATGAAAAAAGTAATGGAAAAGAGTTGTAGTTTATAAGGACTAATCAAGTCTCAAACTTAGTTAATCGTCCATCTAGATGTAAAGTGATTGGGAGCAAATGTGTTCTCAATATTAAGCATAAAATAGATGGATTGGTCGAGAGATATAATGGAAGGAGGACAACCATCCTTAAAGAAACATGGGAATTAGTTGATAGGTCTCAAGTTTGTGCCTGACCAAAAGTGTTTACCAATGCTGTTGGTCCCTAGTTGATGGCTAAACCCAAGAGGGGAGGGGTGAATTGGGTTCTTTAAAAAATCTTTGGTAAATCAA
>JAXCLR010000063.1:25324276-25336172 GCA_035584095.1 Annona squamosa | reverse complement strand
TAGTCCTTAATATATTCTCAAGTTAGTCTTTGTTAATCATCAAAACACAATATCTGATCAATTTGTTTTGTTTTGAAACATTGTTTCCAACAAATGCTAGTTAAGAAACTTGCTCCACTAAGGAGTAAAAAGTATGAAAATTACAATAGATTCCACTCATCATGAGATTGCACGAGCACAATTGGGTGTTGCAAATGTAGTGAGTTTGGACAAGTTACAAAGCACCATCCCCACACAAGTATAGTGCAGTAGAACTACCCTTAAACCCAACCACCAAGCAAGTTAACGAAATAGCAATCATAAGGTGGTCCATAACAAAATCAAAGGCCCAAGTACAAGTACATGCACTTCACCCAATTCAAGATCAATTCCTAGAAAGTATGATTATAGGTATCACTCTTATTTTTAATTGTGTATGTACATAATTTATTTGACATGGGTGCTATGTCCATCTAATTTTATGCATGAGAATGACTTGGATCACAACCCCTTAGATTATGAATTAGAAATAGTATCACCCACAGGAGGAGTATGCTAATAAGCAGATTGTGTTGATCTAATTAAGTAGTGATAAAAGACAGTCTTACACATATATTTAATTTTAATGCCTATGAAAGATCTAAATGTCATCTTAGTTGTAGATTATCTGAAAAAGTTATTTAGTGGAATAAAACTATAGAATGAGTATATTATGATCAAAATCCCTCATCAGAAAGAAATAGTATTCAAGGGCAATCATATAAAAAACCCCATTTAGTAACTACAATTCAATCAATTAGAAAGATTCAATAAGGATTGCTAGGATTTTTAATTTTTGTAGTATCAATGGAGTCAAAAGAGACAAAGTTAGAAGATATACAAGTGTTGTGTGAATTTTCTGAAATTTTTCCTAAAGAATTTCCATGGTCACTACCCAATAGAGGAATTGATTTTGTAATGAACCTAGTTCTAGGAAAGAGTCTCATCTTTAAAGCTCCATATCGGATGACTTTAGTAGAATTAGAAGTGTAGTTACAAGAGTTACTAGATTGGAATTTATGTGCCCAAGCGCATCATTTTGGGAAGCTCCTGTTATTTTTGTAAGAAAGATGTAGCATGAGGCTATGTGTTGACTATAAAGAGTTAAATAAGATGACAATAAAAAACAAATATCCTTTATCCCACATAGATGATATATTAATCAGTTATAAAGAGCACCCATTTGATTGAAGATAGATTTACACTGTGTATCATCAATAAAAGTTAGAGAAGAAGACACACCAAAGATAACCTTTTAGTCTTTGTATGTCCATTATGAATTTTTGTGATACTCTTTGGATTGAAAAATGCACCCATAATGTTCACAAATTTAATTAATAGGATGTTTCATTAATACATAAATAAACACATTGTAGTCTTTATTAGCGACGCTTTGGTATACTTCAAAAATGATGAAGAATGTAAGCAACAACTCAAAGAGGTATTATAGATCCTGAGAGATACAAGCTCTGTTTCAGGCTAAAGAATTGTGAGTTTTAGCTTGACCCTATAGCTTTTTTAGGATACATAATAAGTGGAGTTTTAATAGTTTTGTAAAAAATGGAGGGAAAGACTAACTACTATAACCAAAGTATGTAGGTTCTTAGGCATGGCCAGATACCATAAATGATTTGTAGAAAAATTCTCTTCTATTGCAATGCCTTTAAATAACCTCATATAGAAAAAGGCTTAGTTCATATGGATAGATAAGTGTTAGACAAGTTTCAAAATTTTGAAAAATCATCTTGTCATTGCACCTATATTGGCTTTACCAATTAGTAGAGAAGTTTATGCAATCAATAGTGATGCATCTTGAAAACGTTTGGGTTGTCTTTACATGTAATAAGGCAAAGTTACTTTGTGTGCTTCTAGACGACTAAAACTGTACGAACATAATTATCAAACCCATTATCTAGAATTAGCTATTATAGTCATTGCCCTTAAGATGTGACAATTTTATTTGTTTGGAAAGAAAATAAAGATCTTCATAGATCATAAAAGTTTAAAATATATGCTTACTTAGAAAGAAATAAACCTTTGACAAAGCAGGTAGCTAGAATTAATAAATGACTATGACATCTCAATTTAATACTACTGAAGTAAGGCCAATATGGTAGTAGATGCATTAAGACGTAAGACGTGTAAATACAACCTTAATTACCAGACAAGAAGGCTAATCAAGAAATTTGAGAACTTGAGGCTAGAAGTGGTAAGCCCGTTGCAAGCCAGTCATTTCCATGCCTTAAAAGTTCAATCAATATTGATTGATAGGATAAAATAAGCATAAAAGAAAGATAAACTTTTCAAAGAGTTTTAGAGAAATTAAAGAAAGGAGAAGTATCTCAATTTTAATTAGACACAAAAGGAACCTTATGATTCTAGAGAAAAAAATAGTCTTAACAGTTAAAAAGTTACGACAAGAACCATTAGTGGAAGCCCATTAGATGAGGTTCTCTATTTATCTAAGTAGCACTAAGATGTATAAAGACCTTCAATAGGGTTATTGGTGAAAAGGATGAGAGTAGAAGTGGCTAAATTTTTGGCTTAATGGTTTATGTGGCAGCAAGTGAGAGTTGAGCATTAGAAGCAACCTTTACATATCTCAAAGTCGAAATTGAAGCATATTATAATGGATTTTGTAATAGCTCTGCCAAGAACACTGAGTAAGTGCAATGCGATTTGGGTAATAGTAGAGAGACTCACAAAATATGCTTATTTCCTACAGGATAGAACGGATCAAATGGTAAAATTATACTTGAAAGAGATAGTCAGGTTACATTGAGTGCCAGCCTCCAATGTATTGAATAGAGATCATTAATTCATTTATGAGTTTTAGCAAAAAGTACGAACCGTAATGGGCATAGAGTTATGCCTAAACACGAAGTATCATCCTTAGATAGATGTCCAAGAACAATCTAAATCATAAACAATTTGTCACTCTTTTATGCATTAAATTTTGGAGATTCTTTAGAAAACCATTTAGCTATGGACAAATTTGCTTATAACAATAGTTGTCAAGTAAGTACTGGAATGATGTTGTTTAAAGCATTATATTGAAAGAGATGTCACACTTTAGTTTACTAGGAATAAATAAGAACCCAAATACTAGCCCTCTATTGAGCAAGATACAAAACCGGAAAAGACAAGCAAAAAAATTAGTAATAGCCCAAAATTGATAGAAGAAATATATAGATAATAAAAGAAGAGACTTGCAGTTTGCAATTGGTAACCATGTATTCTTAAAGAACTTCCCAACAAGAAGAGTTGTGAGTTCTGGCATTAAAGGAAAATTAAGCCCTTGATATGTTGGCCCCTTTAAGATTTTAGAAGTTCTTGGTCAAGTAGCATATCATTAGACATTGCCACCACCAATTTTCAATGTCCACAATGTCTTTCCTGTATCAAAACTACAAAAATGTGTGGCAAATTTGCCACATATTTTGCTTGTAGAGCAATGCTAGGTAGAGGGAAACTTGAATCATCCTAAGGTGCTAATAAAATTACTAGATCACCAAGATAAACATCTAAGAAATAGATGTATTAGAAAACTTCTAGTTCAATGAAGTCACCATAGTGAGAATAAAGCCACTTGAGAACTTGAAGAGGAGATGATAAGATTGAACTTGACTTTATTTCAGACCACACATTAGATCAAAGAAATTTTGAGGACAAACTTTTTAAAAAGTGTACCTAATGTATTATACACTTTTTTAATAAAAAAAAATGTATTATACACTTTTTAAAAGTGTACTTTTACATGGTGGAGGCTTACTTTTGATGTTGATTTTATGACCACTGAAAATTTGATCATGCCAAAGTCGTCGTTAAAAATTATGGTTGGATAATATATTAAAAAGCTAGTTAACAACCTAGTAAGAAGGTTGCTTAGTTCCTACATGCTTATGAGTTCAAGTATCTATATGAACAATACTTTTTTTAATTTTCCTATATGATTTATTATTTTCTCCATGTCAGAATCCATGATCGCAATATCTAGTTGAGCAAGGTAACATGGTAGCAACCAAATAACCCTTTTTCCATGAATTAAAAAATGCCTGCTGAATTATGGATTTTTAAGCCAAGTCATTATGGATGCTGAGAATGGAGAAATTTAGAGATAAAGAGAAAGAAAATGATCGTTATTGAGTTGCTACTTGTTAGTGAGATTATGAAGAGCTTTCAGATGAATTGAGATTTCTCTTGGTGATGCATCGATTGAGGTAAGTGGAAAATTATTTCAGTTCAGATTTAAACACCCTGTTGGTTAATATAGATTTATGCTTGAACCTAGATGAGTATAATGTATATTAGTCAGTTTAAGGTATTAACTGGTTGTTTAGAATTTATGTGTAACAACAAAAAATATGTCCCATATTAGAACCTTGCAATCTAAAACTTGGAAAAAGAAATCCACTAATTAAGGCAAGATTTATGCAATTAGGTCTATAATTATCAATTGTTATAAACTTAAAATAATTTTTGAATTAAATGGAAGGAGGAATTTTTAGAGCACTAGGTAGTAGCCATAGCTCATAGACAAGAGAAGAAGATGCTCACAAAATTTGGAACGTTTTTTAGTGCAATGAGAATTTTTTACAAAAGCCCCCATGAATATAGAAAACTGTAGAAATTTCTACAATGGAATTTTGTAGAAAAATCACCTAAACACATCTCTTATTTCGCTTAGGCCTTAGGCTTATGCCTAAGCCTAACAGAACACACCGGCCAACCTAATGCTTGCATGGGCCCTTGGGCTAGCAAAAGATTGGGCACCAGCTGGGCCCAATTAGTTCGATGATGAGCTAGGCCGAGGTGGGGCCCAGAGAGAGGTAGCAATGACTACTAACAATGGCAATGAAGATGGGCATGGCCTAGAAGGTGAAGCATGCCTGAGAGGCAGCTCAATAACAACAACAACTCGTTAATAGAGACAGGCCCAGAAGTTTAGCTTATCTAGACGGTTGTTGTACTATTTGCAAGTGCACAAGTTGTGACTTTAATAATATAAAATATCAATCCCCATGAGGAATTCAAAAACTAAAGACCTTAATGACGTAGGTACTATTAAATAAATGAAATAGGTAATTAAACTAAGAAAGATAAAAAAAATTTATACACATGAACTAAATTTAGAACTTAAGAGAGATATAGAATCCAATATTTCACATGTGACTTTTTTATAATGGATAATTGACTTAATTATTTAATTCGGATAATCAACATTGAAGGAGAAAAATTGTTGGTCTCGAATTTGTGGCAAAATCCAAGAGAGGAAGGGTGAATTAAATTCTTTTGAAATTATTTCAGTATATTAAATATAACCTCTTGTAAACTAGATCCCCTTGAATGGAAACATGAAGAATGAAAATAAAACTGGAGCAAAAATATTAAACACAACATTATAGTGGTTCGGGACAATCCTATCCATTTCACTCTTTTAAGAACACACCCTTATGCCTTGAGTTCCACTATATTACTGGAATTACAACTGGAACCCTTACTCTCTTCTAGATTCCGACTCTAGGGGGCCTTTACAATTTTTACACGAGAAGGCGGTGAGTCATAATCCAACCACACACTACTTGTTTTCACTTAATCTTGGTCTCCAACACCAAACCAAGTGGAATCACAAAAATAATAAATATAAATGAAATTCTACACTTTACAAATGTGTAAGAAAGTTTTCAACAATGAGAAGAATGTGTGGAGTGTATTGATGAGAGATCACTTCAGCATTTGCAATGATTGGCAAAGTTCTTTTTGTAAGTCACTTCATTAGCACTTGAATATTTATAAGTTGGAAGGTGGAAGCCTAATCAATGCTCTAGCTAACTCTCTCCTTTTCATTTAGCATGTCTTAAATAGAGAGGGAATAAATTCAAACATTAGGAGGTAGGTGGTGCATATTTAATTTGCTAACGTTTAAAATTTTTTGACTATTTTGACCCAAATCTCACTCAGAGTCAACTTTAGGTGAGACTTCTCCCAAGTCGCAAACTCGAGTCAACTTAGGTTACGACTTCATCCTTCAACATTTCGGTCTTCAAGTTTCAAGTTCTATTTGGGGTCAATTTGGTCTCAGACTTTACCCAAATTGCAAGTGAAGTCAACTTAGGTTGTGACTTCACAGTACATTTTGCTCATTGGAACTTATAGCACTTCAAAAACTTGATTCTATGACATATATTCCTTGTTTCATCATTTCATTGCATTAGATGCTTCCATTTATGCATATAAGTCTTTGTTCCTTGTAATCTTTGAACTTATTCATGTCCACTTAAGAGTTCATTAATGGGCTTGTTACTTGAATTATATAGATATAATGTTGCTCGAGGCATTCATGTCATGCTAGGACTTGAAACTTCTTGAATTTATCCTTCTTGTCTCAAGTCGAATGCTAGGGTTGGCTTGGATTGTAACTTAACTTTAGTCGCAGTCTGAGTCGACTTCAAATGCAACTTCACCTAAGTCGCAGGTCTGAGTCGACTTAGGTTGTGACTTGACTTTATCAGACTTAGCATATGACCCCTGAAGTTCATCTAAGTGCTGATATGGTCAACTTGGGTGGAAACTTTAACTAAGTCATGAACGAAGTCGACTTCGGGTGTAACTTTGCTTGCTCACACATCCTCATTTTCAGTAGTGTTGAAAATAAGCATGTTGAAGTCGATATCGAAGTCAGCTTGACCTAAGTCGATGCCTAAGTTGACTTGGCTTGCGACTTGACCTATCATGCTTTGAATCTTGAAAATTTTTAACCTTAAATCATCTCTATGATACCCAAACCCAACTAGGACCATAGATGTAAATTAGGCATGCAAATGTGATTTATGTATCATTCAATTGATTATTTATTTTAAGACTATTGATTAAGAAAGATGATTAAATTAATCACCATAATTCAATGTGGTTAATGCGTATAAAGAAACCCAAAGAGGTTTAGGAAATGAGGATAAATTATGAGTAATTATCGCATACATTATGATTTAATGAATGGAGATTATGATGATAATTATGGATTTGATATGATAAATGTTAAAAAATTCATAACTTGACGCCTATAAGGCGAAATGAGATGAAATTTGAAAGGTAAGCACATAATGATATGCTCAACCTTATGAATGGAATAGATTATGAAAATTATGATGTAATTAGGGTGATAATTATTTAATTTGACCTAAATCCAAAAGACAATTTCAAAAGGTCATAACTTATGCTAGAAAGGTCATTTTGGGATAAAATTTTCATGAATGGTTAAAACGATACAATTGATCATATGCATCAGTTTGATTAAGGTAATTATCAAGAAAAATGTTTAATCACAAAAGTACAAAATCCTTTGACTTTTATCTTCAAAACATGACATCTCATTTAATGAAAAAGTCAATGGGTTTAATGCTTGGTTTGAGGTGGCATAAGGTGTGATTTTTGAACACATTTTATGAATTTTTAAAATGCAACAATTTCATAAAAGGGGGCTGAATGAGCAAGGATGTTCAATTCATGTAAAGTGGGTAGATTTTGTAGCCACAAAAATCCAAAAGGAGGCTACAGTAGGGGGGTGTCTAAGGCTTGAAGGTGAGAAGATTTTTTGTTTTTAAAAATATGTAGAAATGGAAAATTGCATTAGATAATGACGAAAACTCAACGGGATAAATATTGAATTTATAAACCTAAAAAATAAGGTGGAAATTAGAAGGTAAAAGTAGCATATAAAAGTGGAATGAAGGGGGGATTGTTTGGATGTTCAAGTGGACAGCTTTGAGAGAAAAGAAAGAAAAAAAAAGGGCCAGCAAGGGACGTTCCCAAGCAAGGGAGAAAGGAAGAAAAAAAGAGAAGAAAAAGAGGAGAAAACGAAGAAGGAAGAAAGGGAGAAACAAGTTAGGCAAGGTGAAAGCAAACCAAAAAATTCTAAGTAAGTCTTAAACCAAGTTTTGGTTTGTTAACTATGAAGTTTTTAGCTCAATGAATGATTTATAAAATTGAATCATTATGAACACTAAATGATAATTTATAAAGCCCTTGATAGGGTTATTGAATGCTAAATAAATTAGGAGGTTTAATTCAAGTATTCAAGGAAGTTATGTATGAATCTAAGGTTATTTACACTAAGTGCACCAAGTTGGAATTTTTGTCAATTGCCATCTAATGTTGTTGTTTTAAGCATTTCATATGTTTGGATTATGATAAATATTTCCATGACTAATATATGTTGAATTGAGCATGATTTAAGAACCTTAGCAAGGTAAAACCTAGAATCGACAATATGGTCAAGATTCTACTCTTTTGAGATAGATATTGTTATGAATTTAACCAAGTAATATGAGGATGATTTAAATGGTAAAATACCTTAAATTTAAGGTAGAAGGGACATCCAACATAGGTTAGAAATAAAATCAAAAATCTGTTTTGTTGGGACATGAGATGTGGACGTCCAAGGGTGGCTAAGAATGGATGAAAAGTTGCTGTTTCGGGCAACTTAATTTATGAAATGTGAATTCATGAAAATATCCTAAATATGGAACAAAAAAGAAATGTTTAAGGGATGGAATTAAAGATGTAGAAATCTATTATGGAACATATGTCAATATGGACGTTGAACATGGGAAAGAATGATAGAAAAGTTGTTGTTTTGAAACCATATGATTAATGGATTATAATCTTATGAAACACCCTAACTTATGTGCTAATTAAGTATTTTAATTAAGCCAAAATGGAGGGCAAGTTGCTGCTTTGAATAAAATTGAATAACACATAATATATGTGGAACTAAGAGGGTGTATATGCATAAGTAAGAGGGTGCACATAAAGGGTATCAATGACAAAGATGAGAAATGACTAAATATGATTTGCTGAAATGAAAAAATGGAAGGAAATGTGATAAAATATGAAATTAAGGTGCTTTTTTGATAATATTTTGTAATCTCAAAATTTGGAATTAATACTGAAGCTTTAAACTCATAAGTATGTGCCTAAAGTGAACACCAATGTGAGAAATGTGAAAAATAGATGAATGGGAGGTAATGAACTTCTATATATTGAGTAAATAAAAGATTATAATATGTTTAAAAGTTTACCTTAAATAAGGGTACTAAAAATGAAAAGAAAGAATGGATGATATGATGCACAAGCTATGTTGTTATGTATAAACACCTAACTTGAAATACACGTGGGTTAAATAAGTTAATGAAAATCATGTGGGTTAGAAAACTAAATAATTTGCAAGCACATGAGATTTTGAGTATAAATATGGTGTCATTCTTATGTGCATTAGCAAAGGCAAAGAGAAAGTCAACGAGAAAAGTTGACATAATTCAGGTAAACAAGCAATTTTCTAAAACTTTATTTCTCAAAATTATGACAAATGTTGCAAAATTCAATTTAAATGCTTTGAATTATCTTGAAAATGAATCTTTAATTACTTTTGGGAATTATTTAAGGATGGCCATCCCAATATATTGTTTGAAATGTTATTTTAACTTTGGCAAATGGTTTGTACAATGATTTATTAAATTTTGTTGAGAAATTACGGTTCAAATGTTTATACATGAAAATCATGCTAGCATATTCATGATCATGTTTATGACTAAGTTTATAGTGCACAAGGTACTATGTTTACTTTAAAGGTGTAAGAGGACTAATTGTCCCCTTCTAGTGTAATCAAGTCGTTATGATAGGCCAAAGGCCGGCGGCACCCTCCCTGAGACGGGAGAAGGAGGACGGATGATCGTCTAGCGAGTATACCATCCCATAATGTTCACGTTTTATGATGATAATAGTGCATTGCATTATTCACGAAGTACCCGTGATGGGTATGATATGTCATATTTTTCGTGATATACCCACAAGTAGGTATGATTTTGATTTCCAAAATGCTATTTGAATGCAAACTTTGCCTGCAAAATGAATTGCCTGAAACTATGTAGTTTGCTTATTGAGTTATATTGACAATTTGTTTTCGAAACCCTAAGACAGGAGTAAGGAACGATACGAAGGAGGAACATAGGTTAAATGATGAATGATGACTCTATGGAGTCTCATGTGTGTTTCCCAAGTGTGGAAAAATGTATTATGAATTGTGTCATTGCTACTTGTAACAATTTACTTATCTTACATAGTGGTGTAGTTGGATTGATGAAAGAATTTTATGGATGAATGATGAATGTATATTATGTTATGATATGAATGTCATAGAATTTATAATATATATATAACGGATACATTAGGATTTGATAATGTCCTTGTTAGGTGAATTGATGAAACAAATTGAATATGAATGATGAGATTAACTCTTATGGAGTAAATTATAAATGAATAATTATTAAAAGAACCCGCCATGTGATAGAACAATAATCTTTATCACGTTTATCAATCAATAATGGTCCCGGAATAAGGCTCATGTTGTGACACTCGGTTTGAGGCATCATAATCTCACACACATGTTAATATCTTAGAATTTCTCAAATTGAATTACTAATCATCAAAACATGGATTGTGCTTAATTGACTATTCATTTTTACAGCAATCCCCCTGTGTTTTATGATTGATAAAACTAATTTGACATAAACCTTTCTTTTAAAAAATTGATTGCTATAACTTATGAAATCATGTCATTCTTTGCAGTGTACATTATCCAAGTCAACAATTCATTTCTATTATTCCATTTAACATGGTATTCAAACTTGATCATCTTTATCATTGCATTCATTTGTCCCTTTTCAAAGCATTTATATTATTTTTAAGCCTTTTAGCAACATCATTCAAAACATACCATTCAGTTAACCACGATATCATTTCATTCACAATATTCATACCAAACATAACATCCAATTAACTAAAATGTCATTTGGTCCACAAAACATTTACATTTTTCCCTAGATATAGCCTACCCAAAAGCCAAAACAAACTATCCCTAATCCCAAAGATCCAAACTTCTCTCCCTCTTTTAGTCAATCAGCAAAAAGAGAGTAGTTAGGGGAGTTAAGATTTGTGGAAGAGAAAATGAGTAATGGGACACAATAGCTGCTGTTGAGGGTTCATTTGATTTAGGGAATTTGACACAGGGACGTCGAAATAGAGGAACCAATAGGTGAGGATGGAGGAGATGAGCAATTTTGAACTGTTGGGTCAGCATGACCTGACTCTTTCTAGTATGGATCGAAGTCAGGCAAACTAGGGATGGGATGACCTCTCCTCCTGCTAGAGGCAAGATGGTATGTGATATTTTTGAGTTCTTACTCCAATTTATCTTGCCTCCCATGCATTTCCATGAGAGACATGTCAATGGACCTAAGTTTTTGAGAAATTCTACACTCTATGGCTTGAAGATATTCTAGAATCGCATTATAGGTGTTGGAAATATGTGGAAAACTAGCTAAATTCATGTTTTGATGATTAACAAATCAATTTGAGTAAATCTTAGCTACTAACATGTTTGTGGAAGTGTTTAAGGCATATACATTTGAAGAATATAAAGCATGGAAGGCCAAGTCGCTGTTCAAGTCGACCCCAAGATCGACTTCAAGAAGAAGAATCTGTCCAGAATTGAAAATGGGAGAAGAACAAGTGAAGTCGCAGGCCAAGTCGACTCCAATTGCGACTTGGGAAGCCAAGTCGCAAATGAAGTCGACCTCACCATCGACTTCAATCGGAAAAAATACTCCAGAGCTGAACTCAGGACGGAAGAATGCCGAAGTCGCAAACGAAGTCGACTCTAGTTGCGACTTGGGCGAAGTTGCGGACGAAGTCGACCCCAAGTGCGACTTGAGGACTTCTAAGTTCAAGGATGCAGATTCAAGCTAATTTCCAAGATCAACTTAAGGATCTTTCAAAGACCAAATCAAGGATACAAGCTCTTCATCAAAATCAAGTTTGTCAA
>JAXCLR010000063.1:25300747-25320044 GCA_035584095.1 Annona squamosa | reverse complement strand
GGCAACAATCCTGAGTCACGTTTACCAACTCCTTTCGACCCCGGAGTAAGGACTATGTGGAGCCTCGGATCGGGGGCACCACAACTTGGCTCCACCAACCTAAGTATCAACCCATCTATGTTTTACCCATTTTATTCATATCAAACCAACATATTATTTATCAAATGTAACAATCACAAACAATCCACATGCAGCAGTTTTGTAAATTTGCACAAATTTTAGGCTTCGATATCAATCATGCCAATTCGATTTCTAATTTTATAAAATAATTAATTTCCAAATGGTTTAGTAAAAAATCTATAATTTGATCTTCATTATTGACATAGTCTAAACAAATATCATGATTTTTGATATGTTCTATAAGAAAGTGATTTTTAACATTTATGTGTTTAGTTCTAAAATGTAATATGAGATTCTTAGTTAAGCAAATAGTACTTATATTATCACATCTAATCGATATATTTTTATAATCTATCCTACAATCCCTTAATTATTGCCTCAACCTTAATAATTGTGCACAACAATTTCTAATAGCTATATATTCCAATTCCATAGTAGATAGGGCAATACTAATTTGTTTTCTTGAAAACCATGAAACCATCATATTTCCAAGAAATTGACAAGTTCCACTAATATTCTTTCTATCTACTTTATAATCGTCGAAGTCTTCATCCGAGTATCCGATTAGATAAAATGATGAGCCTTTGAGGTAGCATAGACCTAGATTAATAGTATCAATCAAATATCTAAAATTTTTTTTCAGCTATTATGTGTGATTCTTTAGGATTTGATTGGAATCTAGAGCATATGTAAAAATTAAATAGTATGTCTAGTCTAGATGTAGTCAAATATAGCAAAGATCCAATCATGCTTTTATACAATCTTTGATCAACTTGATTACATTTTTCATCCTGTCAATTTTAAGTGTTTAACTCATAGGAATATTTGCTCATTTGCTATTTTTGCATTCCAAACTTCTCGAGCATTTACTTGATACACTTAGACTGATTTATGAAAATTTAATTATTTAGTTGCTTGATTTGTAATCCTAGGAAGAAGTTAAGTTCAACCATTGTACTCAAAATTTATTCTGTACAAGCTTGGAAAATTCTTAGCATAGAGATTCATTAGTAGCACTAAATACAATATCATCTATATAAATTTGAACAATTAGTAGATCTTTTCCTTTATACTTGCTGAATAGGATAGTATCTACTTTTCTTCTTCGAAATTTAGGATTGATAAAAAATTTACTTAGCCTTTCATACCAAGCTCTAAGAGTTTACTTTAGTCCATATAAGGCTTTCGTCAACTTGTAAATGAATTTTAATTGATCATTTTCTTCAAAACTAAGAGGTTGTTTAACATACACATCTTTATTAAGATATCTATTCAAAAATACATTTTTAACATCAATTGGAGCAGTTTGAAACCCATATTACATGCAGAAGTTAGTAAAATGCGTATGACTTTTAATCTAGCCACAGAGGCATATGATTATTGAAAATAAATTCTTTCATCTTGTGGAACCCCTCAGCAACTAGTCTAGCTTTGTTTCTTACCACAGTCCACTTCCATCTAGTTTGTTCTTAAAAACCCATTCGGTACCAATAACAATGCAATCCTTAAGTCTAGGAATTAGGTATCACACTTGGTTTCTTTCAAACGAATTAAACTCTTCTTACATGGAAATAATCCAATTTTCATCATAAAGAGTATTTTAGATACAAATGCAAAACATCAACATCTATTTTTTCTAAAGTCCCTAGTTTTCACACATTCATGCCTTCTATCACTTGTTCAATTAGATGATCATTTTTGAATTTCAGATACTTGGGATGTTTGTAGGGAAAGTTACCTTTACTTACTTCTTTGTTTAGGCTTTGATCTTACTTAGGTTCTTCTCCCCCCTTACTTTTCCATTTATATCTTTTCAAAATTCTTTGATAAATCATCTGCATCACTTAGCTCGTCTTCCTTTTAAGGAGTTGGGTTAAATTCATTAAATATAACATGAATGGACACTTCAAACACATGATTTCTTTTGTTGAAAACTCCATATGCTTTACTATTTGATAAACATCTAAGAAATATTATTTTATCACTTTTGGCATCTAATTTTCCGAGGTTATCTTTTTCATTGTTCAATACATAGAAGTGTAACCAAATGCATGAAAATATGAGATATTTGGTTTTCTACCTTTCCATCGTTTATAAGGGTCTTTTTCAAGATTGATCTAATAATAACTCGATTTAGGACATGACAAACTATACTTATGGCTTCATCCCAAAATTTCTTGGATAATTTGCTTTCATTTAGCATAGTCCTAATCATCTCTTGTATTGTTCTGTTTTTTTACTTTCTTGTTTTATTAAAGAGTTTTAGGTGCAGAAAAAGTATGATGAATTCCCTTTTCATTGCAAAATTTTATAAAGTGTTTGTTTTCAAATTCACCACCACCACCACCTCTAATTGATACAATTGTATTTTATTTTTCATTCTGCAGCTTAATCTTTGCTAACTAATAGCATTATCCAAGTGAACATTGAAAAATCATCCACTATAACAAAAATATATTTCTTTCTTCTAAGGCTCAAAATATGGGATGGTCCATAAAGATCCATGTGCAGTAATTCAAGTGGGCTTGATGCTGAAACTTTATTTTTAAGTGAAAATAACACTTTTGACTATTTGGACACTTAACAAGCCTTGAAAATTTTGTCTTTATGATATTTGAACTTCGACAATCCTTCTACCAAACTCTTTTTCCATAGGGTCTTAATATTTGATATGTTTCTATGTCCAAGTTGCATGTGCCATACCCATGGATCATTATCAACAGCCACTAGACATTTTTCATTCAATTCGTCAATGGAAACTAAATATATATTTCTATTTCTTTCACCACTAAAGACTATATGATCTTCATCAAAGACATCGCATATAGATGATTCAAACATGACTTTATAACCTTTATCACAAAGTTGGCTAATACACATTAAGTTGTGTTTAAGTCTTTAAACAAATAATACTTCATTTATGCATGCATTTGTGATACCATAAATAGTTCTCTTACCACTTAATTTTACCTTTTTCATTGTTCCTAAATGCAATAGTTCCACCATTATAAAGTTTGAGTTCATGAAACAAGGCTTTATCCCCTGTTATGTGTCTTGAGCAACCATTATTCATAAACCTTGTATTGTTGGCTTTTTATCTACGACAGACTTAAAAAAATAATTAAATAAATCTCATCTCTTTGGTACCCATTTTATGAGTCTATTCGGGTTAGTAAGCAATTGGAGTTGTCATTGTTCTAATTTTGTGGCGCCCCAACCCAAGCACCACGACATGAGCCTTACTCCGAGATCGTTTATTGATTGGTAAACTTGAACAGGATTGTTGCTCTCTCACACAGCGGGTTCTTAACATGCATATACATTTATAATTTACTCCATAGGAGTTTATTTCATTATACTAAATCCTTTTACACCAATTTGCCCATGTTATCCATCATCAAGCCTAGATTTACACATTCAACATTTATTTCCTACACATCATTTCCATCATATCACATAAAACTTTATAACATTCATATCATATTATACTTTACATTCATTACTCATCATTTTTTTTATACATTGACATATCTCATTTCACATAACATCCAAACGTATAATCCCATAGAGATGCAACAAATTTACAACATTCATTCCATAAAATATCTCCCTTCATATAGATGCATACAAAGGAATACATTTCAACAATTTGACATATTCTAATCTATATCACACATCAACAGTGTATAATCTGATATAGATGCAATAAGTTTACAACATTCATTCCATAAAACATCACCCTTCATATAGATGCGTACAAAGAAATACAAGAGTTATTTTTTTTCTTCATTTAACCTGTGCTTCTCCTCTAAAGCCATCATGTACCTGTCTTAAGTTTTTGAAAACAAATCATAAGTATTAACTCAGTAAGCAAGCTACATAGTTTTCAGGCAAAGTTTTCCTTGTATAAACATTTTTGAATAACCAACATCATACCCAACATGGGTATATCATGAATAAAATAAATGCATTATTATTAACATAATATGAACATCATATGATGGTACGCTAGCTAAGCGACCATCTCCGTCATCTTACTCCCATCTCAGGGAGGACACTGCTGGCCTTTGGTCTATTTTAGTGACTTGGTCACACTAGAGGGGGACAACTGGTCTGCTTATACCTCTAAAGTGGACCTAATACCTCATGCACCATGAACATAGACATGCTAGTATGATTTCCATAAATAAGCATTTGAACCATAATTTCTCAATATAGCTTTAATAAAACAATGTTCAAGTCTATTTTCAAGAGTTATAGGAATAACCATCCTTAAATAATTTCAAAAGAATTTAAATATTCATTTTGAAGATTTATTTCAAAGCATTTGAATATCGATTTGCAACATTTTAAGAAAGCAAGTTTTCAAAAGTTTGCTTGCTTACCTGAATTCAATTCAGTCTATTTCTTCAACTTTTTCTTTGCCTTTGTATACACGTAGAATTTTGATATGCTTTCACATCTTAAAGTTTTCTGACCCACTAAGATTTACATCAACTTACTTAACCCACTTTTCTTTCAAGTTAGGCGTCAATTTTACGAATTCATACATTGGTGTGACTGGTGCTTCCATAGCAACCATTCTTTTCATTTTAATACCCTTACTTAAGGTAAACTTCCACATTCATTACAACTATTAAATTTAACTCAACATATGAAAGTTTATTACTTTTCATTTATCATTTAACACCCATACTTTTGCATTTTTCACATTTGTGCTCATTCAAGGCATTTATTTACAAGTTATGGCTACTAATGTTAATATTAAATTTTTGAGATTTTATAATTTTATCAAACAACCCTCTATTTTCACATTTACCTTTTTTTCTTTTCAATTTTGCAATTTGCTGTGTATACATGTTCATTCTCCTTCCTAGCCATCCATATTCTTCATGTGCACATTCTAATTACACATTCATTATGTGTTAAGAAAGTTCATATAAAATGGAATTTTTCCTCTTCATTTTGGCTTAGTTTAAGCACTTGTTTGCATATTAATTAGGTATGATGATGAGATCAAAACACCTCAATTAAATCATGCAAAACAACTTTTCCTTTATAACTTTCCACTGTGTACATCCCCATTTTCAAGGCCATATAAACAGATTTTTATATTTTTATTTTCAGCCCTTTGGACATCCCATCTTGCTCCATATTTAGGGTATGTTACCCTCATAATCACCCATATATCATGTTGTTTAGGTTATGCATAAATTCCACCTTAAATGAATGGAATTTTCACCTAGTTTGTCAAACTCAAATTTCACACTTCAAAGATTCATTAAATGTGCTTAGTTTAACATAAATTAAACATGGAAACATTTCACATAATTCATAGATAAAATATGCTCAAAATAGTAACATCAAATTAAAATTAATAAAAATTTCAGCATGGTTCACTTGTTGTAAACAACCCTAGTTTCATACATAGCCTTCTTGAATGCTTGAATTGAATTTTCTAATTCATTTGTCATTTAATAACCCTATCATGGGCTTCATAAATCATCACTTAATGTTCATAAATGCATCAATTAATGAATCATTCTTGGAGCTAGAAAATTTGGAAATTATTAAAACCAAACTTGGTTTAAATAATTACTTGGAGTTGTTAGGTTTTACTTCCATCTTGCCTAGCTTGATTTCTCATTTCTTCCCTTCCCTTCCTCTTCTTTTTCTTCTCCTTTCCTTTCTTCCTTTCTCCCCTTGCTTGGGACATCCAGCTACTGGACTTTTTCTTCTTTTTTTTTTTCACCTTGTTGTCCACCAAATGGGATGTGCGCCCATCGATCTCTCTCCTTTTTTATTAATGCCTTTAATCCACATAATTTTCACCTCATTTTGAGGTTAATAAATTTCATGTTTATCCCTTAATGTTCTGTCACATTTTCATCCATGAAATTCTATTTTTTATATTTCTTTAACACTAAAAATCTGCTCGAAATTATCAAACAAGCTGTCCACATGATCATGTCCAAACATGCCCCATTTTTTATCATTCTGGTTCATCAAAAAGTTGCCCAAAATCCAAGCATTTAACATTCCTAATTAGTAGGCCTTTTTCATGCATTTTTTACATTTTTAAAATACAAAAATTGCTCCAAATATCCCATCTTATGGCGCCTCCAACATGGTATTAAATACATTAACTTTTCATTAAATGATGAACCACTCTTTTAATGGTAAAGTCAATGGCTTTAATCCACATATGGTTTAAAATTTTCTCATGATAATTAGCTTAATCAAAATGATCTTTCTAGTGCAAGTTATGGTTATTTGAAAATATCATATGGATTTAATTAAATAATTATCACCATTATTTAATCATGATTATCATAATTCATTCCATTCATGAGATAGAGCACATCAACATGTGCTTACCATTTAAATTTCATATTAATCCGCCTTATGGGTGTTAAGTTATTAATTCTCGAACAACAACCTAATTTATCCCATCATTATCATCAACTTAGCCATAATAAATAAAATAATTAACCATGCCACATCATCATTTTCTATACCTTGGTTCTGTTGAAATTCAAGGCAAATTAAGTACAATCCATGTTTTGATGATTAACAACTGAATTTGAGAATAATTAGGTACTAATGAGGTTGCTAAGTGTTTCAAAAGTTTAAAAATTTAAGCTTCAAAAGATAGCAGGTCAAGTTGCAACCCCAAGTTGACTCAGCCATCGACTTAGGTCAAGTCGATTCCAAAGTTGACTCTAGAATCGACTTCAAGTGCATTAAATATGTCAGAGTTGAAATCGGGACTTGGAGACAGGTGAAGTTGCAGTCGCAATTGAAGTCGACTCCGCTTATGACTTAGGTGAAGTCACAGACTCAAGTTGACTCTAGATGTGACTTGGATATAGTCTTGCTGAAGACTTTGAGTTCTCAGAGTCAAGTTGCTCTCCAAGTCGATTCCACAATGCGACTTAGGTGAAGTCGCATCTCAAGTTGACCCAAGCATGCGAATTGAGTAAAGTTGAAGTCCAAGTCAACCTAAGCATGTGACTCAAGCATGTGGCTACCCCTTAATGATCCAGAAACATTATATTGAAGATTTGATAAAAAGGATCAAGAAGAACAATCATCATGAATCAAGTCCACACGAATGAGCTTCTCAAGAGAAGAGTGTATTGCTTAATTTTTAAGCAAAACAATGCATATCAAGGATATTTAATAAAGAAAAAGAGAACAAAAGGAAATACCCAATATTAAGATCACTTGCAAGACCTAAAAGTTCTAAGATAATCAAATAGCTAGTGAAATCACATCCAAAGTCTACTCCACCCATGACTTGGGTTAAGTCTGAAACTAAGTTGACCTGAAGCTATAACTTGGAAGTGGAAACTAAAGATTGAAGTAGCACCCGAAGTCGACTCTAGTTTGCGATTTAAGTCAAGTCGCGCCTGAAATCGACTCTACCCTCGACTTGTGCAAAATCGCATGCCAAATCGACTCCACATGTGACTTGGTTCACAACGATTGAAAAAATTTAAATATTGACGCATTTAATACCCGTCACCTACCACCAAACATTTGAATTTACTTCCCATTATATAAGAAGTATCAAGGGAACATGAATGAAGTTGGAAAAAAATGGAATGAGCTCACCTTCCACTCTCTCTCGCATTTAAGTTAATTTACAAGAAGTTTGAAGAAGAACTGTGCTTGAAATCTACTGAAAGCTGCCTTGCTCAATCATCTACAGCGTTTACAAGTTCTTCTAAGTGCTGAAAAACTGCCTACACAAATATAAAGTGTAGATCTTTTCACTTGTTGATTATTTATTTTTTCCACTTGGTTTGATATTGGAGATCGAAACCAAGTGAAGGCAAAGTAGTGTGTGACTGCAGTGAAACTAGTCACTTGTGTTAAGATTGTATAAGCTCCATAGAGCTAGAATCTATAAGAGAGTTATTGCTCTAAGTTGTATTGAAATGCAATAGTGGAACCCAAGCCACGTCGGGTGTGTGCTTAGAAGAGTGGAGTAGGGGAGGTTGTCCGAACCACTATAAATCTTTGTCTCTTGGAGTGACTTAATTGTTTGTGTTTTATTATCTCCATCTTTTTAATTGTTTCATTGAGGAGATTAATTCTAATAAAGGAGAATTTCTATTTAAGCAAAGAATTTTAAAATACCCAATTCATCCCTTCCCTCTTGGGTAAATGCTATGAACTCAGGTGTGAAACCCCAACCTATGTAGGACTCAATGGTATGCATTGAACATATACATTTTATTTATATGTGATTTCAATGAATTTTGAGTGATTTATGGATGATTTTATTATTTAATAATATTTTGTAATTAGGGTTCAATGAAGAATGGTTATTAAAAATGTAATTGCCGGAGCCCAAAGTGAATCGGTATAATCCGACGGGTTTAATGAGAATTTAAAGATGACAAGGTGTCATGAATAGTTATGTTAACTATCATAATTTAATTTATGGAGATTAAAGTGTAATTATGAAATTAAGGTGAAAAATGATAGAAAAATTCATAACTTGACGCCTATAAAGCGGATTTCGATGAAATTTGAAAGGTAACCTCACGACGGTAGGCCCAATATTTTGAATGGATTGGATTAAGGGAATCATGATGGGATTAGGGTGATAATTAATTATTTTTATCCAAAATCAAAAAGATAAATTCAAGTGGTCATAACTTGACGTAGAAACATTGGATTGAGATGAAATTTAAAACGATGGAATAAAATTATGTAATCTATGAGATGAATGAAATAAATTAAGCTAATTATCATGAGAAGTTACTTTCTTGGAGAGCAAGTAAGAGATTACTTAAGAGCTAAGCAAAAGGGCAATTTGGGAAAGGTGAAAATGAAATTTATAAAAATGTCCTAGGGGGTTACTTAAGCACCAAGAAAAGTGACTTATAAAAAGAAAAAAAGGGAAGAGCAAGCTACTGCATGTCCCAGCAGGGGGAGAAGAAGAGAGAGAAGGAGAGAGAAAGAGAGAAGGAGAGGCAAAAGGGAGCAAAAAGGGATTTTCTCCAAGGGCAGCAACTAGAGCGCGTCCAACCCAGCAAGGATGAGGAGAAAAGAGGAGGAAAAGGAGAGGGAAAAGAGGAAGGCAAGGCTTAGTAGCAGCTCGAAAAGCTCGGGGCAAAAAATTGACAAAATCGGGTAAGTACCCATTGAGTTAAGCCTTCCAATTTCTAAGTTTTCTTCTTGATATTGGAATCATGGTTTTGAATCATAATCAACCTGGATAGGATTAAACAGGTGGTAGGATCAGCTGCACCGAATATTTTTAATAATTTTTATATAAGGAATTTTGGGTTGAAACGTTTATAGGATATATAAGACATATTGAGGATTACATGACCAAAATAAAAATTAGATTTTGATGGGTATAAATATACCCCATAATTAATGTGATTCAGGCTGTCTGAAAAGGGGTGCTGCTATCCAGCATAGTAAAAATACCAAAATAAATATAAATATTAAATATTTCATGCCGAAAATATTTATTTTGGTTAATTCATGTAGTTATTAAGTTATGATAGAAATTTCAGATTAAAAATACTTGATTTGATATTAGCTTAAGATTTTGAGAATTCAGTGTGCCTGAATTCAACATTATGGACAACTTCAGGAATAAATCAAGATAAATGTTAAATTTCAGATTTTTGTGATGAAATTTGACTTATAATTGGATATAAATCATGATTTAATATAAGACATATGATGATTTATGAATAAGATGCTGATTGTATAAGATATGGAACTTAGGGTTGCATATATTACCCAATTTTTCCATTTTATGTTAAAAATGGTGGGGAAATGAGATTAAATGATTTATGAAAGTTATGTAAGGTAAAATACCCTAGGATTAGGTTACTTTTGATGCCCAAAAGGATTTGGAAAGATGAGCCCCAAATCTGATTTTATGAATAGGTGTCCAAATGAGGTGAAAACGATACCCGCAATAGGGAAATAAGTTGTTGTTTTGAGAGGAGTTAATGTATGAATTTTAAACATATGTTAATACCTTAAATTTGGGTTAAGAAAAGTATGGTTTAAGGCTAGAAAATTTTGATCAAAAATTTATTTAGACCATGTTGCTAAAGAGACCATTGAAACGATGAAAAATGGGTTCTGAAGTTGCTGTTTTGGGAACCCTATGATAAATAGATTAAAAATCCAAAATTAAACCCTAAATCATGTGATAATTAAGGGGTTTAATCATGCTAGAATTAGAGACAAGTTTTTTTTTGAGAAATTTTAAGAAACACATGATTTATGTATTGAGAAATGGATGTATATGAAGAGATAAATATGAATAAATGATATATAGATTATGTAAGTTGTTAAAATGCAAAAATGCATGAAGAAGTGATGGAAAACCTAAGGGATATAAGTATTTGAAGATGATGCAAATAAATAAAATTTTATTTTCATTTATTTAGGCAAAGACAAGGAAAGGGATTATGACGATCTCAGGTAAGTAAGCAAACTTTCTAAAATGATGGTTTCTTTCTATGTGATGATATGCGATTGAAATTTTTTATGATTATATTTAAAAGAATGGGCAAGCACAATTTTTGAAAATGATGGTTTTAATGAAAAGCCATAAGTTTTGAAAATGACAACTTTAATGAAAGTCATAAATTTTGAAAAAGAATGGCTTTAAGGAAAAGCCTCAAGGTTTGCTTCATGGGAAGCAAACAATATATTTTAAAATAAAGATTTTATCATCAGTGTTGCCAAAGATTAGCAATATTTATGTCAATGGAATTAAGAATTTTGCTTATGAGTAAGCAAGTTCTCTATGATTATGTTTTCAAAGGATTTCATGTTTGATGCCTATGGTTTTAAGAATTTTCTTTTAAATAAACAAGTTCTTTATGATGTTGTTTCAAAAGTATTTTATAAGAAAAAGAAAATTTTGCCCTTTTTCATGAAACAACAAATGTAAATAAGTTTTGAATTTCTCTTATGATGTTTAATGATAAATAATCATGTTATAAAAAAAAGAAGAAGATTCGATTTATAAAAAAAATTTATTTTGGTAGGTCATGATAATTAAATAATAAATGATGATTTGGACATAGTTCATATGTTTTGAAATAATATTTGAAAAGTTTTGATTTCCTTTAGATAAGAAAATCTATGTTGAAAATATCTGGAACAATGTTTATACGAATGTGTTGAAGGGGATTTAAGGATAACCAACCTCCTATGTTGATTTCAGGTTGTTAAATGGTATGCAAAAGATTACGCGAGTCCGTTATGTAGAAATGGTATAATAGATAGGTGAATAATAATTCAATTATTAGGGTGGTTGAGAAGGGGTAACATAATTGCATAACTTTTGTAAGCAAAAGGCCCCGAAATGGAAGCCAAGAAAATGCTAGGCAAAATGTGTGATTTATTCTTGAAAATCTAAAAATTTTGAAATTCTTTTATTAAAAGGGTTTTAAGGCGTGTTGTTTCTCAAACATTTCAAATATTTATCAAAATATTTTACTTAAAATGTTTCTAACAGAATTTAAGGAAGGTAATCCTAAAACTAGATTTCAAATGGAAACTTGTTAAAGTGTGTGCGCTCGCTTACAAGTTGACACGGACTACGGTTTGTGATGTATTTTTGAAAATAATTTTTAAAGATATAAACTTTGGTCTAAGATTTTTTGTGAGTATAGATGCAAGCTGCGGTCTGTGATCTCGATTTAAAAGGACACGGGTTGCGGTCTGTGGTTCTTCAAACCAAATGGACTGCAGTCCGTCATAATAATGCACAGTGCACCAGTACAAAGAATAGGTAGGTTGTAGAGCACGGTTGGGATGATTGAGGCCCACTCTACGTAAGGCTAAGTTACTAAGGGATGACAGGAGTGCCAGCGGCGCCCTCCCTGAGATGGGAGCAGGATAAATAAACAGCCACTTGGCTAGCGTGCTGTTAAGGATTCTCTTCCAAAAGGTAGCATGATCACTTGCTAAGTGTCACTACTGGATAGGGAGAAATGTGTTTACATATGTTTTGCTTTTCAGAAGCCCAAAGATTAGGATATAAAAGCATTTATATGAAAAATTATCCTAAATTGAATTTTTATGAGCCATTATGTATAAGTGACCATAAAAGTAGGGTATTTTACACAAAATGTGTAAATATTAAGAATAAAAAGAAATGGTTTCTATACAAAAGTTTCCATGAAAAGGATTTATGACTTGTTTGCTATAAACAAGCCATAAGATGGGAATTATGAAAAAGGGTTTACGTTGAAAAATGTTTTAGGCATAAGAATGTCCATTTTCAAAAGGTTTATGTGAGAAAAATAGTTGGACATGAGAATGTCCATTTCCTAAAGGGATTTATGTTAGAACATGTGTGGACATAAAACTGTCTATTTCTAAAAGAATTTAAGGAATAAAAGTGTTAGTGGACTTATGAATGTTTTTTATTATATTTTTATAATAAATGAGTTGAAGGAATAATATTTTTTTATTATGATTAACATTATAAGGTTTTTCTTATAATTAGATATTAATATTTATGTATATGTTTATGCTATTAATATTTAATTTCATAATAGGCAAATAATGTACCTTTTCATTTTCAAAAATGGGCTACTAGTCTACTCTTTTTTTAAAAAATGATTATTAGACTACTTAATATAAAGAGAATGTTTAAATGAGATTTTTCTTCTTTACATTCTTAAACAATCTTGAATTTGTGCTTGAAAATAGAAAAATATCATTTTTAATTTTTTAATGATAGATTTAAAGTTGAATAAGTATAATATAGATAACAAATATATAGAATAATTTCAACTCGAATTCTAGCCTGAAACTCAACCCGAGCCCAAATTTTAAAAATAGAGTTAGAGTTTAGGTTATAAATAGAGTTAGGGTTAGGGTTGAGGTTGAGGTTTTAGAAATAAGTTAGGGTTAGGGTTAAGGTTGAGGTTTTAGAAATAAATTAGGGTTAGGGTTAAGGTGAATCTGAGTTTCATGAACTCGAATTGCATACCTACACCATATACAACAAACCCTTCATTTCCTTCATGTAGGGTTAAAATACGTGTCTCTATCAATTGTTGCATTATCTTTGGAAACTACTTTCACATTCATCAGACCATATATATTAACTCTTTTGCGGGTCAATCATGTCAGTGGTGCCGATAATTGTGAAAATCCCTCAACAAAGCTTCAGTAGTAGCCTGCCAAACCTAGAAAACTCCTGATCTCCATAATAGTTGTTGGCCTTGGCCACTTAAGCACCGCTTCAATTTTTTAACAGTCAACTTGAATTCCCTTTTCCAATATTATATGCCTAGAAAACTACTTGTTTCAACCAAAATTTACATTCCTTCAACTTGGTATATAATTTCTCCTTTCTTAATCATTCCAAAACTCATCGAAGATGAATTTTATGTTTCTCCTCCGATCTTGAGTAAATTAGGATATCATTAATGAATACCATAACAAATTGATCCAAATAATCCTGAAATACTCTGTTTATCATATCCATAAATGCATAAAGGGCATTTGTAAGTCCAAATGACATTATTAAAAATTCATAATGCCAAATCTAGTTCGAAATATTGTCTTATGAACATCAGTAGGACTTATCCTCAGTTGATGGTACCTTGACTGTAAATCTATATTGGAGAAAGTTGTGACTCCTTTTAACTGATCAAATAGATCATAGTTTGTGGCAAAGGGTATCCGTTCTTCATTGTGACTCTATTTAATTCTCTATAATCTATACAAGGTCTTAAACTTCCATCTTTCTTTTTTACAAACAATCTGGAGCTCCCCAAAGTGATACACTAGGTCTAATAAATCCTTTATCTAGGAGCTCTTGAATTTGAGTGCTCAATTCATTTATTTTAGCTGGAGAAATTTGATGAGGAGTCTTAGATATCGGGACTGTCTGGAAATTCTTTAACCACCGGAACTTGATCTATTTTCACTTCCTTTCCTTCATTTACACTGACTGATACCAAACAAGCTTAACATTATTGGGGGATCATCTTAGTCGCCTTCATAGATAATATCAATACAGTGGAACTCTCTGACTGCCTTAGTCTGCCAATAGTGATATCCTTATCTAGCACTGCTTGAAACTGCACCTTTTCGTTCTTACAATCAATGCTAGCTCCCTATTAGCTTAGTCAATCCATTCCCAAAATCACATCAAACTCTGTCATTGGCAACAAAATTAGGTATCCTTCTAATATCATGGACCCTATCCGAATCGGACATGCCTTACATATTTGGCTAGTACTAACTAACCTATACACAGGAGGTTTTACAAGAATTAGTTTCTTTGTTTCCTCTATGAGCAGTGCATTTGTGGTTACATATTACAGGCTATAAATGAGTGGATAGCACCAGAATCAAAAAAAGCTTCCGCATAATTTCGTAAAATGTAAACCATATTTGTAACCATATTTTCTTCTTGCTCTTGTGACTCAGTACAAGCCAACGCATGCACGTGCACTAGGTTTGTAGAAGTACCCTATTGGTTAGCAGTCGTGGTTAACCTTTGCTGGGCCGGTCTTCCTTGCCCTTGTGCTATTTGTGCTTTATTTAGAAAATTCGGGGTGATATGTCCTACTTGGTCACAAACAAAACACTTAATAACCTTTTCTTCCCCTGTTCCACACTCCTTGGCTATGTGTCCCCTTTGCTCACACTTAAAATATTTTTTTTATCCTTTCAAATATTCTTCTAAGTGTTGCTTTTGACACTTTTTACAAAGTGTGGAGTTTCTCTTCTTGGGGATACATTTTCCCTTCCCCATTCTTCCTTTCTTGCTCTTTTTTCCCCATTTCTGTTTCTTTAACATCTGAGCAGAAAATTTTTTGCCCTTATCTCAATTCTTGAGTTCTTAATGCCTCTACTTCTAATGCCCTTGCTTTCTCAAGATTTGACGCATAATCCTTAATCAACAAAGGTGCAAGACTTTCCCTTAGATATGTGACAAGTTGCGTATATGTCTATTAAATTTGCTCACTTTTAACGCAAGTATAGTGTCATGTCAAGTAATAAAGAGTGAATAAAGTATCGTTCCCACGAGAAATTATTAACCGAAATTATTAATTAGTTTAATTACTTTCGATGGGTAGAGAATTTTGAGTTTATGATTTAAACTAAAGCTAACAACTGCAATAAGAAATTAGAGTAGAGTTCAGGAAACTGCAGGATACTATAAGCAGGGTTACTAATCAAGGATGGTAGATGAATAGCTCGAAATTCTTGAATCTAAACTATATCGCATTTGTTCTTTTTCATTGGATTGTGCATGGATTTACTAGCCCAAGTTCAATAATCTTTATACATGTCTTCTAATACTATATAAAGCTAATTACACCCTATTTAATTGCTATGTTCCCATGCCATTAAATAAAGTGAAATTGATAAGTTCATAACCTGTTTAGCGACTACACAGGATTTAACGGTATATTCCTATCCATTAAAAAACCCCCCCTTAACAAAGAGGAAACCTATGCCTTGCACATGGATCTAGTAGAGATTTTCCTCTTCTAAGGATAAATCAAGCAATTAAATCATCTTACAAGGTAGATAATCTTGTAAAAATCATTAAAACCGCACATGTAAAGGTAAATCTTACACAATCATATATAATATCAAATATTCATTACTTAATTTCAAAGAACCAAGACAATATAGATTAGAGTTCAATTCATCCTAACTATCAATCTAATGGAGGTTTAGTTCAAAGACATGATTATAACATCCATTACATCCATATTAAAAATATCCATGAAAGTAGAGAAAGAAAAATAGAAAGAATAAGAGAAAATTGGTTTTCCGGTGGCTTCCACCAATGGAGTTGAATTCCCTATTCAATCTATGCTTTGATCACAATTTCGTCTTTCTCTTGCTATGTAGTTTGTTCCTGAGCACTCTTTTTTTTTTGCCTCCTTGCGCACAAACCCCTAGAATCTATTTATATAGTTGAATTGCATAGCCTATGCACTGAAAATTGCACATACAGATGTGTATTGGCGCTTAGGTGCTAACTCTCTGTGTGCTGAGCAACTTGGAGTTTTCTGCATACCGTAGGAGTTCATGCCTTGGCGCCAACTCCCTGGAAGTAGTTGTGACTTGTGGCTTCAAAAAGCTTGCTAAAAAAATATGTATGTTGGTAAGGTGGTGCCTGGGCACCCTTGGCTGGCACCTAGGCGCCAACTCACTGGAAGCCATGTGTTTCTGGAATTGTGCCGGAGTCATAGCATGGGCACGTAGGTTGGCGCCTTGGCGCCATCCACCTGCCTCATGACTTGATCTTGATCTGCATTCCACTCGTCTGTATGCCTTCATATGTTCCGTCCTTCCTGCAAAAGATGGAAAAACTAAATAAATTGACTAAAAATGCTTAATTAATGCCGAAAATGCACAAAAACTAAATAATGCTCTTAAACTGCAAAGTGAGTGGAAATTAAACTAAATAAATACAAACTAAGCCTAATTTCTTAGACTAATGCACAAATAAAGTCTGAAATAGGCCATGATAAATCGTATTTTTGCAAATCATCACACCCTCAAACTTAAATGTTGCTAGTCCTCGAGCAACACATACACACGTAAAGAATAAATGAATGAATGAGTGAGTGCAGACTCTGCCAACTTTGTCAATCCATTTATCTATTCAACTAGGTTAAGAGTAATCTAGCTTGAAAAATCCTCCATTACACAAAACAAGGCTTGCCTTTTCATTTTCAAACCAAGTTATATGTGGGTACCAAAATTCCTTAATACATGTCTTAATTCAACATGTTAATCTTCCATTGGATCAGAAAACTAGTTAGAAAATTAATGGAAACAAGCAAACCAAGGTTTAAGCTGAATTAACGGGTTATAGAAAATAGTAATAAGTCATTGGATTCAATTTCTACCAATTGCATATTCTTTTGCCCCCTAAACTTATTGTAAAAATTCTCCTCATCATATTTCAGGATATCTGAAGATCTGCTTGTTTTTTTTTTTGGCTCCCCTCACCATATTTTAGGGTATCTGGGGAGAATTTTGATTTTAAAGCATTATTATTGTGATCGTCCTTTCCTTTTTTATGTGAACTTTGTCATTTGTTGATGCCAAGTCCCGGTTACTCAGCTTAGGTCAATCACTCCCTTTTTATTTTTCTTATTTTGTTAGGGGCACTGAACATGGCTGTGTGATTTATGTGAAATAATACCATTTTTGAACCCATTAAATTACAAAATTTATTTAATTCAATTCTTATCATCTCAGTCTGGAAGATATACATGTAATTAAATTAGAACAATGTATTATGAAATTCTTTTAATTCTTTCATATGTCAATTGCAACTTACTTTTATCCTTGGTTCTCAATCGGAATTGCCCAATTGTTTCATGAATTCAATTTCAAGTCAACATTAATCACAACCTTGCACATTTTCAATAATATGGATTGAACAAAGATAATTTTCATTAGCTAGAATTGACATGACATGGAACATAAACAAAACATGAAAAACTAGCCTATGGTTGAAAATTATACACCCCCAAACTTGAGAGATGCATTGTCCTCAATGCATAATGACCTAGAATGACCTAATAAAGGAAATACAATGAAAAGAAAAAATAAAAAACAACATGAAAGGACCAGGGCTCCCTTAAGAATTAGACTCAATGACGTCCTCATCTTTGTTGTCTAAGCTGAGATGGTTGCCTAAAGTAGGCTCAGACCATGATCTCTTTGAAACTAAGCTCCAAATCTTCTTCCTAAAATAAAAACAAAAACAAAGACAAAAATCAGAATGAAAATGGGTGATGGGTAGCCTTCTATTCGGCGCTACGTTTAACATTCTCCGCTCGACATTCCTGCTGTTTAATTTTCTTTCAGTTCCACCAGTTTCTTTTAACGCTGAAAATCATCTCCCATATGATGCTTAAGATGTTGCCCATTCACGACAAAATTATTGCCGGACGCTTCATTGAATATCTCCACTGCCCCATGCTTAGTCACCTTTATCACCACGAACGGACCTAACCATGTGAATTTGAATTTCCTTGGAAATAGTTTTAATTTTGAATTGAAAAGCAAAACTCCCTGACCTGGTTTGAATTTCCATGATAGAATCTTTTTATCATGCCATTTCTTCACCTTTTCTTTATAGATCTTGGCATTTTCATAGGCTTGCATCCGGAATTTGTCCAACTCATTTAGTTGCAGTAATCGATGTTCCCCTGCTTGTTGCATGTCCAAGTTTAGTTTTTTAGTCACCCAATACGCATTGTGCTCCAATTCCAGCAGCAGATGACAGACTTTTCCATGAACCAGTTGGTAAGGAGACATTCCAAACTGAGTTTTGTAAGCAATTTGATACACCTAAGTGAGTCTTCTAGTTTGACACCAATCTTTGCAAGATGACCCGATCATTTTCTCCAGAATTTGCTTTAATTCCCTGTTGGCCAACTCGACCTATACATTAGCATCTGGATGATAAGCTATCGTCACCTGGTGGTGTACGCCATATTTGTGCAAAATTGACATGAACTGTCGGTTATAGAAATGGGATCCTCCATCACTAATGATCACCCGAGGCGTGCCAAATCGGGTAAAGATGTTCTTCTTGATGAATTTGAGAACTATTTTGGCATCACTCGCTTGAGTCGGAATCGCTTTTGCCCATTTGGAAACATAATCAATAGCAACCGGAATGTATTGGTTTCCAAAGGAGGGAATGAATGGGCTTATGAAGTCGATACCCCAAACATCGAATATTTCTACCTCAATGATATTAGTGAGAGGTATTTCGTGTCTTTTGGAAATATTACCTGTTTGTTGGCATTGATTGCACCTTTTGGCATAAAAATGGGCATCTTTAAACAGAGATGGCCAGTAGAATCCAGATTGAAGTAATTTTGCCGCAGTCTTGTCTCCTTGAAAGTGGCCCCCATATGGAGATGAATGACAGCTCTGCAGTATTGATTCCCGTTCACACTCTGGAATACATTTGAAATATAAATGGTCTAGGCATTTGTGGAACCCCAAAATTTTAAGACCATATATGAAACCCTAAGGTCATGAACCCTGTGTTATTGATTTTTTTAATATATAATTTTCATAATATATGAAATTGAAGGATCAAATAATTAATTATGAAATATAATTTTAAATGAATAGTAAATGTGAATAGTGGAATGTGAATAGT
>JAXCLR010000063.1:25275304-25295794 GCA_035584095.1 Annona squamosa | reverse complement strand
ATTTATCATATTCATTCATCCCAAATCATCATTTATCAATTTTGGAGCATTATTTACACATATCATATGCTATCTTCCGAATACTCTATCTTTGCTCCAAATTTTTGATGTTTTGGCATAATTCTGATTAAGCATTATAACTATACTTATTTTCTCATGCTTAACAATTATCTAAGCATGGTTTTACCCTACTTAACATCTAAAAGAAATTTGGATAGAAATCGCTTACGCGAAGTGGAGATATCCCTCTTTTTCTCACACTTTTTCTTTCTTTCTCCTCTTCTTCCTTGGACGTGTGGGGGGTTTGGGAAGCTTGGGTTTGCTCAAGTGGAGCTGGGATGAATTGTGCCTTTGAACGTTCCCCTGGCTCCTATTTATAGGGCTTATTTTTCATAAAATTATAATTTACAGCCCCTTGTTTGTCATTTAATCACATTTCAATTTATTTTTGTATTTTAGCAAATTATACTTAGATATTTCTCAACCTCGCCATACACATCCTTTATATGCACCCTTTTAACTACACATATAATATGTGTTTTTCAATCTTTTCCGAAATAGAAACTTATTCTCTATTATGGCATAATTCAAATAATTAATTAGCGAAAAATTTAGGGTGTTTCTATAGGATTATAATCCTCCATGTATCAATTGGTTTAATTCATGTTCCAAATCCATCTCAATAGAGTGGAATTTCTATCATATAGTTAACCTTAGGTTTTACCATTCGTAAGGTTATTAATCATGGAATCATTAATCGTAATCCAAACATAAAACATACTTAAAATAATAACATTAATTGGGAATTAAGAAAAATTCTAGCTAAGTATATGGGTTGTAATCAACCCTAACGTTACGTATATCTTCCTCCTTAAACCCTTGATTCAATTTCTTTCATTCATTCCTCATTTAATACCCTAATTAAGAGCTTCATAACTCATCATTTAGGGTTTATTATGGACCCATAAATAAAGTTAGAAAACTCAGAATTAAATGAATCAAAACTTGATTCCTACTTACTTGAATTTATGAGACTTTGCTCAAGTCTTTCCTGGCTTGGTTTCTTTTTTTTTTTCTTTTCGTCTTTTCTTCCTTTTTTCTTCTTTTTTTCCTTCCTTCCTTGCTTGGGATGCCCTTTGCTCCTGCCATTTTCTATTTTTCTTTTCAGGTTGCCCACTAAAGGAGGTCCCTTGCTCCCTCTCTATTCCTTTTCTATAAAATGATTTTTATCTCACCCTTTCCATCTCATTTTGCGTGTAATTAATGGGCACTTATCCCATGGATGCATTATCACATTTTTATCCAAGTAAAATACAATTTTAAATAGATTTTTAAATATCAAAATCTACTTAAAATCAAGCCACATTGTTGTCCACCATGTAACATCCCCATGTGGCATCCATTTTAGCATTTTATGCCATTAAAAATCTGCCCAAATCAATGCCATTTATGTACCTATTCATGTAGCCCATTTAGATGAAAATTTTAGTATCAAAAAATAAAAAACAATCAACCCATTGGAGCCCCCTTGATATTTTGGCCACCTCTTTGGCCTCTTTATGGCTACATGATCTAGCCTATATCCATGCATTTAACACCCTTGATATTTCATCCATTTTTTTATTTTTAAGAAAATAACAAAATGAGCTTAAAAATATTTTCTCATGGCACCTCATTTGAGCCTTTAATCACCTCATTAATAGATTAACTTTCCATTAATGCTAGGTCATTTTATGAGAATAAAAGTCCATGGATTTTGTCCTTTTGTGATTAAGAACTTTTTAATGATAATTAGATTAATCAAGCCCATCCATATGATTCATCACCTTGTTTTAACTGTTCATGATCAATTTCATCTCAAAATGACCTTTCTAGTATAAGTTATGGTCATTTGAATTTATCTTTTGAAGTTTGATGAAAATAAATAATTATCACCCTAATCTCACAAAATATTTTATAATCCAATCCATTCATAAGATTGGACACATCATCATGCTTACCTTTCAAATTTCATCTCATTTTGCCTTATAGGTATCAAGTTATGAATTTTCTAATATTTATCACATCAAATTCATAATTATCATCATAACTTCTATTAATTAAGTCATGAAATTGAGATAATTATTCATAACATATCCACATTTTTTAATCCTCATTAGGTCCCATTATTCACGTTAACCCACATTGAGCTGTGTTGATTAATTTAATCACCTCTCTTGATTAATAGCCTTAAAATCAATAAATCAATTGAATCATACATAAATCACATTTACATGTCTAATTTACATGTAAAGGTCCTACTTGGGTCGGGGTATCACACCTTCTAAGCCATCCATATCCCTCATGTGCACTTTCTAATTGCACATTCATTATGTCTTTAGAAAGTTCATATAAAACACAAAATTTCCTCTCCATTTGGGCTTAGTTTAAGTACTTGTTTGCACACTAATTAGGGTATAATTATGAAATTAAAATACCTTAATTAAATCATGAAAAACAATAACTTTTCCTTCACAACTTTCCACCTTTGACGTCCCCATTTTCAAGGCCATATAAATAGATTGTTATATTTTTATTTTCAGCCCTTTGGACATCCCATCTTGCTCCATATTTAGGGTATTTTACCCTCATACTCACCAATATATCATATTGTTTAGGTTATGTATCAATTCCACCTTAAATGAATCGAATTTTCACATAGTTGTCAAACTCAAATTTCACCATTCAAATGTTCATCAAACATGCTTGGTTTAACATAAATTAAACATGGAAACATTTCACATAATTCACACATAACATATGCTCAAAACAACAACATTAAATTGAAATTAATAAAAATTTCAGCATGGTGCACTTATTGTAAACCACCCTCGATTCATACATAGCCTTTTTGAATGCTTGAATTGAATTTCTTAATTCATTTGTCATTTGATAACCCTATCAAGGACATCATAAAATCATCACTTAATGTTCATAAATGTTAATGAATCATTCTTAGAGCTAGAAAATTTGGCAATTATCAAAACCAAACTTGGTTTAAACACTTGGAGTTGTTAGGTTTTACCACCTTGCCTAGCTTGATTACTCCTTTCTTCCGTTCCTTTTGTCTTCTTTTTCTTCTCCTTTCCTTCCTTTCTCACCTTTCTTGGGATGTCCAGCTACTGAACTTTTTCTTTTTTCTTTTCACCTTGTTGTTCACCAAATGAGACGTGCGACTACCCATCTCTCTCCTTTTATATTATTTCCTTTAATCCTTATAATTTTTATCTCATTTTGAGGTTAATAAATTTCATGTTTATCCTTTAAATGTGCTGTCACATTTTCATCCATGAAATTTACATTTTTATATGTTTTTTTAACACCAAAAATCTGCTCAAAATTGTACAACAAGCTAGTCACATGATCATGTCAAGTTGCGCCCCATTTTTTATCATTTAGGGTCTTCAAAAAGCTTCCCAAAATCTGTGCATTTAAAGTTCCTAATCAATAGGCCCTTTTCACACATTTTTTACATTTTTAAAATCACAAAAATTGCTCCAAAAATCCCATCTTATGACGCCTCAAACATGGTATTAAATACATTGACTTTTCATTAAGTGATAAACCACTCTTTCTATGGTAAAGTCAACGGTTTTAATCCATACGTTTTTTAATATTTTTTCTTGATAATTAGCTTAATTAAAGCCATTCATATGATAGGTCATCTTGTTTTAGCTATCCAAAAAAAAAATTATCTCGAAATGATCTTTCTAGTGCAAGTTATGATTATTTGAAAATATCATATGGAATTTGACAAAATTAAATCATTATTACCATTATTTAACCACGATTGTCATAATCTATTCCATTCATGAGGTAGAGCACATCAACAAGTGTTGACCTTTCAAATTTCATGTTAATCCACCTTATAAGCGTTGAGTTATGAATTTTCAAATAATAACTTAATTTATTCCATCATTATCGTTAACTTAACCATAATAAATGAAATAATTAACCATGCCACATCATCATTCCCTACACCTTGGTCTGTCTTTATACGTAAATTAACCCACATTGAGCTTAGTTGATTAAGTTAATCACCTTACTTAATCAATTGCCTTAATCGTAAGAATCCAATTGAATCATATAATCAATAATAATTAAATGCCTAAATTACATGTGTGGATCTCAAATATTCTTGGTATCATAAATTTGGAAGGCACAAATTCAATGCTCTCTAGTACCCAAACCAATATAGCTCCTTGGTCAAATAATTTCTTGGTTTCGTATTGATATATTTTATAACCAAATTTGTAGCAGAAATTGTATGCCTCATGAATTCTTTAGGGTGGACTTTATGTACACCTTGATTCCCAAATTGGTCTTCTTACCTAGGAAACTCTGGTCGTCTTTGATTTGTATTGGGATGTAGTAACTTAGCTTGTGGTTTAACTCATTTTGGAGCATTTGATTTTCTTCATTCTCCTTGCTTAAATATGGAATACCCAAGTCCTTTTCTGCTAGTTTGGGTAGTTATATTAAATAATATTTTAATACTTTCTTTTGGGGTAGAGAATTTTGTTAATGATTCATTTAGTGCTTCCTTTTCTTTCTTGAGCCTTCAATTCAAGTTATCAAGGCTTTAGTTTCATCTATTAGGCACTTAACTCTTTCGACTAATGCTTCATTCACAATAATAGTTAAGTGACACTGCTTTTTCTTCATTATGTATTTATTGCCCAGATTCTTGGTTTCATCATATGATGAATCATAAGCTTATTATAATTCCTCTAACTTAACACATTTGAAGCAATCAAGATTGAAAGAGTAAATAGATTTGGAAATAGATAGGCCAAGGTTAGAGGTTAACCTTCTCACTGCTTGTGCAATCTATTGTAGCAATTAGCCCATCCACTAATTCGGTTGCCGTGAGACACTTTAAAGTGGTTTCTTTCTCAATTCCTACCATGCAACATATCTTGGTACAGTTTGTAGCTTCATTTTCTTCATTTGAAGAAAGACTGGTTTTGGATGAGTCTTCATTTATGTACTCGTCTGCCCTTAAGCTTTGGAAATTTTCTTGAACCATTCCGTTCTCTCTTTTCTTGTTTGTCTTTTGATTTGTTCTCTTCAGGTGTAGGACATTTAGCTTACATATGTCCTACTCCACAAAATCTGAAACATTTTGTCACTTCCTTTTTCTTTTCTGTTCTGTTTCTCTTCTTAAATCCTTTGGATCCAAAATTTTTTTCTTTCCTCACAAACTTTCTAAATTTTCTTATGAGGAGTGCAATCTCCTTATCTTCATTTTTAGAAGAGGAAGTGGATTTGTCTGAGCTTTGTGTTGCTTTCAATGCAATAACTATTTTTCCTTTGTGTTGTTGTTCATTTCTCTTCTTTATTAGCTCATGAGATATGAATGAATGGATAGGTCCTCTAATTTTAATATGTATAAATCCTTTATCTCTTCAATAACTATAATCTTAGGAGTCCAATATTCGAGTAAAGCTCTTGAAATTTTCATAACTTGTTTAGATTTAGATATTATTTTTCCAAGACCTTTCAAAGAATTAATAATTTTAGAGAATCTAGCAAATATTTTAAAGATATTTTCAGTATCTAGCATTTTAAAACTTTGCAATTCTCTAATCAAAATATTTTTTCTTATCCCTTGGGCAAGAGAAGTACCTTCATATGTAGAGGTTAGAGTATCCCAAATCTCCTTAGCAGTTAAATAAGAGGATACTGTATCGTACTCAACTGCAGCTAAGGCATAGAACAATGAGTTGATTGCCTTAACATTGCTCTTTACTAATCTTATCTCTTCTTCAGTCCATTTAGAGGCCTTTTTGCTGTTAGGGAAAGTAACACTGTCTTGGATGGCAATCCAAGAATTCATAACTGTTGTCATAATACGTTGTTTCATTCTCAACTTTTAGTAATCGAAATTGCTGCCATCAAATAGAGGTGACGTAGTGAAATATTGACCCTTAGCAAAGGCAAGACTGGAAGTTGTTTGAGATACCATTTACAAGATCTCTTTGGTATAAACTCAAAAACTTGTTCTAATACCCCTTGTTGATCCCAAGTTTGTAACAAAACCCAAGAATGAAAGGGTAAATTGAGTTCTTTTGAAATTCTTTCAATATATTGAATATAAACTAGATCCCCTTAAATGAAAATGTGGAGAATGGAAATGGAACTAGAGCAAAAGTATCATACACAATTTTATAGCAGTTCAAAACAATCCTTCCTACTCCACTCCTCTAAACACTGCCTTGAGTTTCACTATATTAATAAAATTACGACTAGAGCCCTTGCTCTTCTCTAGATTCTAGCTCTAATGAGCCTTTACAATTTTCACACAAGTACGTAACGAGTCACACTCTAACCACACACTACTTTCCTTCTCTTGGTCTTGGTCTCTAACACCAAACCAAGTGAAATCACAAAAATAATAAATAAAAGTGGAAAATTTACACTTTATAGATGTGTTGGGAAGTTTTTAGAGCTAAGAAGAATGTTTAGAGTGAGTTGATGAGAGATTGCTTCAACACTTGCAATGATTGGCATAGTTCTTCTTCTAAGTCACTTTAATGAGCACTTGAATATTTATAAGTTAGAAGGTGGAGGCTTAATCAATGCTCTAGTTAACCCTTTTCTCTTCATTTGACTTGTCTTAAATAGAGAGGGAATAAATTCAATAGTTAGGAGGTAGGTGATGCGCATTTAATGCACCAATGTTTGAAATCTTCTAACCATTACGGCCTAAGTTGCACTTAGAGTGGACTTTGGGTATGACTTCGCCGAAGTCACAAACTGGAGTCAACTTGGATGACGACTTCATTCTTCCGCACTTCAATCTTCAAGCTTCTAGTTCCATTTGGGGCCGACTTGCTCTTAGGATTGACTCCAGTCATAGGTGAAGTGGACTTGAGTTGCGACTTCATAGTACATTTTGCTCATTAAAACTTGTAGCAATTCATAAGCTTGATTCTATGATATATGTCCTTTGTTTCTTTATTTCATTGAATTTGATGCTTCCATTTATGCATATAGAACTTTCTTCCCTATAATCTTTGAGCTTAGTCATGTCCACTTGAGAGTTCATTAATGGGCTTGTTACTTGTGTTGGAACATGTGGCAAATAAGCCAAGTTTATGTTTGATGATTAACAAATCAATTTGAGTAAGCTTTGTTTACTAAAATGTGTGTGGAAATGATTGAAGGTTCTAAAAATGAACAAATGAAGCATGGCAGGTCAAGTCGAATTCTAAGTTGACTCAGGCATTGACTTAAGCCAAGTTGATCCCCAAGTTGACTCCAGCAGTGACTTCAAAACATCATTTCCTTCCAAAGTTGACATTGAGTGGCAAAGTTGCTGAAGTCACACATGAAGTCGACTCCACTTGTGACTTGAGGTGAAGTCGCAGACCAAGTCGACTTTGGCCTCGACTTCAAAATTATTTTTTTGTCCAGAGTCGAAATCAAGAACAAGAGCTGCCGAAGTCGCATCCCAAGTCGACTCCGCATGCAACTTGGGTGAAGTCACAAACCAAGTCAACTCCAGCTTCGACTTTAGTACGGAACTTGCAGATCAAAACGACTTAATGACAGATTCAAGTAAAGATGAAGGCTAAGACGACTCAAACACTCAAATGAAGATTAAAGCAAGAAGGGTTGCATGAATCAATCATGTTGGATTATGAACATACATTTGGACATCATTAAGCACTCTAAGATTCAAGTATTCAAGATTTTAAGGTATAGAACTTAAAGTTTTTCAAGCTAGCATGATTATACTAAGCCCCAAGAATTATAAATAAATGAGAGAACAATCAATATGAAAAAATCAAGTAATCAAAGTTATCTCCAAGAATTTCAAGTTCATCGAGGAAGATGACGAGGTGAAGTCGTACCCGAAATCGACTTCACGTGCAACTTGGGTCAAGTCGAGAACCAAGTTGACCCAAACTAAAACTTGAAGAAGTTGCGAACAGGCGAAGTCACAACCGAAGTCGACTCCACCTGTGACTTGGGTCGCAACAGTCGAAAAAATTTCAAACATTGGCGCATTAAATGCGCGCCACCTACCTCCAAACGTTCGGATTCCCTCAACAATTATAAAAGACATTCAATATGAATGAGGAGGGTAGCTGAGAATTCATTGAATGAGCATAACTCCCATCTTCAAGAGCATTAATTGATGAAGTCATCATATAGAAGAAGAACTTTGCTTTAAAACTGCCAAGAGCTGCTTGCTGAATCATTAAGCCGATGCGACAAGTTCTTCTCCGCGCCAAATCTGCTTCTACACAACAGTAACGTGTAGAAACTTTCTTTTACTTTTACTTGTTGTATTGAACTTGATTTAGATTGAGTAACTAAGATCAAGTGTAAGCAAAGTAGTGTGTGATTGGAGTGGAACTCGTCACCTACTTGTTCTATGAATTGTTGATGCCCCCTAGAGCTAGAATCTAGAAGAGAGCAGTGACTCTAGTTGTATTTGTGAAATACATAATGGAACCCAAGTCATAAGAGGTATGAGTTTGGAAGAGTGGAGTAAGGAAGGTTGCCCGAACCACTATAAAATCTTGTTTGTTGATATTTATTTTTGCTCTCTGGACTATATTGCTTTCCATTTGTTTCTTCATAAAAAGGGACTAGATTAATCTGGGGTAAAGTTTCTGTTTAAGATGAAAATTTTAAATACCCAATTCACCCCTCCCCTCTTGGGTAATTACCATTAACTTAGGACCAACAACTTGAATCTTGAATTATATCGACATAATATTGCTCAAGTCATTCCTGTCATCCTTAGACTTGAAACTTCTTGTATTTATCCTTCTTGTAGTCAAGTCGAATGCTGGGGTTGACCTAGTTTGCAACTTAACTCAAGTCACATGTTTGAGTCAACTTTAGATGTGATTCACCCAAGTCGCAGGTCGAAGTTGACTTGGGTTGCAACCTAACTTTATTAGACTTAGCATCAAACCCCTGAAGTTCATCCAAGTCACTGACGGAGTCGACTTGGGTTGCAACTTAACCCAAGTTGCATGCAAAGTCGACTTTGTGACTCCACCTGCTTACGTGTCCACATTTTCAGCACTGTAAAAAATAAGCCCATTGAAATTGATATCGAAGTCGACTTCAAAATTGACTTAACATAAGTCGATGCCTAAGTTGACTTGCTTTCGAATTGACCTGTCATGCTTTGAATCATGAAAATTTTTAACCTTAAGTCATCTCACACACATGTTAACACCTTAGAATTTCTTAAATTGAATTGTTAATCATTAAAACATGGATTGTGATTAATTTGTCATTCATTTTTACCACAAAAACCCTAACGTAGGCTTGCATTATCTTTCAAGGCATGAAAGACGTAATCTAACCTTCATGACTATCTTTTTTATGGGATTATATTGATTAGAATTTATCAAGTTCTCTAGAATTTCATAGAATTTCTCAAAGGTGTCTTACTAATTTTCATTGTCCAAATATTAGGTTTATTATCTTAATAGTCATGAATAAAAAATATCTTAATTGTCCTATATTAGATTTTGTCCTTTTAATTCTTTAACCTACTATATAAAATTATGCCAAAATGTGGGCCCATGCATCAAGTAATAAATAAGACCATAAGATATCGAATTTATACAGACTATCCCCCATGAATGAGCAGAATGAAATCATCCATGTATAATATCATATGTTATCTCCCTAAACCATAGACAAAAGGTTTAGTTGGATATAATTTTAATCAATACATAAGATATGACATTATTATTTCAAGAATTCATCAAATTTAAGATAATAAAATCAAAAGAAATAAGAAGTAAAAGCTTTCTTGTTTATCTTCAATGGTGTTGAAAATTTCACCCAAACTTGCCTCTTTCATCTTCTGTACTTAGCTCTTTTTCCCTTCAAAACCTTAGCCTCAAAAATTTCTTTTTCTAAAAAAATTCCAAATTTTTAAAGATAATTTATGCAAAACCTAAAATAATTTATGTATAACAATTCTTTTAGGTATAACATAATTTGGGTTGTGTTTCCCTCCAGAGAAATATAATTCAAACTTCTTTGTCAAGATTATACCTCACAATTTGGATGATTTAAATATGAAATCATTGGTTTGAATGTGACTTTGTGGGTTTAAATGATCAAATTTACTTTGCTTAGTATAAGATACTCATATTTGACCAATGTGCATAAATACAGACTATTTTAGGATTAAATGTTGGAGAATCATGAAGAATCAAAAATTTAAGAATCAAAATGCAGTTATTAGGATGAATTCAAGAGCCAAACAGAGACAAAGCAGTGATCAAAATGGCTTAGAACGTGTCTAGGAAATTTCAACACAGTTCACCATTCGAGGCATGTCGAGCAACAAAAATTCAAAATTTAGAGTAAGAACTCATCATCGTAATACAACATGGCCTAGGCCATGTTGGCTTGCACAACATGTCCTAACCATGTTCAAGATGAAAGTTGCAGATTTAACCCATCTTCAACTCATTTTGCATAAGTTTCTTAGAGACCTTTATATTAAGACATATTAAGCTCGATGTAAGGCATATTTGAGCTATGGTTGAGGTCTAGAAAGAGAATAAAGCAAGAGCTAAGGAGAGAAGAGAATAGGCGCGTTGATAGGAGCCATTTAAGACACCGTTGAAGCACTTTGATCAATAAGCTTTCTTTCTAGTTTTCTTTTCATCTAGATGGCTTGTTTTTTATGGACTTTGAATACAATATTGTTATTTAAATTTCATTATTAACATGCTTGGCTAAACTATTAGTCCATAGTTTAGGATGTAGCATGTGAACTCTGTAAAGGATGTTGTGTTTTGTTTCATTTATGAAAGATATTGTGTATTAATTTGATATCTTGTGAATTTCTCGCTTATTGGGTATTCAGCTTACATGTTGTATGAATTCATATATTAGGTGAAGAAACTAAGAGATAAAAATTCAATATACGACAATTAAGATATTAAACTTGAAAATTTAGACTATAAGAATAAATGTGATGACCTTGAGGAATTCTACAAACTATCACAGAACTTGATGGGCTCTGATTGACTTAACGCCATAAGAATAAGTGGATAGGAAGGTTAGGGTACATCTTGTATGCCTTGAAAGTGGATGTTTGATGGAATTAGGTTTTATTCTCCTTTAATACATAATACCCAAATTAAATAAGCATAATACGTACCCATTATAGGCGTCACTTATGAAACCCTAAATCCTATATATTCTAATCCCTTGATGCTTAAATCCTTGTTCAATGTTCTTAAGAATCATCTTTTGTTTCTTTATTTTCTTCTCATCCTATCTTATTACCACAATATTCGCTATAAGTATTTAAAATCAATGTCTTGAGTCCCAAATTCTCTATGGGATCAATCATATTAAATAATATAGTATATGACTGGTGCAATTGTGGAAAGACATAAATAAATATTTTAATGCCATTTTCGGGGAATTAGATGTTACTAAAGGCTTTGCATTTGAACACTTTGTTTCTCTCTCTCTCTCTCTCTATTCTTTCTACTCTCTCTTTTATTCGTCTCTTTTTATTTACTTGTAGTGCTTTATTTCATAGATGATTTGTTACTAGTACATGCACCTTCATACTAGGAATTTTGCAAAACAAGTAGCTGAGAAGTCTTTGCAGCAAATCCTGAAATCAAGCGAACTTTTACACGAAAAGCTCGTAAGTACTGACAATAACTTACTACTCAAATTTAGAGTGAGCAAGAAATGTGGTAGATCGAAACAGTCCTTAGCCACCACAATAAAAGCATGTACAAGACTAGGTAGAAAATAATAACTCACCAAGGAAGATACCCTGAGTAACTAGAACCGTCCAAACCCTATAGGCTTCAGGTCTTGCATTATCGAACTTGAAAATAGGGCAAGGAATTTTGAACTTAAATTAGGCCTCATTCAGATGGTACAATAGGACTAGTTTACAAGACTCCCTTCTCAAAACCCTAACATAGACATCACCAAGTTCCTACAACTGTGCAACATAATCAAAGTTCATAAAATCCCAAGAGAAGTGATTCACCTTTAGCTTTTCCCATTTCTTTACATGATGGAGTGAGTAATTTTTCTCTATGCCACTTGACTCCTTTAGCATGTGGGATGAACCTTCTATCTTGTTGTTGGAGAAATACTTTTCGTTAATCAAAATTAAGAAGATCAAGGTTGAGAGGAATTGATTCATTCAAAAAGATAAAAAAAAACCCTCTATAAAGAGTGGGAGCGAATGAAAGATTTTCAGTGAATGTGCCCTCATCACGACATTCACAAGGCAACATTATTGATAATTTCTTTAAAGGCCTCGATTAACCATCCCAAAGCACCACTGTTGATGATCAATTCATGAGGCTAACTAGAGGTGAGGCCCTTGAATTACTCGATGATGTCACTCTTCATGATTTTTAATATCTTGATATTCGTAATTCTTCACGATGGATACAAGCACATGATAATAAAGCTATCAATTTGCTGACATGGAGAGTCAACCAATTTTGTCAAGAACAAAGACTAGAGAGCTCTGACAACATTGTAGGTTTAAAACTCACTTCGCTTATGAGATTTGCTATGCTTATTACTATTTATAAAGTGCAATTTCTATGTCCAAGATACATCAACTAAGTAAATGAATGTGGTAAATAATTCTCACAACTCTAGCAATTATGGAAATTTTTACTTAAATACACTCAACCCTGGACAGCAAAATCACCCAAATTTCTCATGGTCTAATCAACAACCAACACCCCAAAATTTCGCTTAAACAAATTGACCATCTAGCTTCCAAAAACCCCAAACCCCTTCCCTTATCAAAATCAATTTGTTTTAACTACACTACCAAAAAAATTCAAATATTGAAGGATTCCAATCCTATGCTCCCGAGAGCATGGAAGCCTCCATGCTCTCGGGTGCATACACCCATTTTGTTTTATTTTTTTGAAAATGTTTTATAACACTATTAATCTAGGTGTATTTTACATGCGTATAAATTTTTATCATTTTTTGGAATAGTCTACATATTTATTTTTAATTTTTGAAAATCAGTGACATTTTAGTAATTTTAAATTACCTAAAATGCCACTAATTTTTGAAAATTACAAAAAATACGTAAAATACTAAAAATGGTAAAATTTTATACACATGTTTAATACACCTAGATTAACACTCTTATGAAGAAATTTTAAAAAAAAAATAAAAAAAATGGGTGTATGCACTCGGGAGCATGGAGGCTTCCATACTCTCGGGAGCATACGATTGGAATCCAATATTGAAGCCCTCCTAGAAAATCTCATCCTATCACATAAGAAAATTGAAGAGCTGCAAGGGCAAAGAATTTAGTAATTTGTAACAAATGTTGAGCAATTGCAGACCCTCACTAAGATGCTTGTAAACCAAATTGCTCAATATTCATCTGGTTCCTCATATAGAAATCAAGGCAAGCTCGCTAGTCAACTAGAAGCCAACCTAAGGGAGGAAGTGAATGCAATTACTATCCAAAGTGTAAAGCAGGTCGAGATAGCCCAATTAAAAGAAAAAAGAAATAGATGACGAGCTTGAACAAGAATAGAAGCAAAGTGAGGTATCGAAACAAGAACTAGCACATGAGATGGAGAAGCCTTATATCCCACATCTACTATGTCAACCTCCTTTGCCCTTCCTGCAGAGATAGATATGGGTCAAACTATAGAAGTATTTCAAGCAATTCATCTCAATTCTAAAGAACCTGCATGTCAATGTGTCATTCATTAACATGTTATCTCAAATGCCGACATATGCCAAATTCTTGAAGGAGATCCTATCTAACAAATGCAAATTTGAGAAGCATTGAACTATGACACCCACTGAGGAGTGTGGCCTATTCTACAAAATAAGTTTACACAAAAACTCAAGGACTCATGGAGTTTCTCTATATCTAATACCCTCAACAATGTGAAAATTAGTAAGGAACTTTGTGATCTATGGGCCAGTGTGAACTTGATTGCTCTTTTTGTTTATGAGAAGCTAAATATGGGTAATTGAAAGCTCACATCTGTGTCCTTGCAACTTGCAGACTGCTCAATCAAATATCTATTTGTCAACATCGAAGATGTATTACTAAAGATCAAGAAGGTGTTTATCCTTGTTGATTTTGTTGTGCTTGACATAAGAGAGGATCAGAATATTTCAATATATTAGGAAGACCATTTTGGAGATAATTGGAGCTCTTATAGATTTGAAGAATGGATGACTCACCTTAAATATCAGAGATAAGAAAGTGGAATTCAACCTTTTATTAGCCATGAAGTACCCCTACTTTGATAACTCTTATTTACCGGCCGATGCGATTACAGGAGCACTAACTAAAGGAACTGAAATCTACCTATGGAAGTGTGCACAACCAAAATAGGAATCATTGAGATTTTGGCTCAGAAAGTTGTTGGATGCTATCCGAGAGTAGAAAATCACCATAAGAATTAGAATTTAAAGAATGAAAGAGTCAAGATAATTAAATGGTAACAAAATTTTCTTCTTATTTTGCTCTTAAAAATGATTATTGTAGTTTATTAATAAGAAAGGTTTACAAACAAATTTGAAGGTCAGTTTATAAAACAATGAGTGCATGCAAATCTAAAGGTAAGCAAAAGAAGCAGATCGATGCAAAATCTAAAGACGGCTTAATCGTGGGGATAAAATTACACTCACATTGACGACTATAAACTAAGCGCTGCTTGGGACGCAACCTAAAGCTTGTTTTAGGGAAGTATTAGTTTGATTTGTTGCTTTTGTTTTATTTTTTAAGATTTTGATACTTATTTATGTGGAGTCTTTATGGTTGTTTTGCAGAAACTAGCTCAAAAAAATTGTAATTCAAAATCTCAACACTTTAACAAGGAAATTAACAACTGGCGCCAATTGAAAACACTTGCCAAATTTTTTTGGATATGTGTATGTGATTTAGATAGGTAGCCAATGATTTGTTTTAGACATTAAGCACATTGTTAATTTTAAAAGTGTGGGTATCAATTGCAAGATGATTTTAATTAAAAATATAAGATTCTTTGGAGTTAAAGTTTGATCAATTTTGCATTAACACACTCACATGCATTGAAATTTAACCCCATACTTAACCTGTTTTGAACTATAGAGCAAACCATAATGAAGGCTTGAAATTTATTAAGTATAAAAAAAGGTGGGATTTTGAAATTTTTTGCAAATTTTAAGAACCAGAAAAAGAGAATGATGCTTTCTAGGGTATGTTAAGATGATGACTATGCATATATGTGTCAAATTAATTTCGTACTTTGATCTTAAACTACTACATGAGATCTGCATGTCTGAAAATGAATTTTTCTTCTCACCTATTCTAGAACATATCTCTTAGACTAATTGAAGAAAAATTATAACATACACATGAGAATAGTCACGATAAAGGCAACTTTTTATTTGGATTTTAAATTATATCTTTCTGAATGATTTGTTATTCCTCACTTTGAGCATAAACTTTACTTTTTTCTTTACATTAATATCCTACTTTTGAATTGAATCATCAGTGTAGATCTCTTTTGAGATGAGAGTAAAAGGTAATTAAGGCATTTTAATAATGCAGTGCATTGAATACTTTTGGTATCCCTAGATGCCTTGAAATATGGTGAGGAAAAGTAAGCTGAACTTGGTAAAAAATAAAAAACTAAAAAAGATAAGGGTAATAATAGCTTTTAAAAGAAAAGAAAAATAAGTGTGAGGGTGGTGCATGTGTAGAAGAAGCTCATGCCATTCTAAAGATGATTCCAACTTGAATTTTATTTTTTATGTGGATCCAATGGGTTTCAACCTTGCATTTCAACCTATAAAAGACATCTTAGCCATTCAATTCTTTATGCTATGTTAGTGAGGATGGGAAAGAGAGTGAGGCATACGAAATTGAAGAATTAGGAGTTATTGAGTTTATAATTCAAAGGGGTTGAATCATGTGAATGCACGTGGGTTAAGTTAGGTAATTAGGATATTGATGGTTTTTTGTAACTGCATGTCAAGGAATATATTTGAGAACTTGACGTAGCTACCTAACATTCGATTCTTATTTTCTTGAGATGGAATGTTGGATTTTTTGAAAATTTTTAAGTCCTGAACTAGGTTTAAGTTATTCGTGTTATTTATTATTTGCTTGAGGACAAGCAAAGCATTAACTATGTATCTATTTTGGACCATAATAACCCTATAAAAATAGAGTTATCAATGCTCCTTTTGCACTCATTTGGAATGCTAGTTCAAGAGAAATATATAAATTTGCATTAGTTTTCATCATTTGTATAATTTTTTGCAGTGGTTTTCATGCATTTTAGATTACATCTACTTTAAATTCATTTCATTTTAGTTGTTTTAATTTCATTTGATTATTTAGGAATGTATTTACTTATTTTTACTATTTTGTTGTAGTAAAAAAAAGGAGAGCAATTCCCATGTAATTTCAAGCCAAAAAGAGGATGAAATGAGAAAAATCACTTGAAGCTGTCAAAATAATAATGCTATCTCTAGCCTACCTAAGGCTGTGGCCACGAGTTTGAAGGCCGCGACCACCATTCCACCATCTTAAGAGCTAATCTTTCGATGATACCTAGAAGAACTAAGTTCGCGGTCGCAGCAATGATGTGCGAAATTCTTCACACATGCAAAGCTCCAAATACTATGGGATATAAATAGCACTTTTAGGGTTTGAAGAACATAACTTATAGGGATCGTGGCTATTGAGAAAAAGGGAGAAAAACAAGGGCTTCAAGGCAAGAGAGAGAATCAAGTGGAGACTCAGCTGCTGTAGTGAAAAATATAGAGTTTCATCTCCTCTTTTTCTTTCTCTTCTCATATTTGTTATTCTCCTTACTTCAGAATATTATAAACTTGATTTTAAAGGGATTTAAAGTCATATTTATGAGCTAAATCTTCCTATGATGGGAGATATATAGGATTTGATGTCATAAACTATGTTATTTGGTTTCCTTATGCTTGAACGAGAAAATCATTATGTTGTAGCTTATGTTGCCTGAGATTACCTTTATATATCATACTTAATTCATTTATAAACTTTGCAACCTTGTAGATTGATTAAATATTCTGATTCATGCTTGAAAAAAATGAGATTTGAATAAGATCCATATACAAGGCATGGGTTTTTCCAGCTCTGATTTGTGTTGAATGTTGATATGGATGGGAATATACTTATTAACCTTGTATAATCTTCATTAGGTTATGTGGTTATCAGCCGTGCTTTTCTTAAGCATATGGGAACATAGCATATAACTAAAACATGGTTAAGTTTGTATGTATTGGAAGACATATATGAATATAAATGAACCTAGATTAATAATCTCCACACAAACAACTTAAATGGGATCAAAGTGATATAGTTATAAGTCAATTAATTTGTATCCTTACCTATCTTAATCTCAGAGTAATCTCAACAGTATCCACTCCATTTTGGCTATTTACTATTTTGCTTAGTTTAATTTAATTTAGTTCTTCGAAAATAAATTCAATTTACCAATTTATTTTAGACAATTGAAATTTAAGATACTAATTTGTTTAACACAATTCTCATGAGAAGAATACTCTAATTACTTTTTATTACTTGATCAGCACGTATAATTGCATTAAAATGTACATTTTAATTATACATGTATGCAGCTCATCTAAGGTATGTGTATTTGGGAGCAAAGAATATTAAGAGCATAATATCATCTCATCTAAGCTGCCAATGTTAGAGTTAAAACCTCTCCCATCTCATATAAGGTATGTGTATTTGGGAGCAGAATTATCTCCCCCGGTTATCATTTCAGCAGCATTAGATTCTCTATAAGAAGAAAGTTACTTAGAGTACGTAGATACCATAAGAAAACTATAGGATGGAACATTGCAGACATTCAGGGTGATTACTCGTGAAAATGTGAGTTATAATGACTCATTTCAGACTATTTTATGTGTTAGTCCAAGAGAATATGATTAGTTTGCATCCATTTAGCTTAGTTTTCACTCGCTTTAAATTTTTGGAGCATTATGTAGTTTTTATGCATTTTTTGTATAAAATAAGCATTTTTAGTTTATTTATTTAGTTTTAGTCAAATTTGCAGAAAGGATGGACAATTACAGGCATGCAAGTGAGTCGAATGAAGAACGGAGCCAAGTGAAGAAGCAGGCAGTCTGGTGCATAGGCGCCACCCTATATGCCTTAGCTAGAAGTTCCAGCACCTCACACAGTAAAAAAGCTTCCAATGAGTTGGCGCCTAGGTGCTGCTTCACTATCATACAGAGGCATACTAGAAAGTTTCTAAGTCACGAAACTTCTAGTGAGTTAGTGCCCAAGCGCCACTTCATTAGTAGGCAGAGGAATCCTGAAGAATTTCTAAGTTACGCATCATCTAGGGAGTTGGCACCTAGGAGCCATGGCGAATCAGCACATGTGTGTTTCTGCATGTGTGTCGTATGGGTTAAGTGACTTAAATAGAAACCTAGGGATTTGTTCACGGGGAGAGAGCCAATAGAGCAGCCGCATGGAGAAGGAAAAAGATTCATTTTTAGCGCATTTGAAGAGGAGATCCGATCTCATTGGTGGAAGCTTCTGAGATTTAGTTTTCTCTTTCTCAGTTTTCTTGGAATACTTTCATATGGATGTAATGGATGTTAATATCATGCCTTTGAGCTAAACTTCCATAGATGGAAAGTTAGGATGAATTGATATCTAACTATATTGTTTTGGTTCTTTAAGATTAAAAAATGAATATTGGAATTCTATATGATTATGCTATGTGGATTTATCCTTGCATATGTTGTCTAATACTTTATACAAGATTAGCTACCTTGTAAGAAAATTTAATTGCAAGATTCATCCTTGGAAAAGGAAAAAAATTCCTACTAGATTCATGTGTAGGGCATAGGTTTTTTCTTTTATTAAGGGGAGTTGTTTAATAGATAGGAATATATCGTTAAACTCTATGTAGTCATGAACAAGTTATTTTCCTATCAATTTCATTTCATTTAATTGCATGGGAACAAAACGATTGAATGTTGTGTAATTAGCTTTATATGTATTGGAAGTTATATACAAAGATTATTGAACTAGGACTAAGATATTCCTGCACAATCTAAGGAAAAGGAACTAATGCGATATAGTTTAGATTCAAGAATTCCCAACTATCCTATCTGCCATCCTTATTTGATAGTTCTCTTTTAGTATTTCAACTATTCTGTTAAACTCTTCTCTATTTCTTTTATGCAGTTGGTATTTCTAGCTTTAATTACAAAATCCTTTTTCTACTGACCAAAAGAAATTAAACTAATTAATAATCTTATTAGACCATATCCTCGTGGGAACAAAACATAACTCACTATTTATTACTTAATTGGCATGTATATTTGCGTTAAAACAAGCATTTTAATCAGACATGTACGCAGCTCATCATGGGATATTAGTCCATTCTTTTGCATGCATAAGATTATATTAGAAGAGAATTCAAGGCCTTTCATTGAAGCACAAAGAAGATTGAATCCTATTATGAAAGAAGTAGTAAAAAAAGAGATAATTAAATGGCTTGATATAGGTGTTATCTATCCTATCTCTAATAGTTCCTGGGTTAGCCCAATGCAGTGTGTTCCAAAGAAAGGTGGAATGACGGTAGTATCCAATAAAAATAGTGAATTAATTCTAACTTGGACAGTTACTGATTGGAGGCTGTGCATAGACTATTGGAAGTTGAATAAGGCTACCAAGAAGGACCATTTTCCACTCCCATTTACTGATCAAATGCTAGACAAGCTGGCAGGATGGGAATTCTATTGTTTTTTGGATAGTTATTCTAGCTACCACTAAATTATGATCATGCTCGAAGACCAGGAAAATAGTAACTTTACATGCTCATATGGAACATTTGTATTCAAACGAATGTCATTTGGCTTTCGCAATGCGGCTGTCACATTCCAACGTTGCATGATGGACATTTTTACTGACATGATTAAGGATTTTTTGGAAGAATTTATGGATGACTTCTCAATGTTTTGAAATTCATTTGATAAGTATCTTGGTAATTTATCGAAAGTGTTGCAATGTTGCGAAGACACTAACCTGGCTCTAAACTAGGAAAAATATTATCTTATGATACAAGATGGTATAGTACTTGGGAATGGGGATCTCAAGCAGGGCATTAAAGTCGACAAAGTGAAGATCAAGACAATTGAAAAGCTTCCTCTACCCGCTTCAGTTAAGGGTAATCATAGTTTTCTAAGATATGTGGTATTCTATCGATGTTTTATTGTGGCGCCCCCGATCCGAGGCACCACATAGTCTTTACTCCGGGGTCGAAAAAGGTTGGTAAATGTGACTCAGGATTATTGCCCTGATCACATGACAATTTTTTTTTTCTTTTATAAATATATAACATCAATACAGATAATGTTTTCATTCATCCAACTTGGAAAGCATTTCCCATATCATAGTCTTAA
>JAXCLR010000063.1:25236179-25250214 GCA_035584095.1 Annona squamosa | reverse complement strand
GTTAGCAAATTGTAAGAATGTCTTAGAATTTAATTGTAATACCAGTTGAGATTGTATTGTATGAATACTCATCAAAAAAAATTATTTTTCATACATTTCTATATAAATATTTTATTTTTCAATCATTTCTACGCAATTATTTATGCAACTAACTTATTTATTTTAATTTTATCCTCTTTACTTCTTATCATTACTCCTACTATATCATATTATTTGATAATTTTTATTTTTCAAAACTTTTCATCGAAAATTTTATCTATTCTCAAACACATCACATTATTTGACAACTTCTACTTTTCAAAACTTTTCATTGAAAGTTTTATCTATTCTCAAATACACCCTCAGTCAAAAAGTTTGTTACTAGATTTTACTGCAATGGAGTTTTTGAAGCACGGTAATGGGATTTATCTTGATCAATCTCTAGGCTTCGGATTCTGGCACCTGAGCCTACGACGGGGATCGTTCTTAGCTTGCTCGAGCAATTAGACGGTTTTGGACGGCTTGTCGCTAATTTTGTTAACCTTGACGTTGGTACCCAGCCGTAGCGAAGAAGACCTCAGCACATACCTGCGCTACTTCGGCTTCTGAAGTAGATCGGTGTCATGGAAATTTTGTTCTGCTTTGAAGTAGATGCGCCATTGCCGTTGCCGCTTAGATCCGTCCAGGGTGGTGTTTCTGTTTGTGAATTTTGGCTTTTCGTTCATCACTTGCCAACATGAATCTCCTACTTTTTATTATTCATGCTGTCACTTCTGTGTCCAAGTTTGCTCCAAAATTGCACATGGGGTTTATCTTTCTGCTTGGCCTTTCATCGAGGGCGTGACAAGAAGTAATTTTTCATAGCCAAAGGTAAAAGCGTTGCAGCCATAGCCTTTGTTTCATGCTATCTTGGTCTTCGATGGCTCCATATAGCATAGCGAGAACAACGCCCCGAAACCATTTTTATTCGTAGGTTGCTGAATCCCGCAAGACTTCTAACTTGGGTCGTTCAACTGACGGGGCTTCATGATTTCGCCAAGCTCAGATGAATCTTGGCCGTTGATTAATTTGGGACATCTGCTTCTTCTAATCTTATCCTTCCTGCATCCACCTTCATCAATTGCTTCAAGCCTCAGGCCTCTTTTGTTTTTACGTATTCTGTAATCCAAGCCATGTCTGTATATATAAATATGATCATGTAGTGGGTCCATTGTCCATATCATGCCCCATCAGTAACCTTGTAAATTGGTCTAGCAAATGGGTCCAAAGCAAACATAAAGTATGTTGCAGAAAACGTTCCCATCAAGGTCAATGAAAAAGGGTTTAACTTAGCAATTTTGCTATGCGTAGAAACCATAACAGAAGATCTTATTCTTGGAAATGTTTTTTGTAAGCATCAAATGAAAAATAGACTATTTGTTCAAGGACTAGATCATGTATTAATAGGAAGACATAAAATTTCTATACATTTCTAATTCTATTCTACAAATAGAAGTGAAAAATCCTCTTATTCTAACTAAAGAATTAGTTTAGAAAGAAAAAGAGGAAGAGCAATCTCTTACTACATTAGATTTTTTTATCTGAATAGAGAAGATGAGAATAGAGATAAATTAAATATTAATTAGATATCTCAACCCTTTAAGTGATCTTTAGAAAAGATAAAAGATACACTCGGAAAAATTTTTAGTGGTAAGACCCAATGATAGTCAACACCAGAGTTCAGCTTTTATGGTCATTAACCATGCCGAGGAGGTTAGAGGCAAAACAAGAATGATTATAGACTACAGAGAACTAGATAAAACCACTATGGATGGTGAATATGATCTCTATAATTTTGAAGTATTGAGAAATTGGATTAGAAAAATAAATTCAAAAATATACTTAAAATTTGACCTCAAATCATACTGTTGGCAAATAAGGATGCATCCTAATGTCCATAAGGTCTATATGAATGGTTATTTATGTTATTAATTAAAAAAAATACTCCAAGTATTTTCCGAAGAAGGATGGACAATAGAACACTTAGCAAAGGTAATAGAAATTTTTTTGAAGGAACGCATGATACTATCAGAAAGAAAGATAGCATGCAACAGAAAATTAATTTCTTAGAATTAGAAATTAAGTGAAATAAAGAAAAGCTACAACCACATATAACTGAAAAAGCAACTATCTTCCTAGATAAAATTGAGGATTAGAAGCAAGTTCAAAAGCTTCTAGGAATTCTTAATTACGCCAACAGTTTATTAAAAACTTGACAAAAATGACAAAACCACTGCATGCGAAACTATTTAATAATTTTTGCTAGACATGGGGTAATGAAGATATAGAGTTGGTTAGAAAGTTAAATAAAAAGGTTGGAAATCTCCCAACCCATAGTTTACCATAAGAAGGAGACTATTTAATCTTAGAAGTTGACGCTTTATACTTCTATTGGGGATGCATTTTAAAAACAAAATGAGAAAAATTCTCGAGAAAAGAAGAAATCTACAGCTATTGAAGTGAAACCTTCAAGAAAACCCAGATTAACTGGCTTATCTATGAAAAGAAAGTTTACGCAGTAATCCGAGCCATAAAAGCCAATAAGTTACTTGTCTCATCTAAAGAATTTCTACTTAGAATAGATTCAACTTATGTTAAATATTTTAGAGGATTGCAACTAAAAAAAATTAGGCAAAAAAATTAATTAGATGATAATTATGGCTAGCAGAGCGCAAATTTGAGATGTAACAAATTAAAAATTCTTCAAATGTATTAAACGATTCATTGATAAGAGAACTTGTAGAAATTTATTTTGTAGGAACAAACACTTGTTAGTAATGACTTCAACATTAGTATTTTGTCTTTTTTGTAAAAAATCTGGACATCCAAGAGGAAGTTGCCTAGAAGAAAAAATATAAAAGAATAATGACAGAGATGGAAAAAATAGAGAATTCTATAGTAAAAGCAAAAAAGGAATTCTCTTCTTCAAAACTCAAAGAAGAAAAGAAACAATTGATTTGCTACATTTGCAAAAAGGAAAAACATTATGCTAGTCAATGCCCTCAGAAGCCACAAAAGAAGGCCAAGAAAGCAACAAAGTGAGAAGCCCTGATAATGCTTCAGAAAACAAAAAAATTGGTCCCTTTGAACAAAGTAAACGTTAGAAATTGAATTCAAAATGTTCAACTCCAAAAAAGGAGAAAAAGCAGATCAAGACTGGATAAACGACGTTCAGAACAAAAATATTGAGAACAGGGAAACCTCTAGAAGGAATTCCTCATATAAAGGTTACTAATGAAGAATATAAAGTTCTAAGTCTAATAAAAAAATCTACATCATTTTATAGATCTAAACTTAAGATTAGAATATGGAGAGATGGTTGAGGTGAACTTCACCAGTCTTATATATCCATACAATGGGAGTAAAGAGTTTTATCATCAAGCATATGTAGTTGTCAAGAGTTTAGGAACATACATTGAAAATCTTGGGAAGAAATTTCATAAAAGAGAATCTCAAGTGATTGATTTATAAGATGAACTTAGAACAATCAATTCTAAGAAAGAAATCTTATGTGACATTACTAAAGAGCATGTTAAACAAGTAGACCTAGTAGTCAATGTACCCATTGAATAAATAATAATAAAAAATACAATTTGGAAATTATTTTTAGTAAAAGAACAAGAATTTCTAACTCTAAGGATTCCTGAGGAATTATTCGATAAAATAAACTTTAAAATTTCATTGAAAAATTGAATAGTTAATTACATATGCATAAACTGTCAGAACAAGGAATAGTTAAATTTACTTCCCGAGATAGTTAGATATGTATTTATGTTAATGAGTTACGAAAAGAAATTAATGATAGCATTAATTATCTTTACACTCACCTAGAATAAGGAGAAAGAAGAAAGTTATCGAAACTTTGAACTTTTGATTATGAATGATGGAGAAGGAAGAAACTTACCATCAAGACTAAAATGGTGGGGTTTGGATTAGCAAAGCTTCTCTAAAGAAAAGCATGTTCATGCCCGTATCGGAATTGTTTATGTCATGATTCATGTGTTCAAGGAATATAAGATGGCAATTTGCTAAAGTTTATAGGATCCAAATCATCCAGAGATTTACTCATTGTCATTCTAAATACAACAATTCCAGATTCCGAAGGTATTAATATAACCTATGAAAGTGAACTGGAAGTCTTTGTTGAGCTCGTGAAGGATCCAAAGAATTATTCATTATCTATTTGAAAAGAATGATAGATGATAATTAACATCAGTTAGATCCATTGATGACTATAGAAGCCCATCACGATATAGATATCAGAAGTGAAAGCTAGATACCACACCAATAGACCAACTTACAAAAGCAGAAAGGCAAGAACACATGTTAAGAAATTATGATGATGAGCAAAAAACAAATTCTTATCTTACTAATAACATCATAAATGATAACATGTAATCTAGACAGGCTAGCAACCTACAAATACTTGTCATTCTTATCTTTTTATTTTATTCCTTCTTATCTTCTTTTTTTCACTTTTATAAAAAAAATTATAAGTCACAATGTACCATGTAGCAAAAACTACAGTTGTACTAATTCCTTCCTCTATTATAAATAGGAGAACTCTCCATCTCAAATGGGAGCATGGTATTTCTTCCACACCAGACTTCTGAGAGATTGTAACAAGTAGCCTTCAAGAGCAAACGCAGAGTCAAGTGTGGTAGGTCTATTTGATCGCAAAGTATTGAAGAAGAAAAGAAAGAGGTAAAACTTCTCTCTGTTATTATTAAATCTACTTTGCACATAAATAAATTTCTTTGAGGTCAGGTAATGGAAAAATTCAAGACCAGTACTAAACAAATTAAAAGCTGAAAAACAGATTTAAAGCAATTGAAGAATATTGCACTTAACAACCTTGTTTACCAAGAAGAACTCATTTCTCAGCAAGTCTATGATATAATAGTAGAAATTAGAATAGTTCTACAAGAAATATTAGAAAGGATAGCCAAAAAAGAGCAGAAAGAAATTAACGAAGTTCTTGAAAAAGAAAGAGAAATAGAAGAAGAAATTATAAATGCACAATGAAGAGTTGAAAAAATCAATAGAAACTTTATAATGCTGAACTAGGATATATACATAGTAGTTCATCTACTGTTCTTAGTTATTTTCTAAGAGTAGATTCTTCTTCTGATTCTAAGTAAAGAGTTACTTCTTTTTAATTCCACGCTTCTTGTTGGCCCTTTGTGTAATATAACTTTTAAAATAATTATATGGAGAACATTTCTATGATAAATTTAAAATTATAAATTTTAAACTAATTATATAGAAAATGTTTCTATAATAAATTAAAAATATAAATTTTTAAATAATTATATGAAGAATATTTCTATTAGAAATTTAAAACATGTATTTGACGAATATTATATTGAAATATCTCTATAACAAATTTTAAAATAATTATATCGAGAATATTTTTACAATTTAAAAATGGTGGTAGTGGTAGTGATAGTGATCCTATTATTATTGCCGTATGTAATCTATCATTCAGCTAAAGACACACACCGAGCAAGTTTTTTCTAGTCTGAAATCGATATCAATATTGACCATATATATTCCAATTCAAGTTAAACTTTGTATTAAACCATCCTATATTAATTCATGTCCAAGTTAGAGCAGGTCTGAACCAGGTTAAACATAAAGTTACTTTTGTTCCATTTATTTTTTATGTGATGAGGTGTAATACAATGTGAATCATCTCTTGCATGCTATTTTAATAGAAAATGTTCTTTTAAAGCAAATAAAGAAAATATATATCCGTTTTAGTAAATTTTTTAAGGTTAAATGAATGTAAACAATGTTTATGGCCTTAAAGGAAAAATATACGGATTGAATTTCTGTGATACTTAAAACATTTTAAGATCCATAAATGTAATCTAGGTATTCAAGAGTCATTAATGGTATGATTTAAGTGGATGAATAAGATTAGGACTAATAACCAAGTGAGGTGGTTAAGTTAAATCACTTTTGCCTAATAGGGATTAATGTGTACAAAGAGACAACATGAGGTATGGAAATGATGATTTGCCATGATTTTTAATCCCATTAATTATGATTAAATTGATGATAGTTATGTGATTGATGTAACTATTGTTTGATAACTTGACATCCATAAGGCAGATTGACATCAAATTTGAAAGGTAAGCACAACTTGACATGCTTTACCTCATGGATGATAGAGATTATGTTAATCATGATTAGATTATAATAATAATGATTTAATTTCATGAATTTTCATGAGATAATTTTAAATGATCATAACTTGCATTAAAAATGTCATTTTGAGATGAAAATTTTTATGAACAGCTAAAACAAAGTGCTCTATTGTATGGATGGATTTGATTAAGCCAAATATCATGAAAAATTGCTTAATCATATAAGGACAAAACCGTTTGACTTTTGCTCATGAAAAGTGACATACCATTAATGAACCAAAAGTGATAAGTGACACATGTCAATATAGAATTTGTTAAGTAAGATTTAAGTTAACTAAATAAATAAAAAGTTAACTTTTGAAAAACAAATGGGACATGTGTCAAACAAGGATTCGTTGAGAGAAATGAAAAATCAATGTGTTTAATGCCTTGCTTGAGGTGTCATGAGATGAGAATTTTGAGCGATTTTATGATTTTTTTAAAATGCAAAAAGGCATGAAAGAGGGCTACATCTAGGGACGTGAATAGGGCAGGAAGTGGGGGGCTCTTGATGTCCACAAAATGCCAAAATGAGGCGACCCCATGTGGACTTGATGGTACATTGACGTTGGGCATATTTTTGACATTTAAAAATTACAGATAAAATGAAAATCTTAAGGGATAAGTAAGATAGCTCAATTGTTAGATAAACATCAAATTTATTAATTCAAAAATGATGTGGAAAAAGGGTTAAAAGCACCCTTATAAAAAGGAACAGTGAACAGCTTGGAATGTCCCTTTGATAGAGCTTGGGCGTCCATATTTCTTGGACAACAAGTTAAAGAAAAAATAAAAAAAGCAGTAGGGTGGATGACCAAACAAGGAAGAAAAAGAAGAAGAAAAAGAAGGAGAAAAGGAGGGTAGAAGAAGAGTAACCAAGCTTGAACAAAGATGAGAAAAAATTAACAATTTCAAGTAGGTATTAAATCAAGTTTCGGTTTGATAAATTCTAAGTTTTCTTTCTCAATGAATGATTCATACAATTGATTCATTACAAACCTTAAATGATGATTCAAGGAGCCCTTGATAAGGTTATTAAAGGATAAATGAACTAGGAGATTTACTTTAAGTATTCAAGGAAGGACGTGTGATTTAGGGTTGATATGCGCATGATAACTATGCTGAAATTTTGATTAATTCTAGTTTAAGTTGCTATTGTAACCCTTTATTATATGTTGACTATGTGAATTATTTCCATGATTAGATGTTAAACTAAGCATGTTTAATGGACCTTAGGAGGGCGAAATGTAGAGTTGACAACTTGGTGCAAAATTCTACTCATGTTAGGTGGAATTGATGCATAACCTAAAAAACATAATAAATGGATGATTAGGAGGATAAAATACCCTAAATATAGGGTATTATGGATGTCTAAAGGGTGGAATTAAGAAGGGTAAAAATCTGTTTTGTAGAGCCTTAATGATGTGGACTTCCAAGGTGGAGAATAGAGGGAGGAAAGTTGCTATATTGGAAAAATTAATTGAAAAAATTTGATTTCATGATTATACCTTAAATAATGTGTAAAAAAGTGCTTAAGTTAAGCCAAAAAGGAGAGAAAAAATTCTGTTTTATATGAACTTATTTAACATATAATAGATGTGTGATTAAAGGAGTGCATATGAAGGGTATGGATGGCAAGAATGGAAAACAAAAAAATATGATTAGCTAAGGTGCAAAAATGATAGGAAAATATGAGAAAATGAGAAAATATAGGGTTGTTTTGAGAAAATTATAAAATCTCAAAAATTTGAGATTGAAACTAGTATCTCTAACTCTTAAGTAGGTGCCTTAAATGAGCACTAATGCGAAAATGCAAGTATGGGTGTTAAATGACAAGTGAGAAGTGTTAAACTTCCATATGATGAGCTAAACTCAATGATTAAAATAAGCTTGGAAACTTACCCTAAATAAAGTTATCAAAATGAAAGGAATGGATATAAATGAACCATAAGTCACACTAATGTGTGTTTTGAAAAGTTGATACCCAACTTGAAAGAAAAGTGGATTAAGTAAGTTGATGTAAATTCATGTGGATTCATGTAGGTTGGAAAACACTAAGGGATGCAAGCATTTGAAATTCTATGTATATAAATAAAATATTATTTTTATTTATTTAGGTAAAGGCAAGGAAAAGAATGGAAGAAGGGGATTGAAGTTATCACAGGTACGCAAGCAAACTTTTCAAAATATTGATTTCCTCATATGTGTTGAAATGATTAAAAATGTTTATGTTGATACTTTTATAAATTTCTTGCAAGAGGGCAAACATAAGTTTTGAAAATTATGACTTAAAAGAAATGTCTTATGGATTGTTTCACTGTAAGTAAGAAACACTTCTTAAAATAATAATTTTATTTCAAGTGTTGCAATGATTGAAAATGATTTACGTTGATGATTGAAAAAGTTGCTTACAAGTAAGCAAGCTCTTTAAGATGCTATTTTCAAAAGGGATTTTATAAAGAAAAAAGGAGTTTGAACCTTTTCACAAAGAAATACTTACAAACAAGTGTTGAGTTTACTCCCACGGGATTTTGTGAAAAACAGGAATATTTATGAAAGAAAATAAAAAGGGATTTGATTTATAGAGAGAAATTATTTTTGTCTTGACATGACACTTGAAAATCAATAATAATTGAAAAATGGTCCAATTGTTTGAAATAGTTTACTATAAAAGTTTTGATTTCCTTTCAATATAGAAATACTTTAAAAATGCCTTGAAAATGTTTACATGGGTGTTCTAAAGAGGATTTAAGGGTGGCCAACATGGTAAGTTAATTTCACAAAATAAATTAATTTCAATTTGCTAAACAGCATACAAAGGGTTATGAAAGTTCTTATTTACCTAAACGAAGGACAAGAACGATATGTGGACAAAAGTATATGATTCTAGAGTGGATCAAGAAGGATGATGCCATTGCATATCCTTGGTGTGTGAAAAGCTCCGAAAAAAAGAAATAAAAAAAGGATTAGTGAGAAGAGCTTTCTCTCTTTGAATATTGAAATGCCCTTTATCATGATAATTTTAAGATTTATTACAAACAATGTTTTTAAAAAAGATTATTTTCTCGAATGTTACAAATGCTTATCAAAATATTTTACTTAAAATATTTTTAAAAATATTTAAGGGTAGTCATTTTAAAACTAGATTTCAAATATGTTAAAGTGGGTGTACCCACTTTTCAAGATGATTTAAAAGGATACGGACTGTAGTCTGTGATATTTCATGAAATCATGCTAGCATATAGACATTTATGATGATGTATGATGAACCAGAATAATGGATAAGTCAATTGTAGAGACGGTCGGAGATGGACCGGGGCTCACTTTACATATAGCCAAGTTACTAAGGGATGGTAGGATGCCAACAATGCCCTCCCTGAGATAGAAACAAGTTTATAGAATAGCCATCTAGCTAGTGTGCTGTTACATGATGGGTTCTCTTTTAAAAGGTAGAATGATCAATTGGTAAGCGTCACTATTGGATGAGGAAAAATATATTTGCATATGTTTTGCTTTGAAAAATTTAGAAAAGTGGGATGTGAAATTATTCTTGCAAAAAGATTTTCCTAAATGATATTTTATGAGCCTATACAAAAAGTTACCCCAAAAATAGGGTATTTACACGAAAAAATATAAATATCAAGGTTGAGATAAAATATTTTCTATGCTTATGCTTTCATGAAAAAGATTATGTACATATACCTTATTGTTTTGAACAAGCCCCAAAATGGGATTATGAAAAATGAATTACAAGAAAAATAATTTAGTACATAAAAATGTCTGTTGCCAAAAAAAGTTTATGTGATGAATGTTTTAGGACATAAAAATGTCCACCGCTAAAAGGGTTTATATGGAAAAATATTTTAGGATATAAAAATGTCCATTGCCAAAGAAAGTTTATGTGATAAATGTTTTAGAATATAAAAATATCCATCGCTAAAAGGGTTTATATGGAAAAATATTTTAGGACATAAAAATGTCCACAGGCTAAAATGATTTATGTGAAAAATATTTTGGGATATAAAAATGTCCATTGGAAAAGGGGATTTTATGTAAAATGTCTTGAAACATAAAAAAAATGTTTAAACAAGAAAAAAAGGGATTGCTTAAAAAGGTTTATATGTGTATGCAATGCCTTTATAAAACCCAGACATTGAGCCTTTATGATGAGATCTTTATGAAAATTTTTTACAGAAAAATGCTTGCTTAACAATAAAATGCTTGCTTACTGAGTTATCACTAGGGGTGAAAATTTAGGCGGGTTGACCTGTGACCCGGATTTGACCTGACCCATTTTTGGCCGAGTAAAACCAATATATTTTTTATCTGGTATAAGGATGGGTCAGAAATTTTGATCCCAATTCAAAAATAAAGTCAATGTGGGTAGACCATATCTCGACCCGAAGAGTCTGACCCGCCCTCGCATATATTAATTTATTAAAAATTATAAGTCTATATTTAAATATTATTATTATTATTTTCTTTTAAAATTCTCACTTTTTTATAATCAACTCTATTGACAATAGAAGAATCAATTTATTCAGAAAGTAATATTTGATAGGTATATAAATTCTTAAAATTATCTTATTTGGCCTGTATTTTTGACCCAACCCATTATCCCGAAACGGTTCGATACCGATCCGAAGTTTGTCCTGGAACCTATTAAAAAAAATGAGGGTCAAACTGTCTTTATCCCGACTTGGTATAAAAAGAGGGTCAAACTCAATTTTTAAAAAGTAGGGTCAGGGTTGGGAAAACGTTAACCCAGTATGGCCCACCTCGATTCCCACTCCTAGTTATCACTCACGATTTATTTTCTTAAACTTTAGATAGGTACCAGAAAGCTCAAGAGGTAAAGAACCTGAGCAATTGAGAAAATGTATGAGATGATATTCATGCATGTGCTATGATGATTAACTATGATGCATGGAAGGATATGATTGGAAAGTTTTAAGGTATATTAAAGTATGTGAACTTGATGATAGTTCTAAATGCTATGTGTATTGATGATTTAATGTATGCACACAAGTATGTATGTTAAATATTTGATGATAAATGTATTTTATAAGATTATGGCATGACCAAGTTGATAAAATCGATGATGTAAGAAAGTAAGATAAAAGTTTATGAATCATATGTAAAGTTGATAACAATTGTTAGGAGATGAGTTTATGAAAATGTATATAAGAAAGGGGAACTGAGTGGTATTTTTAAATACTAAGTGCTGCGATTTAAAAGTGTACCGCTGCTTATGATATGAATGGAGTGAAATGTAAAGAAATGAAATGATGAAGGAAAATGAATGAAACAAAAAAATTGGACGAGATTCAATTAAGAACCTGACGTGTGATCAGGGCAACAATTTTGATTTATATTTATCAATCAATAAGATCTTGGAGTAAGACTCATATTGTGATGCCTCGGGTTAGCGGCACCATAATTTCAATCATTTTTATAAAGAAAAAAGAAATTAAATAGCATTTATACTTTTATATTTTGAAGTCTTCACTATCTATATGACAAATATGTATAGAAACACTAAAAATAGATATATCTATATAACCCATAAAACTTACAAATTTTAAATTTTGGAATCTCAAATAAGTACATTTGGCGAATATTATTTATGAAGATCTTATGGAATAAATTATTTATTTTAATATGCTACCAAAGATCATTTCAGTCAAATTCTTTGATGAATTGTACCTGCTTAAAGACATTTGTAATTATGAATAAATTGCGAAAAATGCACAGATTCATCTAGATGAAATTTAGTTTCTTATTTAAATAAATAATTCTAGGTTGATTAGGTAGATTAAATTTTCTTTTAAAGGTGTTGGTTGTTCTTATTGAAATAATTTGAATTTTCATGTCTTTTAGGGTTATTTGATAGAATAAAAAGATTAAAAAATTAAAAAAACTGATTTAATAGTGTGAGGGTAGGTTTTTAAATAGACAATATGGGTTCATTCATTCTCGAACCCGGTATTAATAAACTCTAGATTTGGCCAAAACTGGGTTTTTTAAGGTACCAACTGGATTGGAAAAACTCACTCAGTTTGCACCCCTAATCTTGTTGATCTCCTTTTGTAATTTCAAAAGAACATAAATTTAATGAAAGCATCTCCAATTTTAATAACATTTTGATGATATGATTTTTGTGTGATATTATTTGAGGCCTTTGCTCATACATTAAAAAATCATGAACATGCCAACAAAGAAAGAGTGTAACATAATGATAATAGCATACCTAACATATATCTCAAGTATTACATTATACATGTAAGCAGGGATTTCAACATTGCAACTATATGAGGGTTAAACTTTAACTAAATCTAACAGTGCCCTCCAACCTTATATCGATGCTTGTTTCTCACATGCCTTACAGTCATAAAGGTTGACGATTATAATACTAGTGCTCTTACCACATTGTTTACAATGATATATCCTGATAACTATATTTTCTTCTTTTTCTTTGTCTATACGAATGAAAGTTACCCACGCAGCTTCAGCCTTTGCTAGATCCTGAGAAGTTTAATAATAAACTCCTTTAAATCCATTCACTTAATCATGTGCTTCCAGCCAAGATGTGTATATGCAGGCACACGACCTTTGAACACAACATAAGAACTCACCATCTTGATTATATTATCTTTCACAAGTATAAGTGAATATATATATATATATATATAAGAGCAATGAAGACTTTGAACGACATATTCAAAGTGTCCTGGAATTTGTTACTCAATAAGAAAATTAAAAGAATGAATACATCAACCAAAGTCTACCATAACAACATGAATACTGCAACAGTGACAATCATATTGGTGACAACAACATAAAATACCGTATCACTTAGTATATTTATATAAATAAAACATCCTCAAATTGAACACACGATAAAAAGCAACTAACCAAGCTAGATAGAGTTTGTACGATAATGTTTTTGAAAATAGGTAAAACTCAACAGTCTCGTTTAATCTCATCTAGCATAAGTTCCCAGGCATGACCATTTACATGTATAAAGAGAGGTGCAAAATGAGTGTTCTTGTTAAAGTAATAAATAATCATTACATAGTCATCATTGGTTAATCCTAGGGACCCCAACAACTTAAGCAATGAATGATAGTCCTCTTCCTATTTTTGTTTGAGAACATGTGTATGTGTCACATGGGTAGGTCGAGCTAGAATGGTCTACACTATGCCAACGAACTTTTCATTAGTGCTTGTGGCCATCCGTGGACACTTCTCGTAGCTCTATGATTGATGTTGTTTGGATATGGTCCACTAGCTTGTGACGACACATTCAAGTGGCTAGAGAACCTCCTATTGGGGTCTTAGATGAGCATGGTATGGTAAAACACCAGAAGATCCAATGGCAGGCTTCTCACGGTGTGACTCTTCCATCCTAACACACCTTCTCCATTTTCATCAGCCTCACTGCCTTGATCCACATCACGGCGTGAGTTTCCAAAACTTGTGGTGAATGCTCGTGTAACAACCAGACCCAAGTAGAACTTGTATTTATGTATTTGGATTGAATTTATAATTTATGTGAGATTTGATTCATTTATGAATGATTCTTATGATAATATTTTGCAATTAAGAACTTGATTAAAAATAGAAGTTGGAACAAATTGCTATGGTCAAGTGGTTTGTTAGGGATAATGAATGGATAATGTGCCATGAATAATTATCTTAATTATCATGATTTAATTAATGGAAAAGAGGAGGGCAATTGTGGCGCCCCGAACCGAGGTGCCTAGAAGCCTTACTCCGAGATCGTTTTGATTGGTAAACGTGACTCAAGATTGTTGCCCTGATCA
>JAXCLR010000063.1:25199001-25213360 GCA_035584095.1 Annona squamosa | reverse complement strand
ACCCTATCTTCGCTCCAAATTTTTGATGTTTTAGCATAATTCCATTTAAACATTATATCTATACTTATTTTCTCATGCTTGAGAATTATATAAGCATGGTTTTACCTTACTTAACATCCAAAAGAAATTTAAAAAGAAATTACTTATCCAAAATGGAGATACGCCTCTTTTTCTCACACTTTCTCTCTCCAATTTTTTCCTTCTTTCTCTAAAGGCCAAAAATGAATTTTAGGGGTGGGAATGCTTGAATTTCTCAAGCTTAGAGTGCCTTTGGACACCCTCCTAGCCCCCTATTTATACTTTTTGATTTTTCACAAGATTGGATTTTACCCTCTAGCTTCGAGGTATTTAATTTAAATTGGTATTTCTTTTTAATTTTGAAAAATGCTTTGAGCCATGTGCTTTCCACTCTAGGCCTACTCCAGCAACCCTATTGCAGCCCTATTTTTAACCTTTTTTTTAATTTTTAAAATTAATTAAATTAAGCTAAATTAATCCTAGCCATTGATCTTTGATTATGATGAATTTTGACTATTGATTTTGGTCAACTTTTCCAGCTGATCCCCCTGCAACATCCCTGTAGCAGCAGCCATTGCATTTAATTTTTTTATTTTTATTTATTTATTTTATTTAAAAAGTCAAAAGTAGCTTTTATTAAAAAGTTAGCTACTTTTTTATTTTGTTCTAACATTTCATCTTGACCTTTGATTTATGATTTTCATCACATGTTAACCCATTCATCATGTCCATCATGAATTTTTAACCATTCATAAAAATTTCATCGAATTTCGACGCCCAAATTGCAATTTATGAATTTTTTTCTATTTTTCCACCAAAATCCAAATTTATATTAAAATATCCAAAACAATTGCTATTTTGTCTTGTAGTGATTAAATCTTTATTTTTGTCTTTTTGTGATTAAGTTAATCCAAGTGATTAACTCTTAATATGTGTCTTAGCCCTCAATTACTATTTACATGCACTATTCATGTGCACTATTCATGGGGTTAAATTCCTAATTGCATTATTTCAATCTCCAATACACATATCTATAATATAATTCATGAATTTTCATTTATTCATACAATAATTACGAAATTACAAATATCGAAATGACGCATATACAGTTGAAATGACGCGTGTACGGTCGGGGTTTCACAATTGCTCTGATTTTGAAATAAAATAAAATTAATTCCTTGATATGTCAGTTTTATCAAGTAATTTAGGACAAAAATTCAAGTATTTTCAATGAGTACATGTTCAAAAATAAATTTAATATCTAATCAAGGTTAGTTCTTTTCCAAACACAAAGATTTTCAAATTCCAAGTATGGTTTGCTTATAAGACATACAAAAGTTCAAAGTGGAGTCTCAATCAATCCAATATTAAAATTTATGCAAGATTCACCAAGAATTTTCAAATTATTTTCAAAATGTGACAAAAATTAAAATCATCAAGGTAGTGAAAGTCAGAGAGAATTAAAGCAACGCATTCACCCCCCACACTTAAAATTGGCATTGTCCTCAATGTAAATCATGTCATCAAAATGATATATCAAAATACATGGAGTACTTGTAAAAGATGTGAGATTTTAACTTCCCTATTTTGTCGAATTGAACCAAATTTCCATCTGATGGTGCTTCTTGTCCAAATAGGCTCTGCGAAATAACAAATAAAGCTTGAAATTAAAAAGTATCAAAATTCTAAAACAAAAGAAACTAAAAGAAAAACTAAAACTAAAAATCCCCTGAAAGAAAAAGAAAAAGTCTGGGTTGCCTCCCGAACGTGCTTGGTTTAAAGTCATCAGCCCAACTACAATTTGATCATCTTATGTTAACCAACTCCAACTTTCACATTCTCTCGATTCTTTTTCTTGCCTCCAGATTTTCTCACATTTGTCGTTCTTTGAATTGGCATTCATATTTGCTTCAGAACTTTTCTTGTCAATGAACTGCTGCAATTAGTTTTAAAAGAACGATAAGAAGGAGAATGAATTGTTACCAATTTGTTAGCTTTTATCTTTCATTTATCAAATTTCTGTTGTTTTGATCTTCGCTTTAAGTGTTGCCATAGATTCAGCAACTTATTGGTTCAAGTCTTTCGCAGTTTCTCCTTTACTTATGTAGGTCCGACTTAAGTTGCTTGAAGTTCCTTTGTTTGTTGACTCATTGACCATGTCAACCCGTAAACAAGAGTTATCAAGAGAACGATTTTTCATGGCTGAGAAAAGGTTAAATTCCACTTTTTCATCTCTAACTATTAGAGAAAGTTGATCGTTCTTAACATCTATGATGACTCCAGCAGTGGCTAAGAAAGGTCATCTAAGAATGATTGGAATTTGGTACTCTTCTTCCTTGTCGAGGATTACAAAGTCAACTAGGATGAATAGGTTGCCAACTTTCAAAGGAACGTCTTCAAGAATGTCAACTGGGAATTTGCTTGATCGATCGGCCAGATGGAGAGATATAGAAGTTGGTTTTGGATTGCCCATGTTCAACTTTTTACAAATGGAGAGAGGGATCGGATTTACATCAGCTCCTAGATCACATAGCACCTTGCTAATTTGAACATTCCTAAGAGCACAAGGAATGGTGAAACTCCCGAGGTTTTTAAGCTTTTCAGGTAGCTTATTTTGCAAGATGGCACTGGACTCCTCAGTGCATACAATGGTTTCATACTCCTCAAGCTTTCTTTTGTTGGATAGTGTCTACTTTAGGAATTTTGCATAGGCAAGCATTTGGGAGAGCATATCAATAAAAGGTACGTTGATTAACAGATTTTTGATAGTGGAGATGAACTTCTAGAAAATTGCTTTTGGAGCTTGGCCTATTACTACCTTTGTGGTAAAGGAAGAGGAGGCTGGTAAGGAGGTGGCGGGATGTACGGCTTCTCCACCACTGGTTCGCGTTGTGGCTCTTCTTATTGCTTCTGTACCTGCTCGACCTCCTTTTCAATGTTAATTTGAAGTGGTTAAGGTGGGTCAAGCTGCTTTCCACTTCGTAGGGTAACTACTTGCACTTGTTCCGTAGGGTTTACTTCAGGTTAACTAAGGAGTTTGCCCTGGTCTCTACAGGATGAGGTAGTGGCTTTGGGCAATTTGGTTTTCAAGCAGTTTGATATGAGTTTTTATTTGACTCATTTCTTCAAGTAGTTTGTCAATCAAAGGATTAGACGATTGTGCTTAAGGTAGTACAAGTAATGTGGGCTGAGTTTGGTATGAGGGAGGGTTCAGTGATTATCTTTGGAAACCAGGTGGCTTGTTGTTTTGGGCATAGTTTTGGGCATTTAACTGATTTGTTCAAGAAAAATTAGAGTGGTTTCTCCATCTAAGGTTATAAGTGTTTGAATAGGGGTTACCATATGTGCGAGAAGTATTCTGATTGTTGATTTCATTGACCTACTTGCTTGTGGTGTCTTGGATGGCGAAACTACACTCAGATGTGTAGTGTGATGCTCCTCGGATCTCACATAAAATTTATCGATAAGAAGATGTGCCTCGGTCCGTGGGTTCCTACTTCTTTTGCTGTAAAAGTTGTTCAAGTTTAGCATGCAAAAATTGATCAAGTTTAGCATGAAGAGAATTTATGGATTCGATATCATATACAACACCTCATCGAGAGGGTCCTTGGATGTCATCGTTTGAGAATCGTAAAGAGCGAAGTCATCGAGGAGTTCGAGAGCCTCCTCATCAGTGAGTCGGATGAATCAATCACCAACGACTGAATTGATGGCACTTTGGGTAGGTCAATCGAGTCCATTGAAAAAGTTTTCAATAATTTCCCCCTGCGAGATGTCATAATGAGGACACTTGCGCTACAGACCTTTCATTCTCTCCCGCGCATCGCAAAGAGTTTTGCCATTTTTTTGGATGAACTAATTGATTTCTTCCCTAATTTTCTTGGTTTTAGTAGGTGGAAAGAATTTCTCCAAGAAGGAAGTAGAGAGCTGTCCCATCTATTGAAGGTGTTGGGTAGCATAGAATAGAACTACTCGCTTGCCTAGTCACAAAGAGAAAATGGGAAAAGCTAAAGATGGATTACCTCATGCGGGATATTTTGTACCTTGATTATGTTGCACAGTTGCAGGAACTTAGTTATGTGTACGGTCAAGTTTTCAGTGGGTAGTCCTACAAATTGATCCTGTTGAATCATTCAGATAAGCCCAAATTGAGTTCAAAGTTTCTTTCACCAATTTCTAGTTCCATGATGTGTAATCGAAAGCGTTGAGGGTTCAAATGGTTTCGATCACTTAAAGTTACCTTTCTTTGAGGAGCATTGTTCTCAGACTGGCCTTCCTCCTACTCTTGTTGAGATGTGTGTTAACTATTGTAGTCTGCCATAGTTTCTTATGAAGATTGCTGATTTTTGTACTCCTGAACTCTTCACCTGAAAGAACGTTCAATCTCAAGGTCAGCAATAAAGAGTTCTCAGCTAGTTATTTTGTAAACTCCAAGTATGCAAGTGCATACAAGGAAGAGAAGAAACAAGAAGGAAGAGAATGGATAGAGACAAGTGCATGCAAGAAAGTATGCAAGTGCATACTATAGTGAAACAAGTATCCAAGTATCCAAGTGCATGCAAGCAAGTATGCAAGTGCATACTATAGTGAAACAATTAGCAAGTTCATAGAAGAAAAGAAAAATTATGAAAGATAGACAAAGAAGAAGGAAGAGAATGGATAGAGACAAGAAAAAGAAAACATTTAACAATAAAATTTGAAGTAATGTTGAATTCCCCGGTAACGGCACCAAAATACTTATTCGCAATCTTACTGCAAGTGCACGGGGTCATTGATTGTAGTATATAAATTATCAATCTATAGGGAATTCAGGACTACAAACTTTGCTTTTTAAACACTTTTTTATCGAATATGAAGAGAATATAGTGAACAAAATGGAATAGAAAGTAGAAAAGTGAGAAGAGAAAATAAAACTAAAAACTAGAATGAGTAGTAGAAAACAAAGATTTGAGTACCTAGGATCTGGAATTTCACATGCGACTTTTGTAACCGGTAGTGGTATAATTATTTCATCCGGATATTATTTGTTAAAGGAGAACAAATCCTAATTTATCCTTGCACCTCTCAAAACCTACAAGGTGTACCCTAATTTTTTTAACCACCTATTCTCATGAGGATTAAGTTAATTAGAATTTATTAAGTTCTTAAGCTTGTTTATGAAATTTCTCAAGGTCATCATGTCTATTCTCATAGTCTTAAATTTCCACGTTTAATATCTTGATTACTGTATGTTAGATTTCCACCTCTCGATTCTATCACCTAATGTATAGAATCATGCCACAGTACAGGCCCATGTACAAAGCCAGCATTAAAATTACAAGATATTAAATTAACAATAATATCTATCATAAATAAATTAAAACTACACACCATGCTACATTGTATACATGCTACATCTTAAATCCAAAATTTAAAGCTTGGTCGAGCATATTTAAGTCCAAAATAAATTTAAAATTCAACTCATCTTAAACAATGCAATTAAAATTAAAAAGAGAAAAGATAGAAAAGCTTATTAGTTTGAAGCCCTGATGGTGTGTCGACTGCCTTAAGCAACTCGTCACATCTCCTCGTGCCTCATGCTCTACACCTTCTCCCACTCTCCAGACCTCAACCCAAGCTTCCAGCATGTTCTTCTAGATCCTTAGGACATTCCCCACAAGTATTTATATAGCGATGAATAGTGCACATGAACAGTAATGCAAATAGTACACATAACAGCACGCAAATAGTGCACATACGAATAGTTGCACATGAACAATAATGTGTATGAATAGTTGTGCATGAATAGCAGCACATGTGAATAGCAACTGCGTATGTATAGTGTCTTGCTTTAAACGTAGTTTTTCTTCATAAATAAGTCTTGAATTTGCAATTTACTCCTGCTTTCATCAAAGCTTATCAATTTGTTTATGTTGTATACTAAAATTACATACATTCCTCCTATTTTACACAAATCAGTCAATTGTGAGTGTTTTATGTTGTATAAAGCTAAATTAATCAAAATATGATTCAAAATACCTTAAACACTCAAATTCTTCTCAATTAATAATCAAATCCATAGTACAAAAATGACTCAACGATAAGTGAGGTGGGACATGGGAGGTTCCCCATACACTAAAGGGGCCTAATTAAATAACCATAAAATCCACTTCAAGACCTCTTTTCTAGACACCAACCTTTGGTAGTACCATAGAAAAAATTCTTACCAAAAATTTATTTAATCATAGAATAGGGTAATACATCGTAGTGACACAAATTTGCATGCTTAAGATATTATATTTCATAATTTGTGGTATAAACATAATTAATCATGATATAAAATATGCATGTTGTGAAAATCATCAATTTTGAGTCTCAAATCAGAAATCTAATTGTACCATTGCATCTAGAGCATCAAAATTAGTAAAAATTGATTATTGGATCATTAAAATTAGATTTAAAATTAGCAAAATATATAAACAATAGTATGGACGGCTCAAATTTTGCCACATCATTGGAGGGGTGAGAATAACTAGTGACGTTTTGTAATTTCTATATTCTAGTTTCTTTTAAAAAAAATCTCCACACTAGAGCCGGTGGGTGAATCAGTAGCACATCCGTGACATATGGGCACACCATACATCTCACACAATTTATTCAGTTTTAAAATCTAATTAATAATATTTTAATGATCCAATCCATTGTAAAATTCCATAATCATGTAATTATCATAGTGGAATACGTGATTTGCATAAATAATTCAAATAATTTATTAATTATCAACAAGATGGTAATAAAATGAATTATCACATAATTAGCATGTCATAAGATGTTGTAGGTATATAGAAAATTTCTATTTACCTTGATTTTCTTTCAAAGATATATGTTAACATTATATAATTCTAATAAAAATTTAAAATATGCTGATATATGACAAATCATATCAATATGCAACTAAAGAAGATTCCTTTCAAAGGCAGAGATGGATGAAAAAAGGGGGAATTTTAACGACATGTGTGATTAATTATAGGGATTATTTTAATTGATTTTTCAGTGATCTGAGCCTACCATATTCTCTGCAAAAATCCGACCTATAATTGAAGACCCCACTTGCATATATTTTGGATATCATAATTATGTAATCTAATGACTTTAATCTACCCACTCTTCAAAAAATTGAAGCAACATAGATAATATAATGGGTCCCAAACATACTTCAATTCGAGAAATGCAGTATGGTAAACCCGTATAATATGCTTGAATTCTTTTCAAGTTATTAGTGATGTGTGGTTTTCACCTGTTTTTCACAAACATGTATATACATGCTTAAGAAATGAACTAATGAATTTTAAAAAATTAAGGCATGCATATAATCATAACTAAGCAACTAAGCTATGACACAGATCAAACTCTAATACCAATGCCAAAAAATTAGGATTTACCATATAACTTATTTAGCGGAAGCGGAAGCGAAAAGATCGAAAGGCTATGCCTTAAACTTTATCGCTCGACCGGATTGAAATCACAAGATTAGAGACCAACCACACTACCACAACTTAGATGTCACTAATCTTTAAAAGGGTTTAGGAAAACTCTCGAGGGATTTCTCCCGTATGCTCTAATGTGTGTTTCTCCCGGAGTCCTCATACATATTTGTAACTTGACTGAGAAAGATACTCAATAGCTACACAAGAGCTATCTCACTACAAGTATGTTTCCACACGTAGTGTATCCAAGTGGGACTATATTTTCCAATACCAGTAGGAGTAGAAAACTCATTATGGGCTTATAAGACTTCCGTTCCTAATATAATTCTAACAATAACAAAGTGAGGTTCCCTTCATATCAATGGTACCTTCTTTACCTTTTCTCATATTTTGGTTCAGTTTGTACGTAAGCTAACCATGGCAGCAAAACCATGTTTTCCAACATTTCTTATTCCAACAAAAGTAATATTGCATTAACATGGGATATTTTGGTTGTTTAAAAAAATATGAACCTCCCATCTTTAAGTGCATTTTAACCATGTCAAAAAAGTACAGATGGAATTTTTCCTTTTTTAAAAGTTGGCAAATTAAAATAGAACAATTAAGAAACATATGAAAAATGGTACAAATGAGAAACATATGAGGCTTAAAATACAAATAAATAAATTGAAAGTTTTAAAATACAAACATGCAAACTTAGGATATAAAATACAAAATATCTATTGCAAGTTTATCATAAATATTTTTTAGTCCCAACGATTTACAAATCTAGAAAACTTAATATGTGCTCTAATCACATGATTTATTTTCACTATTACAGATGTTGTAATAGGACTTACATGCTATAGGTTGCAATCAAGTCTATTAGAGTTGAATTAATATTAACAAAGTATCTCTAAAAAAATTAATAGCAAAGTGAGGTTTTCTTCATATCTTCTTTATACTCTTTGCATAACTCGACCTAAATATGTTGACATGACCTAGCACATTGATGTGGCATGTTGAATTTTTGATCATCTGATGTATCAGTAAAAATAGTTGAAGTGACTGGGTTGACTTGTTGACTTTGATTTATTGACAAAGGTGGGTAATTATAATTTTAAGAAAAATAAGCTTTAAAATGTATTTAATTTAATTTGTAATTTAAATTAAGAAATTATTAAAAAGCTAAGATGGTTAGAAATTGTGGCAAGTAAATTAGAGGTAGTAGGTTTGAATTACATCTTAGTAGAATTAGATAAATTTTCTTTTAGCAATTTATCTATGTAGGGCCCACGAAGATATGAGATTTGATTTTTAAAATTTTAAAATTAATAGCTAGAGAGAATCTTAGGAGGATGTCGTCAATGTGGATTAGAGGGAAAGAGGAGACATGTGAATTAAGAGGAATTTGTAAAAGTTTTATTGGTTTGGGATTAGTGAAAAAAGAAAAGGATGAACAAAGAAAGCTAATGAAGGGAGGAATTCGTTATGAATTGAGAATGAGAAAAAGAAGAGTTCTTTTCATTCAGAAAATCCTTCCAGGTTCTACGAAAGGGTAAGTGAGGAAATAATTAAATTGTTAAGACATGTATATTATACGGAGTAGATTATCTAAAAGATTTATGAGAATTTATGCTTGAAGAAATTATTTGTTGGAAGAAATAAATTTTATTAATTATTATTTATGGAGGATTAGGGGTGCAACTCTAGCTCATGAAACTCAAGTTTACCTCAACCCTAACCCTAATCCTATTTATAAAACACCAACCCTAACCCTAACCCTACGTGTAAAACTTAAACTCTAACCTTATTTTTGAAAATCAGGTTTGGGTTGAGTTTCAGGTTGAAATTTAGGTTGATAAATTTACATTTTATTTAAGAGTGATAGGTTTAAAATTTTATATAAACGTATAATAATAACAAATCATATAAGTAAACATAATAATATACAGTCAAACCACATATTTTTTAAAATATAACAATATAAAAAAAATGAGTGATCATGTTAGCTTAGGTTAAGCAAATGTCCCGCTTAGCCCACCTCAAAAACTCATTTACAATAACTTTTTTTTTGTTTTTCTCTTCATATACTTGTTTATCTAAGTATATTTAATATATAAACAAAGTTTTACTATTTTTGAATATGTGTATATATTTTTTTGGGATTTTTAAACATCTATGTAATATGTATTTAAAATACACGTATCTTTAAAAGTCTAAAATAATATATACATATATCCAAAAATTGTAAAACTTGCTTTATATATTAAATATACTTAGATAAACAAGTATATGAAAGAAAAAAAAATATTATAAATGAGTTTTTTAAAGTGGGCTAAGTAAGGCATTTGCTTAGCCCCAGCTAATAGGATCATTCCTCTATAAAGAATATATTTAAAAAAATTTAACATAAAAAAAAAAGAAAAATGAAGAAGATTATAGAAATAAAAGATAAATATAAATATAAATAATATATTTTATTTATAATATAATTACAATATGTCAAAAGTGTATTTAAATATAAATATAAATAACATAAAATACAAAAAAATAAAGAAATATTATTTAGATATTGTATATAAAATATATTTTATAATAAATATAAAATAGAAATCGAGCTCGGGTTTACTTGAATCCTAACCCTATCACATTTACAAATCGGGTTCACCAGGTTTCAGATTCTTCTAGCTCGGGTTATAGAAAAGCGAGTTCTAATGCTGTTAGAAATTGGGTTTAGTAGGCCAGGTCCGGGCTCAACCTAACCCAAGTTGCACCCCTATGGAGGATGTACAATAGATGAACATTTAGTTTGAGGTTTAAGTGATAATCTAAATACATGGAATATATGATTATTGCCAATAGAATAATGATTTTTTATCGATAAAGTTTACCTTATTGGATTTGTCATTTAATGGTTTTGTTAATTTATTGGAAGATAATAATAGGTGGGTCATATGTTTTTTTAAGTTAACCAACATCTAGAATGTTAATGGATGCAAGACTAATATATGCAATATAATGTACATATTTTTATATACTTCTGATAGAAGCCCAAAATTTTCAAGGTCAATTATATGTATATTACCAATGTTTTTGTCAGCTCTTGCAAAGATTTGACAATTAAATATTTTTGGAAGAATTTTTGAATTTGTCTTTGAATAAACGAATCATATCCAATATATATTACCATTGTGATATGTAATAAAATAAATATATAATCGCATATGTGAGTAAACAGTTATATAATTAAATTCATTACATAAGTTAATTATTTTATATTGACTCATGGAATGAGATATCAGTGTTAATAAATTAATAACTAAATTATTAACAAAGGTGTATATTTGCGAATGTCATTTAATGCAAGTTGGATATTTGTATATATATTTATATACTTTAGTAGTTTTATAATTAATTTATATAAGAGAAATTTATTAATCAATGTGGTAGAATATCTGGTTATATACAATTCCAAATTTTATGGGAGGACATTTTGTTTAGCCCATATAGTATAGGATATGACATGTTACAATAAAGTGAATATTGTTTAGTACTGGGGGTTATTGGAAAATTAATTTATATAGTAGGATATATTGTGTAAAGTATTTATGGATGTTCATTTCGATATTTTGACTACTTGTTAGTTATGGTTGAAGTCTCTTCTTGAATTTATTAAATTAAATTCAGTGAATTGGTTTCACCAATTTAATGCAGATGCTAAATTATTTTAGTTTGTAAGATAATTAATTGGGTAGATATGATTGTCAATGTGATGCTTTAAGTGAGAATTGTGTGTGTGTAATACATCATGATCATTTTCCATGTGGAATGGATTTGTACATGTAGGACCTGAAGATATGTGTGTTGGTTTTTTTTTTATTTCCTTAGTAGGTCCCATACATGCTAGAAATCTACTATAGAATGTTCTTTCGTGGATAGTGTATTATTAGCTTGATGGATTATGGTATATTCCCTTGTGGACTACGTGTTATAACTTGAAAGGTCGTGAATTTGCTCCATTGTGAGCAATATGGATAACTTTATACATTTGATTAGTAGTTGGTGCATTTCTTATGGTATTTTTATGATGTTACACACTACTATATACATAGTTTATTTCTTGTTTACTACGTTCTTTAAATCATTCATGAGTAATTTAAATTTTAGGACAAGCGGGACCATCTAATCAATAATGCGAGATAATGGGCTAAGATGATGTGGCAAAGTTATTTTAGTTTATTTTATTATTTAGTTTGTTTATTGGTTTGTAATAAATTAATGAAAATTCTTTCTATTAATACATTAGATATCATTGAATGGAGCATTAATTATTAAATTCATTGAAGCATAACTAATCTAGGTTTGTCATCCAACTAGGGTGGTCAACAACCCTAAAATTCAGTCGTGACACTCTTTACCTTTCCTTTTTTCTATTTATTTGTAAGTGAGCAAATAGTTGTAGCAAAATCATGTTTCCTAACATTTTAGCCACTTTGAAAAAGTTTGGACATAAAATTTTCTTTTTTTTTAGCGTTAACTAATAGGTTTAAAATGGAACAAGTGGGAAACATATGACAATGAAACAAATGAGAGAATATGACACTTAAAATATAAATCACGAGATTTAAAATATAAAGATGTAAATTTATAGGGTAGAAAATGCAAAAAATATATTTCAAGTTTATCCTAAAATATTTTGAAATCCATGCTACCAAAACTAGACAGCTTTAAGAATTATCTGTTAGAAAACAAAAAATGTACTCCAATTAATCAACCTTATTAATTTAGATTTAAATTTGTTTATTTATAGGATTGTGAGGATCAGGTATTTTATTTTATTTTCATTTTCATTATAACCTTTCCCTGTTTATATGATAATTTACGAATATGCTACTAGGAATTCATGATGCTAATAGGATGCATAACATATATAGACATGGAATCTAGGAGACGTATAGTGTAGATATACATGTATTACAATCTTAACATATTGGGTTATATGGGACACCATTAATGAGTATGAACTGTACATTAGCAGATTACTACAATTGCGCATTAAGTTACGGTATGATTTATTGGATATAGATTTAAAGGTGTATGATTGACATGTCATTGTTGAATGATATGACTATCTTTCATCTCGCAGAATAGGTACGGAGTTCGACCTGCCTGGTCATGTTGTAAGAGTGAAGGAAGTAGTACCCTTAAAGAAAATTTTAATTTACTAAGTTGTATAGGTAGGAAAAGCAAGTTGCAAATTGTGTTTGGCCTTAGCCCATGCTTGGGCCCTGCCTATCTTGACAAGGGCCTCGTTAAAATGAGAACGGACCTGCTAGGATTTATTCACGCACTCCTCTTTCTCTCCTCTCCCTTTTCCTCTTCTTCCCGATGACCTTGTTAAAAGTTCTTCCAAGCTTCTTTGTAGATCATCGATTCATTTCAACGAAGTTCGAAATCCCAAAGATCCTAATTTAAGGTCATTGTTCATGGGGGAAAACTGCAATTGAGGTAATTAAATTTCACCCCTTCTCGATTTAATGATGAAATCTCATATTAAATATGATATAAGGCTGGCAGGAATGTATAGTGTCTAACAACTTCATGACTTGAGGCGTAAAGTTTGTAATATTTTAGGGTAGCAGGGCTTATGGGGAATTTACGGTTAATTGACGAGCTACGTATATATCTAATTAAAATGTTCATTTTTACGCAAGTATACGTATTGATTGAGTAATAAAGAGTGAGTAGAATATCGTTCCTATGAGAGTTGGTCTAAACTAATTATGGCTTTAAATTCAATTGCCTTTAAGAGATAGAGAAAGTTGAATGAATATTTGCATAGAAATGAATGAAATAAGTTAAAGACTAGTGGATAAGCAAAATTTTGATAAGGATTCTTAAGATTGGTTATTATGGATGGGAGAGTTAGGAATCCTTGACTCTAAACCATATTAAATTAGCTCCTATTTACTTAGTTGTGTAGGGATATACTAATCCAAGTTCATAAATATCTATATATGCTTTCCAACATAATAAGGCTAATCTCACAACACTCTATTGCTATGTTCTCATGCAACCGAGTATGGCAAGATTGATTTGCTCATACCTTGTTTATGATTATATACGGTTTAATGGTATAGTCCTATCTGTTTTAACATTTCTCTTTATCAAAGTGAGAAATCTATACCATACGTATGAATCTTGCCTAGATTTACCTTTTGCAAGCATGAATATAGCAATTAGATCATCTTACAAGGTAACTAGGCTTGTAAAAAGCATTAAAGACCACATGTAAGGGTAAATCCACACAACACATTCATATAACAATATTCATGTTCAAATCATCAAGAACCAATTTAACATGAATTCAAAGTCAACTCATCTCAACATTCCATCTCTTGAAGTTTAGCTCATGAATGTGAAATGAAAACCCACTGAAACAAAGTTTAAATACATCCCAGCAAGAGAGAAAAGTAAAAAATATGTAGAGAGCAAGAAAGAAGAGCTAAAACTTGCTGATTTTCACTAAATGAGCTAGATCTTCACTTCAAATCACTCTTGGCTTAAATTTCTTCTTATTCTCCACTTGTGGCTGCCTCTATGAACTTCTCTCTCCTATTTTTGAACCCTAAGTGTTATATTTATATCCTTATTTAATGTGGCGCCCCAGCCCGAGCGTCACATCCTTACCTCAGGACCTATCAATTAATAAATGTGCATCAGGATTGTTGCCCTGATCACGCGACGGGTTCTTATTAGATTTTTATCCAGTTAATCCTAACTCCTTAGGATTTTATATTATTTTCCATCAAAAGTCATTTTAGGCCATTATATCATTTGAGAGTTACACATGTCATCTCATAACCTTCATACTTATTCATATCATGATATTT
>JAXCLR010000063.1:25186606-25198901 GCA_035584095.1 Annona squamosa | reverse complement strand
CTAAAATCATCCAAAATTCCATTTAATTCATATATAAATCACTTGTATATGTCCAATGCATACATTGGACTCTACTTTAGTTGGGGTTTCACATTTAACTAGTATGAAAGACGTGCTCAAATTCACACGTGTGGGGGTCGGCGCCAACTCTTTGGATGCTTGCCGACTTGGGGTTTCTGGAATTTTCTTTATAAGCAATGGTTTGGCGCTTAAGCGCCAGAAATCAACGCCGAGGCGTCGATGTCTTCGAATACACATTAAGGCCTACTTTGCACCATTTCCTTTCTTCTTCATTTCATCATTCTCCGAAGTAATTAGTTGCTTCTCTTTGCTTGCAAAAATAACCTAAAACAAATAAATGTACTTGTAAATGATGAAATGATATTATGAAAAACCAAAAATCATAAAATTTGCCCTAAATTATACTAAAAATGCATGAAATCTTAATGCGGTCCATGAAATGCAAAATGAATGAAAACTAAGCTAAACAAGTGCAAATTCATCAAATTCTCTTGGACCAATATTCAGAACTAATCTAAAATGAGTCTTAATAACTCACATTTTAATGAGTTATCACACCCCAAAACTTAAATGTTGCTAGTCCTTTAGCAATACATGAAAACACAATGAATGCGACTAGACTATACTAAGCCAAGCCTATTTCCAATTATTAGCCCAACAATTGCATTTCTCAACTAAACAAGGCAAAAGATAACCTTAATTTGAAATAGTTCATGAAAAACCTTCACAACTCAACCAAACCAGGACATGCATTCCTTTACCCAGATCAAGTTACATGTAAATGAAAATGCTAATAGCCAAAAGTGATAGCTCAATCTTGCTAATCATTCCCCTGATCAAAAGAACTTTTTAGGACAAGTAATTAAATAGATGAAAATTTTCTAAGAAAATATATCATCTAAAAAAACATAGCCTCAATTCACCTAATTCACTTAACCCAGATTCAACAAAATTGCACATTTGTTCTCCCAAACTTATAGTTTGACTCTCCTCACTATATTTTAGAGTATCTATAGAGATTTTTCTTCTTTTCTTTTTTTTTGGCTTTCCTCACTATATTTCAGGGTATCTGGGGAGAATTTTCTTTAAAAAGCGTTATTACTATGACTTTCCCTTCCCTTTTTACGCAAACCTTAACATTCCAAGTCCCAATTACTCAACTTAAGTTAGCCACCCCCTTTACTATTTGTGCTAAAAAATCTCATAGGGTACTAACATACATGTTAACCCATTCTAAGTCCCATGTAAAAAGGTAAAAGATGTTATGCAAGAATGAGACAATATATTTTCCTCAAGGCACATAATTAATAAAAATAAATTTCTATATAATTCAAAATGGGGCAACCAAGATAGCAACACATGTTTCTTTCAGCATAATCATGAAGTACTTAAAATTTCTTTTATCATTTCAATTGGAAAGATTAGCATGAAATTGAACTATGATAATTTACTATCAAAATCACTCAAGTCATTCACATGTCACTTAAAAGAACACACATGAAAGCTTGCTTAACACATAATCCTCAGCAATAAGCTCAAATTTTCCATGAAATTGATTTCAAGTTGAAGCTTTCCTGAACATTGCAAGATTTTTTGTCAAAATAGATTGCAACTATAGTTTTCACAGGCAAAATTTGACATATTATGTAATCTAACACACATATATACATGATTATCTATTTTAAATGCATGAGAGAACACTAAAAAGAACTATATACCCCCCAACTTGAGGAATTGTCCTTAATGCCTGAAGCTAAATGAAAACCTATATGACAATACTGTGAGATGATAAATATAAGAGCAAAAATAAAATAAACAAAGACAGGTAACTCCCCTAGGCATTGGTTGAAGATGAGTCCTCATCATGCTCTCCCACTCCTCCTACCTGATATGAGAGCTGTCTAAAGCATGCTTTAAACTCTGAAGGTGTTGACAAGAATGGTAGTAGAGCAATCATGTCAATTTGTCAGTCCTCCATGAGTCTCCTAAAGTACACCTCCATTGCCCGATTAAACTGATGAAAATATTGGGTCTGGACAACCATTAATTCTCTATGTTTGCGAGCTTAACATCCATTGGGAGGGGTCGTGGTGGCTGCGAAGTCTGGGCAGGCGGAGAATGTTGAGGATGAGTAATTGTAGTACGAATTCGAGACTCAGTTGCGAAAAATTGGTCATCAACAATAGCCTGATAGTTTAGCACCTCTTCTGTGGCTTCCCATCGAACTCCAACTCATTTACATAATCCTATAATAAGTTATGGGAACCAATAGCTTCCTCTAGGTGCCCTGCATTGGCACATATTTGATTGAACAGGAATCTCCCCACATTAATGGATGAATCAGAGTAAATAGCATAAAGAAGGATTGTCATGTCCATAGTGATATCACTCAAGTGGGTTGATGACATCAATCGAGTTGATATAAAGTAAAAACACATCTTTCCATGATAACGGAGGGCACTCTACTTGAAAAATGTTAATTGCCCCCCTTGACTTCCACTCCGATGAATGTTCACAATACACTTGAGTGATTTTGGCAATATTCTTTTCTTCTCCTTTAAAAATTCTTCATATCGATTAGGATAATCCATATCAAGTAACTCATAAAAAGCATTAATTACTCGAGGATGGAAGGGAACAATCTTTTCTCGCACCTTAACTTGCCCCTGGTCATGTTTCACTACATTAGCATAAAACTCTTTGACCACAGGAATAATAGCCGGTTAGGGTTGTTCCATAAACTTTTACCACCTCTTAGTGTGCAAGGAATTAATAAATGCATCCGAGAATGACTTTATCTTTAACCCTCACTCAGTGCTTTTTTACAGTGAATCAATCTACCTCTTAAATGCTTGTGCAGACACAAATCTAGTGGCATCAAACTCAATGTGGTCCTACGTTTTCTTACGCTTGGATGAAGAGGAAGTCATTTCTCAATTATACCCATAACACCAATATAAATAGCTCGTTCTCCCAATTCAGTGATAATACCATAGAAGCTAAACCAAACCAAATGCCCTCAATACTACGATGCCTCCAAATTCACCCAAACAAAGTTAGATATAAGTATATTCCATGCCAATAGTTAATCAATCAATTTATCCAATTACCATTCAATTTGACTACAACACCTCAAACCAATCCACTTCACTTCAAATCAATCTGATCAACAGTATGTGTCTTTCAAGCTCCAAACAAACAATCAAAGATTATAGCAAACAAACTTCAAGTCACAATTCCACATTCCACACTTCCATATGAATTGCATGAACCAATAGCAAGGCAAATAGGCTCGAGCAATGCAAGAAAGGGTTACCAAGCTGTGTTGCAAAATGTTTGGAAACTGGCAGATTTTGAATTGTTCTACAATCGGCGCCGTGGCACAATGATGCGGCACCTAGGCGCCACTCATCTAACAACAAAGTTGTGGCGACGGCCGGAGATGGGGAAGATGAGGGGAGATGAATGATAGGAAAAATGGACAGGAATGGTACCGAATAAGGGCAAATGCAAATGGAATAGAGGAAAGGATTTGTGGTGATTTGGGTAAATTTAGGAACGGATGAAAGAAATGAAATGGAGGAAATGAGAGAGAGATGGAGAGAAGGGAGGAGGATGTGTCACAAAGAACAATTTGAGACCCATACATGTAATTTAGACATATAATTATTGTTAATTGTATTATTCAATTGGATGAATGAAATTAGGACAATTAATTAAGTAAGGTGGTTAAGTTAATCACCTAATCTCAATGTGGGTCAATGTATACATAAAGACAAAACAAGGGTTAGAAAATAATGACTTGGAATGATTAATTATTCTCCTAGTTGTGATTAAGTTGATTATAATTATGGGATAAATTAGGTTATTATTTGAGAATTCATAACTTGAAGCACATAAGGTGGATTATGTGAAATTTGAAGGTAAGCACATGTTGACGTGCTCTACCTCATGAATGATATGGATTATGATAATCGTGATTTAATTATGATGATAATGATTTAATTTCATCAAATTCCATATGAAATTTTTGAATGCTCATATCTTACACTAGAAAGGTCATTTTGAGATGAAATTATTTATGGATGGCTAAAATAAAGCGGCCTATCATATGAATAGATTTAATTAAGCTAAATCCCATGAGAAAATATTAAAACACATATGGATTAATGCTATTGACTTTTACCATTAAAAAAGTAGATTTTTATTAATGAAAAGTCAATGCATTTAATGGTGCAATGGAGGTGTCTTAAGATGGGTTTTTGGGCAATTTTTGAAATTTTAAAAATTCAAAAATGCATTGAAAGGCTGCTGATGATCAGGGGTGTTAATTGGGCAGCATATGGATAGCTTTTTTATGTCTATAAAAGACAAAGGGTGCATTTGGGAATGAATAAAATTTTTGATGAAAAGTTGTAGAAAGTAGAAGTTGTCAAATGAAGTGATATGATAGGGGTAATGATGAAAAATAAATAGAATAAAGTTGAAATAAATAAGTTAGTTATGTTATTAATTATATACAAATGATTGAAAAGTAGGATAATTATATAAAAAATGTGAAGAAATGATTAAAAAATAGGATAGTCGTGGAGAGTGAAAAGTTTTGGATAGAAAAGTTTTAACTTGACAACTTTTACTTATTACCAAACACACCTAAAAAGAGAGGCAATGGGTGGACATGATCAAGGGAGCTGATTTTTGGCAGATTTTATGCAAAAATATAATATATAAAATGGAATTTACATGGGTGAAATGTGGCCAACACAGTAAGGGATAAAGATTGGATTTTATTAAAGCTTAAATGAGTTTAAAAGGGGGCATTAGAAGCACCATTATAAAAGGAGCAAGAGTTGACAGCTTGAACGTCCATTTGGGCAAAAAATAGAGAAAAAAAAAACTAAGGGTCCAGCAAGGTGACGTCCCAAGCAAGGGGAGAAAGAAAGAAAAGAAGAAGGAAATGGAGAAGAAAAAAAGAGAAAAAAAAAGGGCGAACCAAGTTGAGTAAGAAGAGGGAAACCACATATCGTAAATATGTGCTTAAAACAAAGTTTTGATTTTGTTAAATTAAAAGTCTTCTAGTTCAATCAATGAGTCATAAATTTGATTTATTATGAACATTAAGTGATAGATTATGTAGCCCTTGATAGGCTTATTAGATATCAAATGAATTTGGAGATTCAATTCAAGCATTCAAGAAGGCTATGTACGAATTTCGGATTGTTTACAATAAGTTTACTATGTTGAAATTTTTATTAATTTTATATTAGTGTTGTTGTTTTGAGAATGCTTTATGTATGGATTATGTAAATTATTTCTATGTTTAATTTATGTTAAACCAAGCTTATGTGATAAACTGTAGTTTGGTGGAATGTTGGATTGACAACTTAGTGAATTTTTCCATTCATTTAGAATGAAAATGATGCATAACTCAAACAACATGATCTGTGAAAAATTATAAGGGTAAAATACCCCATATATAAAGTAAGATGGGATGTCAAAGGGTTAAAATATAAAAAAAATAGTTATATGGCACATATAATGGGGACGTCCAAGGTAGAGAAAATGAGGGGAAAAGTTTCTATTTTTAGTGATTTAATTCAAAGATTTCAATTTCACGATTATACCCTAATTAGTGTACAAATATGTGTCTAAGCTAAACTATAATTGAAGGAAAAATTCTATTTCATATGAACTTAATTAATATATAATATATGTATAATTAAAAGGTGCACATGAAGGGTATGGATTGGCAAGGATATGGAATGATCATGTATAATGAGTTTAAGTGCAAAAATGAAAGGGAAATATGGCAAAATGAGAAAAGATATGGAAGTTTTGAGAAAATTATAAAATCTCAAAATTTTGGGATTGAAATTAGTAGCCCTAACTCATAAACAAGTGTCATAAATAAGCGCTAATGTGAAAATGCAAAAGTATAGATGTTAAATGATAAATGGGAGAGGTTAAATCTCCATACGTTAAGTTAAAGATTATAATAAATGTGAAATCTTACCCTAAATGAGGGTATTAAAATGAAAAGAATGGTCAAAATGAAAGCACAAATCACACTGATGTGTGAATTGAAAAAATTGACACCCAACTTGAAAGACAGGCGGGCTAAGTAAAGTTGATGAAATTTATGTGGGTTGGAAAAACTTAAAGAAAGGGGATTAAAGTGACTACAGGTAAGCAAGCAAACTTTTGAAAACTTACTTTCGCAAAGTATTGAGATTATGATGCAAATTGATATTTAAATGCTTTTGAAATATATATTACAAATGGATGTTTAAATGTTTTTGAATTTATTTAAGGATGATCATTCTTATAACTCTTACAAAATGACTTGAATACTATTTTATTTAAATAATGTTGAGAAATTATGGTTCAAATGGTTATTCATGAAAATCATGCTAGCATGTCTATGTTCATAGTGCACAAGTAACTAGGTCCACTTTAGATGTGTAAGCGGACCGGTTGTCCCCCTCTAGTGTGATCAAGTCGCGAAAATAGATCAAATGCTAGTGGTGCTCTCCCTGAGATAGGAGCAGGATAATGAGATAGTCGCCTAGCTAGCGTATTATCATTATGATGTTCATATTATGTTGATAATAAACCATTGTATTATTCATGATATACCCATGTTGGATATCATGTTGGCTATTCAAAAATGTTTATATAAGGAAATCTTTACCTAAAAACTTTGCAGCTTGGTTACTAAGCTGATACTCATGATTTGTTTTCTAAACCCTAATATAGGTGCAAGATTGCTTCAGAGGAAGAGCTCAAGTTTAAATGAAGAAATAAGACTCTTGTATTTTTTTATATGCATCTATATGAATGACGATGTTTGATGGAAAGAATGTTAACAAATTGTTTGCATCTCTATGGGATTATACATCTCGGATGTGATATGGATTAGAATAAGTCATTATTTTAAAAAAATGATGATGAGTGATTTATGTATATTGTAGCCTAATATGAATGTTATAAAGTTTTATATTGTATGTTGGAAATGATGCATTGAAAATAAGTATTGAATGTATATATCAAAGCTTGTTAATGGCTAGAAGTGGGCAAATTGGTATATAAATGATTAAGTGCCATGAGATAAACTCCTATGAAGAGAAAAAGTAAATAAATATGCATGTTAAAAGCCCACTGCGTGACAGGGCAACAATCCTACTCACATTTATCAATCAATAAATGATTCCGGAGTAAGGTTCATGTTGTGACACTCGGGTTGGGGCGCCATAGAGGAAGAAGATAAGCAAGATGGAATGAGAGAATAATTGTGGGTTTAGGAGCTAGTTCTTATGTTTTAGAGGTGAAGGGGAAGAGAGGAGGGGAAAGATGGCGCCAGCTTAAAGGTTTAGGGTTAAAAAATCTTAAGTTCTACTTTCAAATAGCATTTGGGTCAGGTTGCCCACAACTTGGCACCACGGCCCTGCTTGGTTTGCTGTTAGGCCCTGTCTTTCTAACTCTGCGGTGCAACACGTTGCTTCTTGCAGCGCCGAGGCACCTGATTGGGGCACCGAGGCGCCACTATCCTTCTGTCTTGAATTGTTCTAGCCGCACATATGAATAGTTGCCCCAAATCAATTTGATCATTTAGCACTTGGATTGCATTACATGCCTTATTTTCTTGAAATACAATAGAAATTGCAATTTTTCATACCTTGTAGTGTCAAACCACTGCAATAGTTGAAATTGCAACTTGAGTGGGATGCTCCTTGAAATGATGAATTTGAGACCATTATGATCTTGAGCCACTCCACACTTATGGGGTTCATAATTGCACTCAAAATTTTGACGATCACCCAACCAAATAATATGAATTGACCTAGTATTGAATCAAATTCTCATTGGCTTGAATGCTTTCAAAATCGATGATCTTTCCGGTTTTCCTGCTTCAAGGTACATAAGATAGATCACAAAACCATGCCTCGTAACAATAGGCAAAAAGAGATAATGGGTTGCCTCCCATTCAGAGTTAAGTTTATTGTTCTCAACCTGACATTCCGTCCTCCTATAGATATCTTAACAATACCACCTCTTTGCAACGATGTAGATCTTCTTCTATGTAATGTTTCAGTCTTTGCCTATTGACTACTCACGTTTACTCAATTGTTTTCTTGAGAATTTATTTTAACTCTCTGTTAACAAGTTCAACCTACCCATTAGCTTGAGGATGATATGTTGTGATGACCCAGTTGCGTACTCCATATTTGATTAATATTGCCATGAACTGTCGATTGTAGAGGTGTGAACCTTCATCACTAATGATCACCCTTTGTGTGTCAAAATGAGTAAATACATTTTTCTTGACAAGTTGAAGAATTGCTTTAGCATCACTCACTAGAGTAGGTACCGCTTTAACTCATTTAGAAACGTAATCAACCACAATCAAGATATGTTGATTGCTAAAAGAAGGAATGAAGGGCCCATGAAGTCAATGCCCCAAACATCAAAGAGCTCAACTTCAATGACATTAATAAGCAGCATTTCATTTTTTTGTAATATTCCTAGTACACTGGCATTGGTCGCACCTTTTAATAAATGAATGACCATCCTTAAATAAAGAAGACCAATAAAAACTCGACTGAAGTATTTTTGCAGCAATTTTATCTCCTTGGAAGTGACCCCCATATGGTGATGAATGACAGCTTTCCAATATTTGTACTATCTCATTTTCTAGAATGCATCTCCTATATAACTGGTCCAGACATTGCTCGAACAAATAGGGTTTATCCCAAAATAAAATTTGACATTATGAAGAAATTTCTTTTTTGGTAATAATTCAATCTAAGAGGCCGTACTCCACGAACTATATAATTCACAAAGTCTGCATATCGGGGTGTAGTGCTTTGAGAAATGGAAAATAGCTGCTCATCTGGGAACACTTCTCTGATATGGTCCGTATCTTGAAAATGTTGCTTGCTTTCTAAGCAGGATAGGTGATCAGCTATTTGAATTTTTGCTCCTTTTCGGTCCTTGATTCAAAGTCAAACTCTTAAAACAAAAAGACCCACCGGATTATTGGATAGACAATTACCTTAGTCCCAACCAAATATACTCTCAATTTATCAAATGTAAACACTACTATCAATAACTCTTTTTCTATAATGGTGTAATTTAGTTGCGCCTCATTTAAGGTCTTACTTACGTAATAAATAGAATGAAAGACCTTATTCTTTCTCTGTCCCAACACTGCCCCAATTGCAAAGTCACTAGAATCACACATTAATTCAAAAGGAAGACTCCAATAAGGAGAAATGATAATTAGCGCTGACACCAGTCTCCTCTTCAACTCTTGGAATGATTGCATACATGTAGTATCAAACTTTAATGGTGCATCCTTCTCTAATAAAGTGCATAGCGTCATAGCAATCCTTGAGAAGTCCTCCATAAATCTCCTATAGAATCCTACATGCCCCAAAAAACTTCGAATGCCCTTAATTGACGTGGGAGGTGGAAGCTTTTCAATTGCCTCAATTTTTGCCCTGTCAACTTCAATGCCTTATTTGGAAACCTAGTGTCTAAGTACTATACCCTCTTGCACTATGAAACGACATTTTTCCTAGTTTAGAACTAAGTTTGTATCTTTATAATGTTGCAACATTTTTTTATAAATTGGCAAGACACTAGTCAAATGAATTTCTAAACATAGAAAAGTCATCTATAAATACTTCCAGAAAATCTTCAACCGTGTTAGTGAAAATGACCATCATGCAACGCTGGAATGTGGCAAGTGCATTGCATAAGCCAAATGGCATTTGTTTGAATGCAGATGTTCGATATGGACATGTGAAGGTAGTCTTTTTCTTGTCTTCGGGTGCAATCATAATTTGGTGGTAACTAGAATAACCATCCAGAAAGCAATAAAATTCTCATCCTACCAATCTGTCTAGCATCTGATCAATAAACGGGAGCGAAAAGTGGTCTTTCCTAGTAGCTTTATTCAACTTCTGATAGTCTATGCACACTCTCCAACCAGTAACTATCCAAGTTGGAATTAATTCATTGTATTCATTGGATACTAATTCGTTCCACCTTTTTTTAGAACACACTACATTGAACTAACCTAGGAACTATCAAAGATAAGATAGATAATGCCTGTGTCAATCCATTTGATAATCTCCTTGTTGACTACCTCTTTCATGATAGGATTCAATCTTTTTTGGGCTTCAATGAACAACTTTGAATTCTCTTCTAATGGAATTTTGTGTATATAGAAAGATGGACTAATACCCCTAATGTCTGTAATTGTCAATTTGATAGTTTTCTTAAGGTCTCTAATCACTCTAAGTAATTTTTCTTCTTGCAGAGAATCTAATGCCGCAGAAATAATAACTGGGAGCGATAATTCTACCCCCAAATATGCATACCTTAAATGAGATGAGAGAGGTTTCAGCTATAACATTGGCGGCTCCTCAATTGGTGGCTTTAGGTGTTTGAATGAATTCAGATTGGGCTCTAATGATTCAAACTTTTGTGTATAGAGATTGTTATAAATAACGTACCATCTCAGCTAATTCCTCATCAGCTTCATTTGTTTCACTGACCAATGATGCTTCTAGAATATCTTTATGCGACATAAATTTGAATTCCGCTTCTACAGTTGAATCCACCGTATCAATTATAAAGCACTTTTCTAGATCATTTGGCAATTGCATAACTTTAAACACACTACATGTGATCTTTTTATTCTACAGTGGCAAAGTAAGCTCATTGGCTTGTGCTAATAGCGAGGAATGGTCGACCCCAAATGATTGACACATCTAGATCCTCTTCATAGTCCAGAACAATAAAGTTTGCTGGAAATATAAATTTATCCACTTTAACAAGCACGTCTTCGATGATACCTTCTGAATATATCATGGAACGATTTGCCAATTGAAGCATTACTATTGTAGCGCGTGCCTCTCTAATGCCAACTTTTCTAAACATGAATTTTGGCATTAGGTTGATACTGGCTCCCATGTCATAAAGAGCTCTCCCAAAATATCGATTTCCAATAATGCATAGAATGGTGAAGCTCCCCAGGTCCTTTAGCTTAAGCGGCAACTTCCTTTACACCATAACACTACATTCTTCCGATAATGCCATTATTTCAAACTTTTTTAGTCGCCTTTCTTTGTCAAGATGTCCTTCATAAATTTTGCATAATTGGTCATTTGTTCCATGGCTTCCAGAAGAGGTATATTGACATGCAACTATTTTAATACCTCTGAGAATTTCTTGAACTAGCTTTCTTTCTTGTTCTCTTCAAGCCTTTGACGAAATGGAGGAAGTGGCCTTTAAACAGTGGCAGTAATATCATTTGCTTGCTTGAGAGGAGTTCATTTAATTCTTCCGCTGCTTCTTTTGAATTATATGGAAAGGGATCAGCAAATCCTACGACTTCTTCTAGGTGAGTGACTTTAGACAGTTGTTTGCCACTCCTTAAAGTAACAACTTACACTTACTCCTTGCCTTTTACCTTAGGATTTTGTTCGGTATCAAGTGGCAATATGCCTTAGGGGAGATTATTTATGACTAAAGCAAGTTTTCCTATTTGTGCTTCCAAATTTCTGTTTGTGGTGATCTGGGATTGCATAAATTGCATAAATAAATTTTCCAAATTTGATTCTTCTCTTCATAAGGAGGTGGATTAGATTGAATTGATCTCACTGGCTGTTGTTGTGGTGGCCGACAGAACTTTAGTGGATAATTCGGCCTAGCTTGATTATTTCAAGAAAAATTAGGATGATTTCTCCTTCCTTAATTATAAGTGTTAGCATAAGGGTTTGCTTGATTCCTCTGGAAATTACCTACACAATTAACTGACTCTAGGTTGGAATCATATTGTTCACAAAGGTGGCTAAATTCTCCACACCATGTACAATATTCTGCTGAAGATGACAAAGATGTGGAAGTCCTTACTGCATCAACATTGGTAGACTTTGACGAATTTTGAATTTTCTCAGATAGAGCATTAATATGAGCTTTAATGTATGAGACTGTGTCCGACTGAAGTAGACCTCCCCTTCAGCTCCTATCAAAAGGTAATTGGTATGTATTTGCAGCTATGTTTTTGTGGTGCCCCGAACTGAGGCGTCCACATAGTCCTTACTCTGGAATCTTGTCGATTGGTAAGTGTGAATCAGGATTGTTGCCCTGATCAAGCGGCGGGTTCTTAATTGGATCTCGTCCAATTTTTTTTCTTTTCTTTCATCACATAAACATATACTCATCATCATTCATAATAGACTTATCCATAACATCATAAATCATC
>JAXCLR010000063.1:25167619-25186506 GCA_035584095.1 Annona squamosa | reverse complement strand
TCAAATTAGTTCTTGTTAATCATCAAAACTTACACTTTGGTCAATTTATTTTGTTTTGAGTCATTGTTTCCAACACTTAGCGCCCCAACTTAGCGCCTCGGTTCAATATGATGCAGCGTGACTCACCATCGGCGCATCGGCGCCGCTGTGTGAGCAGCTCAATCCGAATGCACTTAAAAGGCTCGAGTTAGGTTGAAACCCTAACCCAAGCCGCAGCACCGTCGTTCCCCATCTTCTCCCTCTCCTCCATGCCTAGCTCTCCTCTCTCTCGTCCTTTCCTCCTCTGATTCATCTCTTTTCCTCCCCTAATCTCTCCTCCCTCTCATCATCTCTCTTCTTCCATTTTATTTCTTCCTTTCTCCTTCTCTAGATCTATTCCCATTCTTCCTAAATCAAGTTCCTCTATCTCCTTTTCTCTACGCCTCATTCCACCCCGTGATTTCCTATCATTTTACCCCCATTTCCCCTACCATTCCTTCCCCATCTTCTTCTTCATCTCTGGCCAACGCTGACCCATGATGTCAGTTGAGTGGCACCTAGGCGCCACACAGGCTACGCTATGGCGCCAGTACAGAATTTGTTCTCCTGCAACATGTTGTAGCATGCTCAAAAGTTAATATCTTCCTACTTTGGCTTGGCCTAATTGCATTGCTATGGAATCATTCAAGTGTATCAATGTATGGTTGAATGTGGTATGGCGACTTGGAGTTTAATGTTTGCATTTGGGATTGTTATTTGGAGTTTGCGGGGCACCTATTTGTGATTGGTTTGGATTAGCATCAAGCAAATCTTTTGGAGGAGTTGATAGTTGGACTTGCATGATAATTCGATATTGAAGGGAAGTATTTGTATTGGGATTCTGTTTGAGTGCATCAAAACAAATTATTGAGCTCTTATGGGGTTGGTTGATTCAATGGTAGTGCACATATTTGAGAAATAACTTCATCCTCTTCTGCAAAATGGAAGAAAACCCAAGACCCTGTTGACTTTGATGCAACTCGCTTCATATTGACATAAGCATTTAAGCGATATGTGGATTCACTACATAAAAGGCACCTAATACCTGAGCAGGGGATTAAGATTGATTCCTTCTCAGATGCTTTCATAAACTCAATCCATGCATGGAGATAACAGAAGTTGATGGCGCACAAAGCTGGCCATTGTCCCTGTAGTGTGAAGGAATTCTACGCAAATGCCGTCGAGCATGATCAGGAGAGGGTTAAGGTCCAAGGCAAAATTGTTCCCTTTCATCCTGAAGCCATCAATGCATTTTATGAGCTACCTAATATTGATTACTTGGATCAATATGAGGAAACTTTGGAGGGGGATGAGACAGATATCATAGCGATCACTTGAGCTTATTGTGAAGAGCCACCAGAGTGAAAATCAACTGGTGGGCAGTTAACGTCTTTCAAGCATGGTGCTCTCCTATTGCATGGAAAGATGATGTTCTATTTCATCTCCGCCCGGATGATGCCATCGACTTACTTGAGTGATATTACAATGGACCGAGTGCTTCTCCTTCATGCCATCTACTCAAACTTATCTATAGATGTAGGGAGATTATTATTTAATCAGATATGTGCCAATGCTTGAGCACCTAGAGGCGGCTATTGGTTCCCATCGCTAATCACTGGGTTGTGCAAAAAAGCTGGAGTGCGATGGAAGGTCACAAAAGAGGTGCTGAATTACAAAGCCATCATAGATGATCAGTCTTCCTATGCATCGTCCGAGTATGGATTGCCACAACTCGTCCATCTCAACCGCTCCCAACCACCAACTTCTTCCTCAACTCAACTGCTCCCAACTAGTGTTAGGATGACCAACGTAAAAAACTTAATGGCAGCCCAAACCCAATTTCTATAGTAGTTTAATCGAACTATGGAAGCACACTTTAGAAGGCTCATGGAGGATCGGCAGAGCGATATAATGAATTTACCACCATTTTTGTCAACACCTCTAGAGTTCCGAGCTTGCTTTGGCTAACCTCCACATCAGATTAGCAAAAATAGTGACCATGATGACGATTCCTCCCCATTAGATGCCTAGGGGAGTACTTATCTTTTTTGTTTCATTTCTCATACTATTATCATTTAGGTTTCATTTAGTTCCATGCATTAAGGACAATGCATTCCTCAAGTTGGGGAGATGTATAATTCCTTTTGGTGTGTTCGCATGTATATAATTAGATAATCATGTATATATGTGTAGAATACATAACATGTCAAATTCTGTCTATGAAAATTATTTTGTTTTATTTTGTTTTGATGAACATTTTGCAAGGTTTAGGAAAACTTTAACTTAAAATCAATTTCATGAAAAATTAGAATGATTATGCCAAGGATTATGCATTAAGGTGGTTCGCAAGCAACACATGAATGATTTGAGTAAATTTCATAGTACATTGTCAGAATTCAATTTTATGCTAATTTGTTCAACTAAAATGATGAGGACTTAGTTAAATGTTTGGTAACCATGTGCTTTAAGGAAATGGATGGTCTCAATAATGCATAAAGTTTCAGTTCTTTCTATGGGACTTAAAATGGGTGACTAACCGCTTTGGAATATGATGGGATGAAGAATGGAGCAAATTGAGAAAGGAAGGTTACTGGCACCCCGATGTCAACCTATGGTGCCTAGGCGCCACTTCACCACCACATAAGAGTCACTAGAAACCCTTAAGTCGGCAGGCTTCCAGTAGCGCCGATCCCCACAGATGTGCATTTTGTTACATGTCTTGTGCTAAGTCAAGGGGGTATAAATATACACTTAGGGTTCGTTTAGAGAGAGTGCATGAGAAGCAACCAAGGGGGGATAAAAGAAAGGACTTCCAAGCCAAGAGCAACCTGAAAAGGAGAATCAACTTCGTTGGTGGAAACTAGTAAGTTTTAGCTTCTCTTTCTTTTTCTCTACATATTTTCTTTTTCTCTTTTGTTGGGAATGCATTCAAACTGTGTTTCAATGGGATTTAAGTCCATGTTTATGAGCTAAACTTCAATAGATGAGAGGTTGAGATGATTTGATACCTAAACTATGTTATTTTGGTTCTTGATGATTTGAATATGAGTATTTAATTGTTGTATACTTGTGCTATGTAGATTTATCCTTGCATGTGGTGTTTTATATTTTTTATAAGCAAGCTACATTGTAAGATGATTTAGCTGCTGGATTTATCTTTGGAGAAAGAGAATCTAAGCAAGGTTCATGTGTAAGAAATAAGTTTCTCTCTTTGTGAATGGGAAATGTTTAATAAATAGGAATATACCGTTAAACCCTATGTACTCATGAGCATGTTACGTATAAATCAATTCCATCACATTCACTTTCATGAGAACATTGTTGTATAATTAGCTTTATATATTTTGGAAGACATTTAAATATTATTGAAATTGGACTATGAATTCCCTGCATAATCTACTGAAAATGAACTAATTTAATATAGTTTAGAGTTAAGGATTCCTAACTAGCCCATCTACCAACCCAACTCGATAAATCTCTTTTGCAATTCTGCTTTTCCATTACATTTTCTCTCATTCCTTTTTACATGTCTTACACATTCAATTACATTCGTAACAATTCTTTCCTATCATCAAAGACAATTGAAAACAACATAATTAGTTAAGACAAATTCCTCATGAGAGTGATACTCTATTCACTGTAAATTACTTGATCGATGCGTATACTTGCAACAAAATGAACAACTGTGTAACGATGTAAATCTTCTCCCATGTAATGTTTCAATCTTTCCCCATTCACCACAAAACTTCTATTTGATTTTTCATTTAGTACCTACATTGAACCATGATTAGTTATTCTTAAAACAATAAATGGACCTGACCAACATGACTTAAACTTACTAGGAAAGAGCTTCAATCAGGAATTAAAGAGTAGCACCTTTTGACTTGGCTTAAATTGCCTCGGTAAGATCCTTTTATCATGTCATTTTTCATTTTCTCTTTATAGATCATGGCATTCTCATAAGCTTGCATTCTGAATTCATCAAGTTTATTAAGCTGCAATAATCTTTGCTAACCAGCTTGCTACATATTTAGATTCAACTTCTTTATTGACTAATATGCACCATGTTCTAATTTTACTGGCAAATGACAAGACTTTCCATAAACCAACTGATATTGAGACAAAACGACTGAATATATTTTTCTTGAAAAACTTAAGAACTGCTTTGGCATCACTCGTTGAAGCAGTGACGAGCTAGGTATATGTATATTAATTGCTCGTTATTTACGCAAGTATACATGCCGTGTCATGTAATAAAAAGAGAGTAGAGTATCGTTCCCGCGAGAAATTGTTAACCGGAATTACTATTTAGCTTAACTGCTTTGGAAGGTTGTGAAATTCTGATTTTGTGGTCCTATTAAACTAATAATTGCAAGGGAAAATTAGAGTAGAGATCTGAGACTACTGGATACTGAAACGGGTTTACTAATTAGGGATGGCAGATGGATAGAATGGAATCCTTGAATCTAAACTATATTGCTCCAGTTCTTGTTAAGCGAATTGCATATGAATTTACTAGCCCAAGTTCATGTATCTTCATATATGTCTTCCAACAGTATATAAAGCTAATTGCATGCTATTTAAGTGTTATGTTCCCATGCTATTAAATAAAGTGAAATTGATAAGTTCATAACTTTTATTATGACTACACAGGGTTTTACAGTATATTCCTATCCGTTAAACAATTCTCCTTACACAAATGTCGAAACCCGTGCCTTGTACATGGATCTGGCAAAGATCTCCCTTTCCAAGGGTAAATCAAGCAATTAAATCATCTTACAAGGAAGCTAATCTTGTAAAAGCATTATACTCACACATACAAAGGCAAATCACACACAACCATGTATATAAGCTTAAATATTCATTCCTAAATATTCTAAGAACCAAGAAACAATACAGTTTAGAATTAAATTCATCCTAACTATCCATCTAATGGAAGTTTAGTTCAAAGGCATGATCTTAACAACCACTATATCCATACAAAAAGTATCCATAAGGCAAAGAAATAAAATTGAAAAGAATAAGAAAAACTATTTTCCGGTAGTTTCCACCAACGGGATTTGAATTCTTTCTTTAATTCGAGCTTTAATCTTGATTCCCGCTTTCTCTTGCACTGTAGTTCATTCTCTAGCTCTCCTCTCTCTTCTTTTTTTTTTCTCTCCCAGTGCCCGCACCCCTAAGAACTACATGTAAAGTCCCCTGTTACGCAGCTTACGCACTGGAATTTTCTCATACAGATGCGTATTGGTGCCTGGGCACCACTGGCTGGCGCCTAGGCGCCAATTCTCTGTTTGCTAAGCAGCCTAAACACATTTTGGAAACCTTGAGAATTTCTGCATTGGCGCCTAGGCACCAACTCCCTGGTCTGTATCATGTGATTTGTGGTTCTTGACTTGGGCTTACTGTAGAGTATTGGCACCTGGGCGCCCCTGGATGGCGCCTAGGCTCCAACTCTCTAGATGTGCTCCCTTCGTGTTAGCTGTGTTGCAAACAATCAAGGCATGTAGGGTGGCGCCTGGTCACCAATGGGTGGCACCTAGGCGCCAACTCTCTTGTCCTGGATGCCTCAGCTTGCTTTTGACTCATTCTCTTTGCTACCGTACGTCCTGTCCTTCCTACAAAAATGGAAAAACTAAATAAATAAACTAAAAATGCCTAAATAATGCTAAAATTGCCTAAAACTAATTAATACTCCTAAAATGCAAAGTGGATGAAAATAAAGCTGAAAGAGTGCAAACTAAGCCTAATGTCTCAAACTAACACACAAATTAAGTCTGAAATGGGTCATGATAACTCGTAAAAATACAAATTATCAAGTAGGTACCACTTCAACCCATTTGGAAATGTAATCAACCACAACCAAGATATATTAATTGTCAAAGGAAGGAATGAAGGGCTCCCAAGAAGTCAATGCCTAAGAACCCATCTAGATCTAACCATTTGATGATTTCCTTTTTAACCACTTCTTTCATAATTGGCTTTAGTCTTCTCTGGGCTTTGATAGAGGGCCTAGAATTTTCATCTACTTGAATTTTGTGCATGCAGAAGGATGGGTTGATGCCTCTTATGTCTGCTATAGTCCGTCTCATAGCCTTTTGTGATCTCTAAGTACTCGGAGCAGTTTTTCTTCTTGCACGGTATCAAGTTCCGAAGAAATAATCACTGTGAGTGAGGATTTTGCTCCCAGGAAGGCATATCTGAGGTGTTTTGGCAGAGGTTTCAGCTCCAGGATAGGTGGCTTTTCAATTGATGGCTTCATCTGCTTTAAAGAATCTGGCTTGAGCTCTAGCAATTCAAATTTCAGTAGGTATCATTGGAGTGTTGGAGGTTGTTGCAAATAGTGTTTCATCTCTGATAGCTCTTCATCAGATTCATTGCCTCCCCCAACAAGCGATGCTTCTAGGATGCCTTTGAAAGCTTAAATTTGGAATTCAGCTTGGACTGCTAAGTCCACAATGTTGATCATTAGACATTCCTCAGGATCATTTGGTAACTGCATTGCCTTGAATACTCTAAAAGTGACGTGTTCTTTATGAACCTGCATGGTCAGCTCTCCAACCTGTACATCAATAATGGCATTTCCCGTAGCAAGGAAAGGTCGACCCAGAATGATAAGTACATTGTGATCCTCTTCATATTCCAGGATAATAAAATCTGCCAAAAAAATGAATTTGTCCACCTTGACAAGGACATCCTCAATAATACCTTCCGGGTATGTAATGGATCGATCCGCTAGTTGTAGCATCACGGTGGTAGGTCAAGCTTCCCTAAGGCCCAACTTTTTTAAAATGGACTTGGGCATGAAATTATTGCTCGCTCCCAAGTCACATAATGCTCTTCGAAAATACTGATTGCCAATTATGCAGGGGATTGTGAAACTCCAGGGGTCCTTGAGTTTAGGAGGTGGCTTCCTCTGCACCCTTGCACTGGTTTCCTCTGTTAGCGCCACTGTCTCGAATTCCGTCAATCGCCTTTTCTTTGATAGTACGTCTTTCATGAATTTGGCGTAGCTCGGCAACTGTTCTAAGGCTTCAATGAGAGGTATATTAATGTGCGGCTGATTCAGTACCTTGAGAAATTTCTTGAACTGACCCTCCTTTTTAGATTTTTTGAATCACTGAGGAAATGGAGGAGGTGGCCTTGGATTCATGGCGATTTCACCATCTGTTTTGTTCTGAGTTGCAACTGGTTCCTTTGTCTCCTGTGATTGCTAAATCAGAGGGTTAGTGGGTTCAGTCACCAACTTTGGTAGAGTTGGGTCAGGTAATTACTTTCCACTACGCAATGTGACTGCTAGGACTTGTTCTTTGCCTTTGCCTTGCGGGTTTTGCTCGGTGTCGCTCGGCAACGATCCTGGGGGTTAGTTGTTCATGGTTGAGGCCAGTCGGCCTATCTGAGCTTCTAGGTTTCTGTTCGTTGTGATCTGGGATTGCATAAATTGCATGAAGAGATTTCCCAGATCCAATTTCTTTTCTTCTCTCGATGTAATGAACTGCATTGGTCTTGTGGGCTATTGCTACAAGAATCTAGACGGCTGATTTGGCCTCGCCTGATTGTTCCATGAGAAGTTAGGATGATTTCTCTAACCTAGGTTGTAGTTGTTTCCATACTGATTAGCTAGATTTCATTGAAAATTTCCCACGTAATTAATGGACTCTGGGTTGGAGGCACATTCATCACTCAGATGGCCGAATTCACTACACCATGTGCAAATGTCTACTGCTGTCGACTACTATGGTGTTGATGTCCCTAACGCACTGATGTTGGCTAGCCTAGATAAGTTCTGAATTTGCCAAGACAAAGCATTGATGTGGGCCTTTATCGATGAAACCACGTCCAGTTGAAGTAGATCTGCACCTCTGCTTCTATCTTATGGCAATTGATAAGTGTTGGCTGCTATGTTTTTGAGCAAGGCGTATGATTCTCGATAGCTTTTACGTAGCAGAGATCCATTAGATGAAGAATCCATCATGTGACGGGTGGAATCCTGGAGACTATTATAGAAAATTTGAATTTGTACCCATGGTTGAATTCCATGAAGTGAGAACTTTCGGAGCAGGTCTTTGAAACGATCCCATGCCTTTGACAGGGTCTCTTCGCTGTGTTGCTTGAACGACACTCTATCCATTCTCAGCTTGGCTAACTTGGCTAGCGGAAAGTATTTTTCTAGGAATTTATGAGCCAAGTCATTCCATGTGTTGATGGAGTTAGATGGCAAAGAGGCTAGCCACTCGGAAGCTCGATCACATAGAGAAAATGGAAATGTTCGATGTCGCATTGCTTCATCGGAGACTTCGTTCTACTTGAAAGTGTTCATAATTTGCAAAAAATTTCGCAGGTGGCGATGCGGGTCTTCAGATGCAAGACCTCCGAACTACTTGATAGACTGAAGCATCTGGAAAATCATCGATTCGATTTCAAAATTATTGGTGCCGATTGGAGGTGTAATACTAGTCTGAACACCATTTGGCCAAGCATAATCAGCTCCTAGATTGGTTGGTCCAAATCATCTTAAGGTGGAAGATTCAGGATCTCGATCCTCTAGTTTTCTGGTTGGTTTGTATGAACATTATCATCTTGGTTCTCGATACGCTCCATTGTATGTTGTTGGTTTCTAGCCTCCTTGCTCTTTCGGTGCCTTCTCAAATAGGTTCTTTCGGGTTCTGGATCAAAAGGGATGACAGTCTCCTTTTCAGCTCTGTCTCGGCGCATGCAGAATGAGATAACTCTGCAAAAACCAATGAATTTGAACTAGTAGAAAGAAAAAAAAATTCTAATATAAAAGAAATAATGAAAAAAAGATGCTCTACAAAATTACACAAGAAAGCAATAAAACTAAATATAATTTGTTAACCAAATCCCCAGCAATAGCGCCAAAAAACTTGACGAGTTGCGTATATGTTTACTAAATTGCTCGCTATTTATGCAAGTATACATGTCGTGTTAAGTAATAAAGAGTGAGTAGAGTATCGTTCCCATGAGAAATTGTTAACCAGAATTATTATTTAGCTTAACTACATTCGAAGGTTGTGAAATTCTAATTTTGTGGTCCTATTAAACTAATAATTGCAAGGGGAAATTAGAGTAGAGATCTGAGACTACTGGATACTAAAACAGGTTTACTGATTAGGGATGGCAGATGGATATATCGGAATCCTTGAATCTAAACTATATTACTCTAGTTCTTGTTAAGCGGATTGCATATGAATTTACTAGCCCAAGTTCATGTATCTTCATATATGTCTTCCAATAGTATATAAAGCTAATTGCACGCTATTTAAGTGCTATATTCCCATGCCATTAAATAAAGTGAAATTGATAAGTTCATAACTTGTATTATGACTACACAGGGTTTTATGGTATATTCCTATCCGTTAAACAATTCTCCTTACACAAAGGTCGAAACCTGTGCCTTGTATATGGATCTGGCAAAGATCTCCCTTTTTCAAGCGTAAATCAAGCAATTAAATCATCTTATAAGGTAGCTAATCTTGTAAAAGCATTATACTCACACATGCAAAAGTAAATCATACACAACCATATATATAAACTTAAATATTCATTCTTGAATATTCTAAGAACCCAGAATCAATATAGTTTAGAATTCAATTCATCCTAACTATCCATCTAATGGATGTTTAGTTTAAAGGCATGATCTTAACAACCACTATATCCGTATAAAAAGTATCCATAAGGCAAAGAAAGAAAATTGGAAAGAATAAGAAAAACTGTTTTTCAGCAGTTTCCACCAACGGGATTTGAATTCCTTCTTCAATCCGAGCTTTAATCTTGATTCTCGCTTTCTCTTGCACTACAGTTCATTCTCCAACTCTCCTCTCTCTTCTCTCCCCCAACGCGCAAACCCCTAAGAACTATATATAAAGTCCCCTATTACGCAATTTACGCATTGGAATATTCGCGTACGGATGCGTATTGGCGCCTAAGCAACAATTCTGTGTGTGCTAAGTAGCCTGGATACATTTCGGAAACCCTGAGAATTTCTGCACTGATGCCTAGGCGTCAACTCCTTGGTTTGCATCATGTAATTTGTGGTTCTTGACTTGGGCTTACTGTAGAGTATTGGCACCTAGGCGCCCCTGGATGGATCCTGGGTGCCAACTCTTTGGATGTGCTCCCTTCATGTCAGTTGTGTTGCAAACGGTCAAGGCATGTAGGGTGGCGCTTAGGTGCCAACTCTCTGGTTCTGGATGCCCCAGCTTACTTTCAACTCGTCCGCTCTGCTGTCATAAATCCTGTCTTTCCTATAAAAAATAGAAACGCTAAATAAATAAACTAAAAATTCCTAAATAATGCTAAAATTTCCTAAAAACTAATTAATGCTCCTAAAATGCAAAGCAGATAAAAATTACGCTAAAAGAGTGCAAACTAAGCCTAATCTCTCGAACTAATACATAAATTAAGTCTGAAATGGGCCATAAGAACTCGTAAAAATACGAGTTATCAAGTAGGTACCACTTCAACCCATTTGGAAATGTAATCAACCACGACCAAGATATATTGATTGTCAAAGGAAGGAATGAAGGGCCCCCAAGAAGTCAATGCCTCAAACATCAAAGAGCTCGACTTCAATGATATTAATTAGCGGCATTTCGTATCTTTTTATAATATTACTAGTATGCTGGCATTGATCTCACCTCTTGACAAATGAATGAGCGTCCTTGAATAGAGAAGACCGATAGAAACCCGACTGAAGTACCTTTGCAACGGTTTTATCTCCTTAGAAGTGACCCCATATGGTGAAGAATGATAGTTTTGCAATATTTGTTCTATCTCACCTTCTGAAATGCTCTCTTATATAACTGGTCTAGACTCTACTTGATAAATATGGCTCATTCTTTAGAAATAAAATTTGATATCATGAAGCAATTTCTTTTTTTGGTGATAGTTCAATTCAAGAGGCAATATTCTACTAACTATATAATTTACAAAATCTACATACTAGGGAGTATTGCTTTGAGAAATAGAGAAAAGCTGCTTATCTGGGGAACATTGCTTTGATATGATCCATACCTTGGAAATGTTGTTTGCTTTCAAGGAAGGATAGGTGACGAGCTATTTGATTTTTTTCTCCTTTTCAGTCTTTGATTTCAAGGTCAAACTCTTGAAGTAATAAAATCCATTAGATTAAGCGAGGTTTAGCATCCTTCTTTTCAATCAGATATTTGATTGTTGAATGATTTATATAGACAATCACCTTAGTCCCAACCAAATAAGCTCTAAATTTATCAAATGCGAACATCACTACCAATAACTCTTTTTTCGCAGTGGTGTGATTTAGTTGTGCCTCAGTTAAGGTCTTGCTTGCATAATAAATAGAATCAAAGATGTTATTCTTCCTCTGTCTTAACCCTACCCAAATTGCAAAGTCACTAGAATGGCATATTAATTCAAAGGGAAGGCTCCAATCAGGAGAAATGATAATTCTCGCTAACACCAGTTTCTGCTTCAACTCTTGAAATGATTGCATACACACAGTATCAAACTTGAATGGTGCATCCTTCTCTAATAGAGTGCATATCGACTTAGCAATCTTTGAGAAATCTTTTATAAATCTCCAATAGAATCTTGCATGCCTTAGAAAAATTTAAATGCCCTTAACTGAGGTGGAAGGAGGAAGCTTTTCAATTGCCTCAATTTTTACCTTATTGACTTCAATGCCTTGTTTGGAAAGCCGGTGCCTAAGTACTATACCCTCTTGTACTATGAAATGACATTTTTTCCCATTTTAGAACTAGGTTTGTGTCTTTGCAATGCTACAACATCTTTGATAAAATGGCAAGACACTTATCAAATGAATTTCCAAATACAGAAAATTCATCCATAAATACTTTAAAAAAATGCGCGACCATGTCAGTGAAAATGACCATCATGCAATGTTGGAATGTGGCACACACATTGCATAAGTTAAATCGCATTTGTCTAAATGAAATGCTCTATGTGGATATGTGAATGTAGTCTTTTCTTTATCTTTGGGTGCAAAACTAATTTGGTAATAGCCAGAATAACCATCCAGAAAGCAATAGAATTTTTGTCTTACCAGCCTGCCTAGCATCTGATCACCAAATGGAAGAAAGAAGTCCTTCCTAATAGCCTTATTCAACTTCCAGTAGTCCATGCACACTATCCAACTAGTAACTATACAAGTTGGAATTAATTCATTACTTTCATTGGATACTACCGTCATTCCACCTTTTTCTGGAATGCACCACACCAGACCAACCCAAGAACTACTAGAGATAGGATAGATCATGTCTACATCAAGCCATTTAATTATTTCCTTTTTGACTAGCTCTTTCATTATAGGATTCAATCTTCTTTGAGCTTTAATGAACGACTTTGAATTCTCTTCTAATGTAATGTTGTGCATATAGAAGGATGGACTAATACCCCTAATGTCTGCAATGGTCCATCTGATAGCTTTCTTATGATCTCTGAGCACTCTGAGCAACTTTTATTCTTACAGAGAATCCAATGCCGCAGAAATGATAACTGGGAAAGATAATTTTGCCCCCAATTATACATACCTTAGATGAGATGGGAGGGGTTTCAACTCTAACGTTGGCGGCTCCTCAATTGATGACTTTAACTATTTAAATGTATCTAAATTGAGCTATAACAATTCAAACTTTTGCAGATAGCGTTTAAAGATCGGAGATTACAGTAAATAGTGAACCATCTTGATTGATTCCTCATCAGGTTTTTTTTTCGCTAACCAACGATGCTTTTAAAATGTTTTGTGCGACATAAATTAGAATTTAGCTTGTACAACTAAATCTACCATATCAACATAAGGCACTCCTCTGAATTATTTGGCAATTGTATAGCTTTAAACATACTAAATTTGATCTTTTCATTTTGCACTCGTAAAGGAAGCTAACCAGCTTGCATATCAATAATCACCTTATCAATAGTGAGGAATGGCCATCGCAAAATGATTGGTGCATCTCGATCCTTTTCATAGTCCAGAACAATAAAGTTTACTAGAAATATAAATTTGTCAACTTTAACAAGCATGTCTTAAATTATTCCCTCTAGATGTGTCATGGAATGATCTGCTAACTGAAGCATTACTGTTGTAGGTCGTGCCTTTCCAATGTCAAGTTTTCTAAATATTGATTTCGGCGTTATGTTAATACCGACTCCTATGTCATAAAGAGCTCTCTCAAAATTTTAATTTCGAATAGTGCACGGAATGGTGAAGCTCCTTTGGTCCTTGAGCTTAGGCGACAACTTCTTCTGCACCATAGCACTGCATTCTTCTGATAATGCCACTATTTCAAACTCTTTTAATAGCCTTTTCTTTGTTAAGATGTCCTTCATAAATTTTGAATAACTGGGCATTTTTTCCAATGCTTCCAAAAGTGGTGTATTGATACGGAACAATCTTAATACCTCTAAGAATTTCTTGAATTAGCTCTCTTTTTTATTCTTTTCAAGCCTTTGAGGAAATGAAGGAAGTGGCCTTTGAACAGTGGCAGTAATATTACTTGCTTGATTTCGAGCAATTTCATTCAATTCCTCCTCTAGTTCTTGTGAATTATACTCAGAAGAATTAGCAGTTATCGCTACTTCTTCTGGGTGAGTGACTTCAGACAGTTTGCCTGCCACTTGTTAAAGTGACAACTTCCACTTGCTCCTTGTCTTTTTCTTTCAAATTTTGTTCAGAGTCACCTGGCAGTGTGCCTTGAAAGCTACTATTTATGACTAAATCAAATTGTCCTATTTGTGCTTCCAAATTTCTATTTGTGGTGATCTAGGATTGCATGAATTGCAGAAATAAATTTTCCAAATCCAATTTCTTCTCGTCATGTTGAGGTATTATGGTGACTAAGAGAACCCTGATGGGTAATTCTGTCTAGCTTGATTGTTCCAAAAAAATTAGGATGATTTCTTGATCCTTGATTATAAGTCTTGGCATAAGGATTTGCTTAATTCCTCTAAAATTTGCCTACATACTTAATTGATTCCGGGTTAGAGTCACATTGTTCACAAGGGTAGTCAAATACTCCACACCATGTACAATATTTTGTTGTCGATGACGACGAAGAAGTGGAGGTCCCTTTGCATTGACATTAGTAGACTTTGGCAAGTTTTGAATTTGCTTAGACAGAGCATTAATAGGAGCTTTAATGGATGAGACTGCATTCAACCGAAGTAGACCTCCACTTCAATGTTTGTTAAAAGGCAATTGGTATGTATTTGTTGTCACATTTTCTTATAGTGCATAGGATTCTCAATAGCTTTTCTACAACAAAGATCCATTTGATGAAGAATTTACCATGTTGGGGGTAGAATCTTGGAGACCATTATAGAACATCTGAATTTGCATCCATGGTTGAATCCCATGATGAAGACATTTGTGAAGTAAGTCTTTAAATCAATCCTAAGCCTCTGATAGAGTCTCTTCTCCATGTTGTTTAAATAAAACTATATCCATTCTGAACTTGGCTAACTTGGAGGGAGGAAAATATTTTTTAAGAAATTTTTATGCCAAGTCATTCCATGTGTTAACAAAGTTGGGTGGTAATGAATCCAACCAATCTGATGTTATATCCCTCAAAGAGAATGGAAAGGTTCTTAACCTCATAGCTTCATCCGAGACTCCATATTGCTTAAACATATTCATAATTTGTAGAAAATTTCAAAAATAGTGATGTGGATCTTCCGAAGGCAAACCCCCAAACTATCTTGTAGACTATAGCATTTAACCACAGGCTTGATCTCAAAATTATTAGTGTCGATGGGAAGAGGTTGAATGCTAATCTATACTGCATTTCGTCCCATTACAATGAGGTCCCAAATAGGTTGGTCCAAATCATCACGTTGTGTGGGATGAGAGACCTCAACCTATTGTTCCCCTGCTGATTTGCATCAATATTCTCATCTCGACCTCTTACGTGCTCTATTTGAATATTTTGACTTCTAGCCTCTCTGTTTCTGCAATGCCTTCTCAGATTTCTTCTATCTGATTAAGGATCGAATGGAAAAATTTTATCCTTTTCCTCCCAACCTCTTTGCATGCACAAGCAATCATCCCTTCAAAGACCAATTTAATTGTATTAAAATAAAAAATATAAAACTGAACGAACTATATAGATCAAATATATTTATAAATTTATACAAAAAGGCAACAGGAATTAAAGACTAATAAGTTAGCACTAGCTCCCAAGCAACGATGTCAACAACTTAACAAGCTACATATATATCTAAATAAAATACTTGTTCTAATGCAAGTATATGTGTCATGTAAGTAATAAAGTGTGAATAGAGTGTTGATCTCACAAGGACTAGGTCTGAATTTCAATTGCCCTCCATGGATAAACATTTTAAGTGATAGTTTGGATAAAGAAAACATTGCAATGAGTTGTGGGCTAAGGAATGGAGCAGAGTTGAGTAGAGATTCTTCAAGATGATCGTAATGGATGAGAATTGGGAATATTTGACTCTAAACTGTATTCAATTAGTTTCTTTTCATTTGGCAATATAGGAATTACTAACCTAAGCTCCTATATGTTCATATATGCCTTCCAGCATATATCAACCTAATCTTACCACACCCTTTTACTGTGTTCCCATGCAAATGAATATGGTGAGATTGATAGTCTCTAGCCTATTAAGATTACATAAGGTTAAATGGTATATTCTTATCCATTTTAACCTTCCACCCTATCAAGGTTAGAAACCTGTGCCATCCATGTGATTCTTAACTAAAATCATTTATTGTAAATATGTATCGAGTAAATATATCATCTTACAAGTTAGCTAGGCTTGCGAAAAACATTAAACACCACATATAAAGGTAAATCCATACATTACATGCATACAACAACTATATATTCATATTTAATTCATAAAGAACCAATGTAACAAAGTTTAAGAGTCAAATCATCCTAATCTCCCATCTTTTTTATTTAGCCCAAGAACATATTAGCAAATCCCATTAAAGACCAATTTAAATATATCCCAGAGATGAAGAAATTAGAAAAATATGTAAATAAAGATGAAGAGGAGGAAACTTGCTAATTTCCACCAAATAAATGAGATCTCCACTTCTAAATCTCCTTAAGCTTACAAATCTCCTCTTTTCTTCTCCTTGGCTACTCCCACGAGGTCTACCTTTCTTTTTTTAAAAACTCTAAGTGTCTATTTATACCCCACTTCATGTAGCAGAAGACACGTGCTAGGATTTACACGTGTGGGGATTAGCATGGTGGCTCCAGCTTTCTGGATGTTTGCTAATTTAGGGTTTCTAGAATTTTGATGAGTTATCACTAACCATGGAATGAAACTAAGGCAAACTAATGCAATTTTTATGTAAATTTATGTGTTGTTACTTGACTAGCATTCAAAGATTGATGAAAAATAGGCAATGATAACCCCACTTTTGCATATTTAATATCTGCAGTAGATGGTGAGATGATGTGACATCGAAGATTAGGACATGCAAACCTTCACACATTAAAGAAACTATGAAAGTTTAGTCTTATTGACTTTTACCAACCTAAAAAATTAGTTTGAAATATGTTTATGATATTTGTCAATTTGGTAAACAAAATATCTCTTTCAAATAAAAAATTTGTGTCAGAAATATAACCTCTATAGTTACTACATATGAATTTATGTGGACCTACATGGACTAAAAGTTTAGCTAGAAAACATTATGTCTATATTATTGTCGATTATTTTTCAAGATATACATGGGTATTATTGTTAGGAAGTGTCAATGAATATTTTAATTCATTTCAAAAAATTTATTGTAAAATTCAAAATGAACATGGATTGAAATATTTGCAATTTGAAGTGATCATGGATGAGAATTTGACAATTGGCGTTTTACAAAATTTATGATAATTTTGAAATAAATTATAATTTTTCAAGTTATAGAACACTAAAACAAAATGGAGTTGTTAAGTAAAAGAATATAACATTAATTGAAATGCTAGAACAGTATTGATTGATACTAAACAACAAAATAGTTATTGGGCTAAAGCAGTAAACATTGCATGCTTTATCATAAACCATATTTATTTTCATCTAATATTAAAGAAAACTCCATATAAATTTTAGAAAGTTCAAAAGATAAACATTACATATTTCTATACTTTTAATTGTAAATGTTTTATACTAAATAATCGGAAACATAACCTTGGCGAATTTGACTATAAAAGTGATGAAGATATTTTTCTTGATTATTCTTTTTCCAGCAAAACATATCGAGTCTATAATAAGTAAACTTACACGATTTAAGAGTTAATACATGTCAACTTCTGATGAATCTAACACTAGGTCAAGAAAGTTGTTTTTTCAGATAAAGAAGAAAACATTCTTGACATATAGAGAACATTAATAGATAAATAAATAGTAAGTGCAAGTGATGTTCTTAAAAAATCTTAAAATCTTTGTGTGAATAAGAATAATCCACTTAATTGAGTTATTGGCAATGTTTATAACAAAGTCAAAAATCAAAGTTCGTTTCAATATGTCCTGGATTATTACACTTTTATTCCTCACATTGAGCCTAAAAAAATTGATAAAGTAATATTTGATGAAAACTAGAAAATTGCTATGCAAAAAGAACTAGATCAATTTAAAAGAAATAGTTTATGGACAATTGTACCCAAACCTGATGATCATCTAATTATTGGTATAAAATGAAAATTTTAAAACAAACTTGACAAGTTTGGGATCATTATTAGAAATAAAGCATGTACATTTTTGAATGGTTTAAAAAATAAAGAAGTTTATGTGAAATACTCACCAGGCTTTGAAGACCATGAGTACCTTGATTATGTGTTCGAACTTTCAAAAGTTCTCTAATGATTAAGACAAATTTCAAGAGTTTAGCATGATAGACTAAGTGGGCTTTTATTTGAGAAATATTCAAAAGAGACAAGTTGATACTACTTTATTTATCAAAAATATTAACAAAGAAATTTTGATTGTTCAAATTTATGTGGATGACATTTTTTTTGGGTCTCTTAATGAGTTGTATTGCAAGGAATTTGTAAAGTTGATTAAGAGTGAATTTGAAATAAGCTTGATGGGTGAGCTTACCTTCTTCCTGAGACTTCAAGTAAAATAAACCTAAAAGGTATTTTTATCTCTTAGATAAAATATGTTAAGGAAATGCTAAAAAAGTTCAAAATGGAAAATGTAATGCATGTGAATCCCCATGAGTGTAAGGATCAAAATGAATAAAAATGGCTCATGTAAGGCAGTAGATCAAAAGTTATATAGGAGCACGATTGATTTACTTTTGTATTTAACTGCCAATTAACCTGATATCTTTTTTGGTGTTTATATGTGTGCGCATTTTCAAGCAAATCCAAAGGAATCACATACGAGTGCTATTAAATGTATATTTCAATATCTTATTAATACACCCACTTTGGGCATTTGATAATCTGGAGAATCCACTTTTACTTTGATGAATACTCAAATGCTGATTTCACTAGTTACAAAGTGGATAGATAAAGCACAAGTAGTACTTTTTAATTTCTCAGTGGTATGATTAGATTATGGTACTCTAAGAGATAAAATTCTGTTGCACTATTAATGGCAGATGCCAAATATATTGCATGTTTTAGTCATTGTGCCCAAATTTTATGGACGAAACAATAATTGTGTGATTATGGGTTGTCATATAAAAATATTCCCAAATATTTTCATGACACAACAAATTGAATTTGCAACTAGTAGCTTGTTTGAGAATAATAGACTGTTGACTGCTTGTGGAACCCCGACCATGTACGCGTCAGTTCGACCATATACGCGTCGTTTCGACATTTGTAATTTTGAAGATTATTTTATAAATAAATGAAAATTTATGAATGAACATGTGTATTTGA
>JAXCLR010000063.1:25109699-25157690 GCA_035584095.1 Annona squamosa | reverse complement strand
TCAAAGGAAGAAAGAGCCTCAAGTTGCAAGCTGCTTCATCAAGATTCATCCAAGCTGCTTCTAATTTTTTCCTCGAGTTCAACCTGCCTACACATCTCTGTAAAGTGTAGTTTTGTTTATTTCAAAGTCTTGGTGTATTGAACTTGATTTAGCTTGAGTAGCTAAGATTAAGTATATGCAAAGTAGTGTGTGATTGGAGTAAGACTCATCACCTACTTGTGCAGTGAGTTGTTTACGCCCCCTAGAGCTCGAATCTAGAAGAGAGCGGAGACTCTAAGTATATTCGAGGAATACATAGTGGAACCCAAGTCACAACTGAGTGTGAGCTTGGAAGGGTGGAGTAGGGAAGGATTGCCTGAACCACTATAAATCTTGTCTTTTGCTTTCTTTTACTGCTTTATCTTATTACTCTCTATTTGCTTTAAAAAAGGGGATTAATCTCTCAAGAGGTTAAGATTTTAATTTACCAAAGAATTTTTAAAGAACCCAATTCACCCCTCCCCTCTTGGGTTTAGCCATCAACTTGGGACCAACAGCATGATTATATTAATTCCATTAATTATGTTAAATTAATGATAATTATAGGATTAATTAGGTTATTGCTTAAAAATTTATAGCTTAAAGTGTATAAGGCGGATTGATATGAAATTTAGAAGGTAAGCATATATTGACGTGCTTTGCACAATAAATGTTATAAATTATGATAACCATGATTAAATTATGGTAATAATGATTTAATTTCATCAAATTCCATAAAAAAAATTTCGAACGCACATATCTTACATTAGAATGGTCATTTTGAGGTGAACTTTTTTATGGATGCCTAAAAAAAAAGGTGGACTATCATATGGATAGATTGGATTGAGCTAAATCTTATGGAAAAATGTTAAACCACTTATGGTTAAAATCATTGACTTTTTGCTTTTAAAAAGTGAATTTCCATTAACAAAAAGTTAATGTCATTAATGAGGTATTTGAGGTGTCTTAAGGAGAGGATTTTTTAGGCCTTTTTTGCTATTTTAAAATCTTAAAAATTGCATAAAAAGGATTGCTGATCAAGGACGTTGAATGGGGCAACAATTGAGCAACTTTTCATGCTCACAAAATGACAAAAATATGGGCAGCATGTGGACATGCTCAAGGGACAACATTTTGGGTAGATTTTGTAAAAAATTTGAAATTGAAATTAGTATCCCTAACTCATAAATAGATGTTTTGAATTAGCACCAATATGAAAATGCAAGGTCTGAGTGTTAAATGATGAATGAGAGGTATTAAACTTCTATATGTTGAGTTAAACTTAATGGTTATAATGAGCTTGGAAAACTTACCTTAAATAAGGGTATTAAAATGGAAAGAATGGTCAAAATGGAATCATAAGTTACACCCGTGTGTGAATTGGAAAAATTGACACCAAACTTGAAAGAAATGTGAGTTAAGTAAGATGATATAAATTTATGTGAGTTGAAGAACCTTAAGATGTGCAAGCATACAAAATTCTATATATATGAATAAAATATCATTTTCATGTATCGAGGCAAAGATAAAGAAAAAGTATATGAAGAGACTAAAGTGATTACAGGTAAGCAAGTAAACTTTTGAAAACTTGTTTTATCAAAATGTTGATAATATATTGCAAATTGATGTTAAATGCTTTTTATAAGTATATTGCAAATTGATATTTAAATATTTTTGAAATTATTTAAGGGTGGTCACTCTTATAGTTCCTGCAAATTGACTTGAACATTGTTTTATTAAAGTTGTATTAAGAAATTATGATTCAAATGTCTATTCATGAAAATCATGTTAACATATTTATGATCATGGTGCACAAAGAACTAGGTCCATTTTAAAGGTGTAAGCAGACTGGTTGTCCCTCTCTAGTGTGATCAATTCGCTAATATAGGCCAAAGGCTGGCGGTGCCCTCCCTAAAATGGGAGCAAGATGATGCGATGGTCTCCTAACTAGCATACCATTATTATGATATTCATATTATGTTGATAATAATGCATTTACATTATTTATGAAATACCCATGTTAGGTATGATATTGGCTATTTAAAATGGTTATTACAAAAGAAATTTTTGCTTGAAAATTATGTAGATTGCTTATTGAGTTAATACTCATAATTTATTTTCAAACCCTAAGACCGGTTCAAGAATGCTGCAAGGGAAAAGCACGGGTTTAAATGAAGAGACATGACTCTTGTATCCTTTTGTATGCATCAATATAAGTGGTGATGTTCTATAGAATAGATGTTTGCAAAATTGTTTGCATTTTTAAGAAATTAAACATCTTTGATGTGTGATGTGAATTAAGATATGTCAATATCTTGAAAAAAATGTGAATGATGAGCTATTGTTTGTATATTTGAATATGATATAAATGTTATGAAGTTTTATAGTATATGATGGAAAGGATGTATTGAAAATAAATGTTGAATATATATACCAAAGCTTGTTGATGGCTAAAATGGGTAATTTGGTGTATAAATGAACATGTTATGATGAGGTTAACTCCTATGGAGTGAATTATAATTTTATGAACATGTTAAAAACCCGTTATGTGATCAAGGCAATAATCCCATTCATGCTTATCAATCAATAAACGATCCTAGAGTAAGGTTCAAGTTGTGATGCTCAGGTTGGAGCGCCATAACTAGATACAAAATATATTGGTTTTATCCGATTAAAAATGGGTCAGGTTAAGGTCAGGTCATGGGTCAATTCGCCCCAATTTCCACCACCAGAAGGATGCAACATGGGTAAAATGGTGGACCTTAATTCCAAATTAGTTTTGTAAAATGTACTTTTATACTATGAATATTATAATTCTACTATAAATCTTACTTAATAGTTATAATCAATGTGGTAGTAATATAATTTTAAAATGCATTGATTAAATATATTAAATAATAGAGCAATTAGAACAATTTTTTATATTTAGAAAATATTTTTATCTTTAAATATTTAATATATCACATGAAAAATATATTAAATATATCGTATTAATTTGAGTTGGTTCTAGATATCCAAATCTCAGTACATATCTTATTCTAATTTCTTTGATATATTTTTGTATAATAGGTCAATTAATATTCCAATCAAATATATGGATAATTCTCACGTCATGGAGAAAATTTTTCTACAAACCTTATCACTAGTGGAAATTATAATCCACACAACTCAGGTGCATTGCATGAGTCGAGGGTCAAACCCTCGACCATAAGGGCAACATGCCCATTTGTGTAACCATTCGGGTATCCCGAGTACACACCTTGTTCTAATTTAGTTTGATATTTTTATTTGGAACTTACTTTACCTTATTAGTAGAAAAATAAAAATCTACCCAATCTATTTTAATGCACTTTTGACCAACAGATATTGTACACAAGCTATACTCCTATTAGATGGGGAAGAGAAAAATAAAGAAAAAATTTGGTGAAAACTTTATGAAATAAATAATGTTATATAATAGAAGTAATGATCTCAAATAGAAAGAAAAAAGATGAAATAAATGAAGTAGGTTTATGGAGAAGATGTGAAAAAATAGGACAAAAACTAGGAAATTTTTTCTTTTCCTCTTTCTCCAAAGAAATAATTCTTAAAAATAATCCACTAAAGCTATTATCATGGAATTCATGCATAAAAATGCATTCAATAAGAACTTTGCATTTTAGACATTATAAGTTATAATCTTCCTATTAAACTTTAATATCAATGTTTTAAAACTTAAAATTTTTATTTGAGTACATTTTATACTTGACATGAGTAGCATTAGCAAGTTTAAAATGCAAAAAATGAACTCAAGATTAGGGCACATGTGGATATCACAAAAGTTTTCAAATGTAAAATGTTTTAATTTTGTACAATGATTCTATTTTTAAATTATTTGTGCAGATTTTCTTATGGAACTACCGTACTTTTTAATTATTTCTAAATAATAAGCTATATATTTATCTATTTTAATTTTATTATCTTTATATCTTATTATTACTCTTATAATATCATATTATTTTCTCCTGATTCAAAATTTTTTATATCAAATATTTTTTATCTAAAAATTTTATAAGTGCCCAAACATACCCTTAAAATAAATTTTATAAATTAACAAGGCCTAAAAATGTAAGAAACTCGAGTAATATTTTAGTGCATCCCGATGTATTAAATTTTAAATGCATCAATGCATCAGGAGCGAAATTGTTTTTTAAAAATTTTTTGAAAAAATTTTTATATATTTTTTAATTTAAGTGTATTTAACTTATATATTGAGTTTTATCTATAAAAAAAACTTCTACATTAAGTTTTACTATTTTCGAATACACGTATTTATTTGTTATTCTTATTGTTTTTGAACACGGGAGGTTTTAATCAGATTTTGCACCATGAATGCATCAGATTCATTGAAACGGTGTGGCCGTTTACGGGCAACGAAGCACGTGTGGGCCAACAAAGCTTCCGAGAGTGCTGCAACATCGCCCCCGTAAAAGAAAAACCGGAATTCCGGCCCAAATCCGCGTCGCTCTTTCCCCTTTCTCGACCCACTTTTCAGGTTTGCAATCTGCTTACCGCCCTGACCCTGATCGAACCATGCCTGTCCGTTTCAAATTCCGCAGCTCCGTCGACTACGACACTGTCGACATCGGTTGCCAACCTTCAATCTCTGTGCGCGATCTCAGGTTCAAGATCCTCCAGCAGAAGAACCTCAAGATCTGCAACGACTTCGAACTCGTCATCTCCGATGCTGACACCGGGGACGGTATTCCCTTCCGAATTCTCGATTTATTTTCTTTAATTGCCTCAACGTATTGTAACAGTCCCTTTGATTTCCGCTTTTGGATCCGAATTTCAGAATTTGACGATGAAGATTCCATGGTTCTCGACGGCATGAACGTGATTATCAAGAGGGTTCCTGCTGGAAGATCCGCAGCATTGGATCCGTGAGATTTCTTTATTTGAATTCCCATTTTCTGCCCCTACTGGTGATGTTATGATCAGTTACCGTATTCATGAATGATAAGTTGGTTGATGGTAGAAACCAGTCTGACGTAATTACTTTGTTAAGCGTTTAGTGCTAATTTCCTACAGCAAAATTCTTGGCAATCGGTTTCTTTCTTCTAGGTTCATTCTGCCTGATTTAGATTATACGCTTCATGCTGGAGCAAGTGACATGAGTTCTTGGTTCTGTGAGTTTGGTATGAGGGAGCATGAGAAATTTGATTCTCTAAAGCTTTTATATCGGGCGTGATCCAAGCAAGTTGTTCTTCGTAATATTGACGAACAATTTTCGACAAATTATGATTTTCAAGATTTTCTAAATACCAAGCTTCTTGTTTTCTCAAAATATGTAATTGCTTTCTATAATGAGTAAGCCAAATCATATTGCAAGAAAAGAACTATCATGCTGCGAAATATATTAAAATGGAAATAAAACTTCTTACAGAGAGAGGTTGTTGGAGAGCGTTTAGCAACTCAGATGAACCTCAGGCACTCTTGACCTCAAGTACTCAAACTCTAGACTAGGCTCTGAGAATTCCTAATTTCTCGATGCCCTTACAACTTACTCAAGACTCTATTTATAGAAAGGAAAAACAAACTTCGGATTCGTGGATTTCAAAGGGTTATAAATTCGGAGCGCCGAAAGCAGAATAACGTGTTCTGGAATGGGTAGAGTCGTACAACATCTGCTTTAACAAAGGCACCGACATCTTTTTTAAAGAGATAGGATTTATAAAGCCCTCAACTTTAAGTCTTGTCAGGGAGAAAGCGAAGCAGAAGAGACGTCCATGTCGTCATCTTCAATTTTGCTATCGAAGAGGAATTCGAACGCCTTTTGCTTTTGCTCCTTGCCGGACAAGCTTGGAAAATTCCTCTTAACCAAAAGAAGAGCATTTTTGAATGCGTCTTTGGTTTCTTCAGAGGTCTTCAAATCCTGAAGAGTTGTGAAATGCTCGGGAGAGACACAGAGATCTTTTGCAACTTGGGAGGCTCTCTTTTCAGCCTTTTTCTTTTTCTAGCTTTCAGAATTGAGTATAAAATCCCAATCAAACTTGGGCCACCATTTTAAGTAGGAAGTATAGGCAATATAAGAGTTGATATTTGAATCAATATAGAATGAGAAATCCCATCGAACAATCCATGGGATTGATTCATGAATTATAAAATTGTTTAATTTATAAGAGTCTGATATATCAAAACATATATGAGAGAGAAGGTCTTCTGGAAGAATTGATTTTTCAAATCCCTAGTGGTTCCAAAACTTTTCGAAAAACCAGACTGGGATTTCTTGAGTAGGATTTATAAGATTGAATCTAATCCACCAAGAGTGAGAAAAATATAAATTTTTCCTTAAAAACACTTTTTTCCAAGCCTCTTGATAGTCCCAAAAATTATACTTATGATAAGTATAGTAATTGCTGGGAATTTCTGGGAAAGGAATATAAGTATTTGGATTACTGATAGACCAGTTATCTAAGGATAAGATCCTTTGTATAAATATTTTTGAATATATAATTATGTCACTATCCTTCTTCTTTATATGCTCAATTATTATAGAATTGGTATGTAATAAAATCCTCTCATAAAACTCAACATATTTTGCTGGAGCTTGAGGGATGAACCACTCAAACTTAGGAAGATACTTCTGATATATTTGGCAGGCAGTGTCTCTCATGATTTTATTTTCTCTGTCGCTTGAAGAGAAATGATATACATCTGGAAGGTTTTTCTTGCATAGTTCAAAATCTGATCTTTTAAGATATATGAAAAGCTGATCATTATACATCTCGAAATTATAGTTCTTTGGGGCAGAGCTAGAGGAAGTCATTACTTCTTTCCCTACAGAAATTCTCTAGACAAAAAGTCAGAAAGAGAATTATTTTTGCCATTAATATATTCAATTTTAAAATCAAATTGTGCTAAAGTGGCCTGCCACCAAGCAAATGTATGTTTTGAAACTTCATTTTTTACATCTTTCTCAATAATATGCTTAGCTGTTTTACGGTCTACTTTAAGTAAAAATGGTTTGTTTATAATATCATTTTGGAATTTTGTGATACAAAGAACTGTAGCTAACATTTCCTTTTTTATAGTTGGATATTTTTTCCTAGTGTCATTCCATAGACCAGAAATGAAGCGAATTAATTGTTCTTTATTCTGTTTAGTTTTTTGTTTTAGGATTCCTCCATGTCCTTCATCTAAGGCATCAGTTTCAACTATTTTGAATAGTTCCGGATTTGCAAGATTTAGGCATGGAAGATATTTTACTTTTCTTTTTATATTTTGGACTGCCTGAGTGTAGTCTCGTCCCTGGGATGAAGTTGGTATCAGAGCCAAGTTGAAAAGATTTTGAATCAATCTTTTAAAATTTCTCATTAAATCATGAAGTTGCACATCCTCGCTGATAGCCGTGTTGATTGAAAGGCGTTACAATATTTAAGCCGTTGACTGTGAAAAAATGAGTTCTCTTAGAAGAATGTTTTCAATATCTTCTTCTTCTAGCCAAGATATTGAAATTCACTTAGTTAGACTAGATGAAATTCAAAATATGTCTGAAGGAACTTATGAAAATATTGAAAAATCTATATAAAATTGGAAAATACCTAAAGTACTAATAAAGAAATTTATAAAATTGGAACTTTCGATTTTAAGATTGAATTTAGAATTAAAACTTTAGAATTCACTCCAAATTCAATTATTACAGAAAAAAGTGATAAAAGAATTATATGAGAAACAATTTAAATTTCTTCATTTTGGATTAATACAAATAGCTATACAATCTCTGGCTAGAGCAGACTTACAAGCATCTGTTCTAGCATGCTTAAAAGACAATCGCCATAAAAATTTTCCAGACTCTTTATTGGGAATTATTCAAACCTCTCTTCATGCAGGACCAGTATATTTTAACAGCTTTTCAAACTTCTCGATCAATCTAACAGATCCTCATACTCTAGATGAATTATCCTTATATAAACTCAAGAATTTGATATGAAACTTGGATCAAAACCTTTATGTATATAATATCGAATATATTATAAAGCCATGAAAACTTTAGTTCCTATGGTATGATTATGTATGCTATGATGCTTCAATGTCTTAAAAAAGTCTCAAAAGCAAACATTGCAATTTGTATAGCCTGGGGTTTCACCGGACAGCTAAAAGCGTGGTGGGATATCCAGCTAACACATGATGAACATATGAATATAATCAATGATCCAGGCCCTGTCAACACCCTTGTCAGTACTTTCCTATATCAATTTTTAGGAACTATTGAAGATTACCAATTTGCTATAAGAGAAAGATTATTAAAGTTAAGGTGTAAGAAAATATCCAAATATAAATGGTACAAAGATATATTTCTAACAGATGTCCAGCTTGAAGATGGAAACAAACCAGTGTATAAAGAAAAATTTCTTCAAGGATTACCATCAATATTCGAGTCTAAAGCAAAAGCATTGATCAAACAAGAAAATGAAGGAAGATTAGATTATGACAATTATACATGGGGAACGTTATTCACAAAAATTAAACAAGTGGGTATTGAATTATGTCAACAAAAAAGAATGAAAGAAACAAAAATTTTAAAATACCAAGATTTATCAATGTTTTGCTCTCACTATGGTATCGATCACACTCCCGTATAAAAAACTATCTTAAGAGGATCTAAATATATAAAGGCTAAAAAATACAAAAATAAATTTAAAGACAAACCAGTTAATAAATATTACTCTAAAAGGAAATATAAGAGATATAAGCAAAAACCTTCAAATAAAAGGGATGTTAAAGAAATAAAATGCTATAAATGTGGCAAGACAGGTCATTATGCTTCCAAATGTTATAAAAGACAAGTTAAATAATTATTAGCAAACAAAGATTTAAGTATAGAAGAATTATCTAAAAAACTAAGTAAACTTACGTAACATCAGAAAGTGAAACAAATTCAGAATTCTCTGACAGCGAAGAAGAATTTCAGATAAATTAAATAAGTAAAGATGAATCAGAATCGGACAAAGAACATCATTGTCAATGCTCTTATAGCCCAAAAGATTGTCAGACCTCCTCTGATTCCGATTACCACTATTTAAATATGATGAATAGTTCAAATCAAGCTTTGTTAGATATAATAAACCAAGTTGAAGATCCTCAGCAAAGAGCTGAACTGTTAAATAAATTTTTACGTATAACAAATACTCCTGAACCATTAACACTTCCAAAGTCTTCATCTATAATGAATCTAATAAAAAATCAAAGAAGATATTTTAAAAATGTTCTAAAACCAAATTCAACTTTTGAATTAACTCAAGAAATCAAAGAGATGAAAAGGGAAATTGCTGAGTTAAAAAATAGAATTCAAATTCTAGAATTAAAGGAATTATCAATAAATCTTGAACAAGAGGAAAATGACCAAGAGGATTTTGAACAACATTTACAACAAATAATAAAAGAAGATAAAGCCGAATCCTCAATACATGCCTTATGTAATCAAGCTCAAAAAATTATATCATAAAAATGGTATATAAAAATAACCTTAAAAATCCTAGACTTTCCAGAAGAAGTCTCTATCAGTCTTATAGCTTTAGTAGACTCAAGAGCCGATCTTAACTGTATAAATGAAGGAATTATACCACTAAAATATTTTGAAATAACAAATTCGTCCATAGCCACAGTTGATGGGATGGATATGATTGTTAAGTATAAATTATCCTCAACCCGCATTTGTAATAAAAAATTATGTTTACAGACATCATTTATATTAATTAAAAACATGCAACAAAAAATTATTTTAGGAACACCATTCCTACAACTCTTAAAACCCTTTTCAGTAACTAATGAAGGTATACAAACTAAAGAGACCCTGTTTGCATTTATAAAACCTCCTGAAGCATCTCTATTAACAAAACTAAAAGACACTTTGAATTATAAAAAGAATTTCCTTTGTTATCTTCAATATCAGAATTCTATCAAATATATAGAAAAGGAAATCCAAAGCACTCTAAAGAAACCTATAGAAGAATTCTGAAATAAATTAGCAAAAGAACTATGTTCTGAGTTTCCTAATACTTTTTGGAATAGGAAACAACATATATTAAAACTGCCTTACGTAGAAGGATTCAATGAAGAAAAAATCCCGACTAAAGCAAGTCCTATACAAATGAATTCAGACTTATTAGAATTTTGCTAAAAGGAGATTAAAACCTTATTGGATAAAACATTAATCAGACCCAGTAAATCTCCCTGGAGTTGCTCAGCTTTTTATGTCAATAATGCTGCAGAAATCGAAAGAGGAACTCCAAGATTGGTCATAAATTATAAACTCCTTAATAAAGTTTTAAAATGGATAAGATATCTTCTGCCTAATAAAAAAGACTTATTAAATGGAATTATAAAAGCCAAATTATTTTCAAAATTTGATTTAAAATCTGGATATTGGCAAATTCAAATTGCTAAAGAAGATAAGTATAAAACTGCTTTTAATGTCCCATTTGGACACTACGAATGGAATGTTATGCCCTTTGGTTTAAAAAACGCATCACAGAGTTCCAAAATATAATGAATGATATCTTTTATAAATATAGTGAGTTTATTATTGTCTATATGGATGATGTCTTAATCTTCTCTGATTCTATACAACAACATTGGCGTCATTTAAAAACATTCAAAAACATTATTCATCAAAATGGTTTGGTCTTATTAGAAAGAAAATTAAAATTATTCCAAACAAAAATAACTTTTTTAGGATTCTCAATAAAGAATAAAACAATTCAACCTATCAACAAAACTATAATTTTTGCAGAAAAATTCCCAAATGAAATAAAAGACAAAACTCAGTTGCAAAGATTTCTCGGATGTTTAAATTATGTTTCAGAATTTTATGAGAAATTGGCCTTCGATGGAGCAATTTTATTAGAAAGACTCAGAAAAAATCCTCCTCCATGGACACAAGAGCACACTCAGGCAGTCCAAAATATAAAAAAAAAGTAAAATATCTTCCATGCCTACATCTTGCAGATCTGGAGCTATTCAAAATAGTTGAAATTGATGCCTTAGATGAAGGATATGGAGGAATTCTAAAACAAAAAACTAAAGAGAATAAAGAACAATTAGTTCCTTCACTTCTGGTCTATGGAATGACACTAGGAAAAAATATCCAACTTTAAAAAAGGAAATGTTAGCTATAATTCTTTGTGTTACAAAATTCCAAAGTGATATTATAAATAAACCGTTTTTACTTAGAGTAGACCGTAAAACAGCTAAGCATATTACTGAGAAAGATGTAAAAAATGAAGTTTCGAAACATACATTTGCTTGGTGGCAGGCCACTTTAGCACAATTTGATTTTAAGATTGAATATATTAATGGCAAAAATAATTCTCTTCCTGACTTTTTGTCTAGAGAATTTTTGTAGGGAAAGAATTAATGACTTCCTCTAGCTCTGCCCCAAAGAACTATAATTTCGAGATGTATAATGATCAGCTTTTCATATATCTTAAAAGATCAGATTTTGAGCTATGCAAGAAAAACCTTCCAGATGTATATCATTTCCCTTCAAGTGACAAAAAAAATAAAATCATCAGAGACACTGCCTGCCAAATATATCAGAAGTATCTTCCTAAGTTTGAGTGGTTCATCCCTCAAGCTCAAGCAAAATATGTTGAGTTTTATGAGAGGATTTTATTACATACCAATTCTATAACAATTGAGCATATAAAGAAGAAGGATAGTGACATAATTATATATTCAAAAATATTTATACAAAGGATCTTATCTTTGGATAACTGGCCTGTCAGTAATTCAAATACTTATATTCCTTTCCCAGAAATTCCCAGCAATTACTATACTTATCATGAGTATAATTTTTGGGATTATCAAGAGGCTTGGAAAAAAGTGTTTTTAAGGAAAAATTTATATTTTTCTCTCTTGGTGGATTAGATTCAATCTTATAAATCCTACTCAAGAAATCCCAGTCTGGTTTTTCAAAAAGTTTTGGGACCACTGAGGATTTGAAAAATCAATTCTTCCAGAAGACCTTCTCTCTCATATATCTTTTGATATATCAGACTCTTATAAATTAAATAATTTTATAATCCAGGAATCAATCCCATGGATTGTTCGATGGGATTTTTTATTCTATATTAATTCAAATACTGCCTCTTATATTGCCTATACTTCCTACTTAAAATGGTGGCCCAAGTTTGATTTGGATTTTATACTCAATTCTGAGAGCTGGAAAAAGAAAAGGGTTGAAAAGAGAGCCTCCCAGGTGGCAGAAGATCTCTGTGCCTCTCCCGGGCATTTCACAACTCTTCAGGATTTGAAAACTTCTGAAGAAACCAAAGACTCATTCAAAAATGCTTTTCTTTTGGTTAAGAGGAATTTTCCAAGCTTGTCCGGCAAGGAGCAAAAGCAAAAGGCGTTTGAATTCTTCTTCGATAGCAAAATTGAAGACGACGACATGGACGTCTCTTCTGCTTCGCTTTCTCCCTGACAAGACTTAAAGTTGAAGGCTTTATAAATCCCATCTCTTTAAAAAAGATGTATAAAAGATGTCGGTGCCTTTGTTAAAGCAGATGCTGTACGACTCCACCCATTCCAGGATACGTCATTTTGCTTTCGGCGCTCCGAATTTATAACCCTTTGAAATCCACGGATTTGAAACCATTTCAAATCCGAAGTTTGCTTTTCCTTTCTATAAATAGAGTCTTGAGTAAGTTGTAAGGCATCGAGAAATTAGGAATTCTCAAAGCCCAGTCTAGAGTTTGAGTACTTGAGGTCAAGAGTGCTTGAGGTTCATCTAAGTTGCTAGACGCTCTCCAACAACCTCTCTCTGTAAGAAGTTTCATTTCCATTTTAATATATTTTGCAGCATGATAGTTCTTTTCTTGCAATATGATTTGGCTTACTCATTATAAAAAACAATTACATATTTTGAGAAAACAAGAAACTTGGTATTTAGAAAATCTTGAAAATCATAATTTGTTGAAAATTGTTCGTCAATATTTCGAAGAACAACTTGCTTGGATCACGCCCGATATAAAAGCTTGGATCAAGTGACATGAGTTCTTGGTTCTGTGAGTTTGGTATGAGGGAGCACGAAAGTATCTAGTGAGAATGCCCATTGTTAGGTCCAATTCCACAATTCTAGGAAGCTACAATTTGTAGCATCTGAAGATTGTAGGAAATCATGATGCCCAATTGTAAACATGGAATCGCAATGCTGTGCCAAATGGAGCCTGCTTCATTACTACCATAATTCATTGAAAAACAGAAAAGAAGAACTGACTGCTTCATTACTACAGCTTATTGATTCATAGCAAAACTAAAATCAGTGAATGGATTCCAAGATGCAATTCAAGCACTTACATGAAGCTGTGACTTACAATTCATTGAAGAATCAAGCTTAACTCCTTGTCTAGCACTTGAAAAGCTCTCTTCTTCAATCACTTATTTCAAAAAAGAAAGAAGCAGAAACATATGAAAGAGATTTCAACTGGTTACAAATTTTGTATTAATAATCAGTACCTGAGATTGGATGAGTCAATCAAACACAATGTCTCAAAGTTCTGGGATCGAGTGACTCAATCGATCAAAATATCTCAGAGTTCCCCAGTTCTCCCTCTTCCTCAAAGAAATGCATCAACCAGCAGAAAAAAGCTCAGAGAGACTCCAAAATAGCTAGCCGATTTCAGAAAACTAGAGGAGGAATCGAGTTGCGCTCCTCGCTTAGCACTTGGAAAGCTCTCTTCTTCAAGTGCTTATTTCAAAGAAAGAAAGAAGCAGAAATAGATGAAAGAAACTTCAACTGGTTATGAATTTTTTTTATTATTAGAAATCAATACCTGACATTGGATGACTCAATCGAACACAATATCTCAGGGTTCTGAGATTGAATGACTTTATCAAACACAATATATTATAGTTCTTCTCCAGTTCTCCTTCTTCCCCAAAGAATGGTTGTGTTCTTCCCCAAAGAAAAGCAACAACCAGTAGAAAAAAGCTTACAGAGGCTCCAAAATAGCCAGCTGATTTCAGAAAACTAGAGGAAGAACCCTGACTCCCCCAAGCTTCCACCCTTTTTAGGGGTAGAAAACTCAAAAAATCCGTTAGGGCAACCACTTTTGGAAACATCTGTACAAGTGGGCGAAACTTCATCCATCAGTCTCCACCACCTTATTCAAATAGGGTGCGGTTTATTGTTTCTCTACATGATTGCCTGGTGCTAAACAGTTTTGCACCAGTTTATAACACACACACACACACACACAAAGAAAAAGAAAAAAACTAGTAGTGACAAAATGATGCATGTCATATGGGGTGTCTACAATTTTATTTAGATTTGATGAGTTGCACGAGCATGGGCATGAAGCATGTACGTGTGCATCAAAAGCAGATGCACAAGTGCGCATTGTGCATGAGATTTGCTAAGGCTGAGACGAGCAGTTGTATGAGTGTGTCCAAGGTACAGGTGCAGAAGGTTAGCGTTGGCCAAGTTGTGTTGCATGAGATGTAAGAAAGGTGTGCATGGTATACTGTTTATTGTTGGGGAATCTGCATATAGGTTCCTTAAGTTTCTGAAATTTGCACTTTTGACACCTAAGTTTTGTATCTGCAACAGATGGCTTGAAGCTTTGGAAATATGTAGTTTTGATCACTTCACTAATGTGAAACCCTAACACTATTAATTTTTTACTTGAAATGGCCAAAATCCCCTTTATTTATTTTTATTCAGACCTTTAATGGACACCAAATCTGGTTGAAAGTCTTCTGCGCCATTCTTTTTTTTTTTTTTTGGGGGTTTTGCTAGAAGTGTTTTTATTTTTTATTTTTAATTTTGTTAAAAATATTCATTAAAATATGAATAGGACATATTGGTTATTTCAAGTTAATAAATAAACAGTGTTAGGATTTTGTGTTGGTGGAGGGATCAAAACTATACATTTTTAGAACTTCAAGCCATCTGCCTTAAATATTAATTTTTAGGGTCAAGTAGTGCAAATTTCAGAAACTTGAGGGTATTGTTGAGATGTGGAGTTTATACTTGTCGAGCAAACATGGGTTTTTTGTGAATTTACTATACCTTGTGCTGGACTCGCTTAACAAACATCAGTTGCAGTGGTAGCAGTAGAGTTAAAGTGGATTTTATTTAAAAAATTCAAGTTGACTGTAAATTTCATTTTAGTTTATTTTTTTTATACCTGGTTGCAGTTCATCATTCTTTTATGTATGGACTCTTTCCACTGGTGTACCTTCAATTAGAAATTTTTTTTATATTGCAGTCTCTTACCCTGATTCCTTAAATGTAAATCTGGTGCAGGCCACATGTGAGTGCCATTGGGAGTACGAATGCTATGGGCTCTTCTCCTACCACAGTATGTTGATGTTCCACTCCATGTTATTCCATATGCTTTTCGTGGCTAATCTGGTGCAGTGATAACTACTAGTGATGAATTGAATTAGTTGCTCATGCTGGTGTTGAAGCAGCATATTACATATGAGCATGCATCAATCCTGCATCAGTAATACAGAAGTTCTTCTTGGAGATATCGTGACATGGCCAGAAGGGACTAGGTTTTTTTCTTGCATGCTTGAACACATTAGCTTAAACAGATTTAGGTTTGATCTACTATATGGAATGGATGTCCTCAGAAATTCCATTATTCAAGACTTATAGCCATTAACTATCACAATTTTTCTTTTTTCCCCATGTTTATTTGATGTCCTCAGAAATTCCATTATTAAGACTTATTGCCATTAACCATCACAATCTTTCTTTTTTCCCCATGTTTATTTGAACTTTATTCACTTCATAATTCATCCTCTCTTGCTTGCATCATTTTCATTTCATTCCAACCATTTCCATTTTCTTGATCAGGCTGTTAGTGATAAACATGCAGGAAGCTGGAATTGTCTTTTATAATGTCAGTTTTTGCTTTAAGCAATCTGTTAAATAGAATTGTGTTCGGATTAAAGTAGTTTTTGCTATTTGTGACACTCTAAGGCTGCTTTAGCTTGGCACCTATATTTCAAAACTCCAATTAGATTAAAATGTAATAGCCTGCATTGGGAAATCTTTAATTGATTTATCACAGCTGGGAGGTATAATTTGCTTTTGGCTAAGATGTGAATCGAGTAGCAGTGATTTCTGAATTGGGTCATTTTGATGGGATGACTTATCATGCGAAAAAGTTTTATTTTGTGCACTTGGAAATAAAGGGAAAAGAAGTGGGGAAAAAAGGAATATGGAAATTTGAGGAAAAAAGAAAGATTGATGTTATGCGATGGGGGTAATGATTAGGAGGGAAGAGAATAAAAAGATAAAATAGGCTAGTTATATAAAAGTGATAGAATGGAAAAAAATACATGCGATAATAAAATAAAGTAGCATAGTTATAAAAAATTTGAACAAATGTTTGACAACGTAGATAACAATAAAAAAACGTAGGGTATTTTATTTTTAATCATTTCTTCATATCTTCTCGTAGAACTATCCTACTTTTCAATTATCTTTACACAACTACCTACGCAAATAACCTATTTATTTTAATTTTATTCTCTTTACTCTTCATTATTACTCCTACCATGTCACATCATTTTCTTTCAATTTAGTAACTTTTATATCAAAACTTTTCATCCAAAAGTTTTATAACTTCCTAAATACACCCTTGCTTAGTTATTTTTATTCATATTTTTTTGATCTTCCTTTTCATTCTCTTACCACTTTTATTTGAATAAATTATCATAACTGGTTTCATTTCAAGCGTCCGTTTAACATGAACAAAACATCATAATTTTCTTACTATCATTTTATCACTTATTAACTTCACTTTTAGATTATCATGAGTTGCTTCATTTCTATTTTTGTCTTTTTTTGTTCTTATCACTTTAATGTTTTCATTTTTGTTGTACCCATTTTATGGGGAACTAATTCAATGCATCTGGGTGCAAAACTCCATTTTTTTAATTTCTTTTGAAACTTTTTCCACACAACTGTTAATCTAGGTGTATTTAACATGTGCATCAATTTTTATCATTTTTGGAGATTTTTATATTTTTTTTAGATCTTTAAAAATTAGTAGCATTTTTAGTAATTTTTTGCATTAGGTGCATTGAATTAGTTTTGCATTTTATGTACATGTTGTCTTTAATTGTCCAACATTTTTGCCTCGTAAAACATAACTTGTCTAATTACAGTTTTATAAAATTTTCTTTTTGATTAATTAAGATTTGATAGTCATATGAAATTCCCGAATTACTTCACCATTTCTTCTATCCTACTTGGATTCTATTCATGACATCTTTCTCAATTTCCTCATGTTTTGAACTATTAATCGTAAGTACCAAAAGTGATCATTCTTGGTGTACTTGCTCTAAAATTTTAATTGGTTTCTTATCTAGGTTCTAACTATTATTATATATCTTGCTTTTGTGCTGCTAATTCTAAATTGTTAGATTCTAGAGCATCATTCCACTTGTTTAATTTTAGGTTTACTTCTTTAGTTTCATCTATTAGACTATATAATCTGTAAATAACATGCGTCAATCCATAACTAAGTTGAAAAGGTAAGGACTTAGGGCTCAAGCTTGATGCAAACCTATTGTAATTGGGAAAATAGTTGCATCTCTAATTGTGATCCTTATATTTATGATAGCTTCTCATATATATCTCTAATATCGTCAATGTATTTGTTATTAATTTTTATCTTTTTCTTTATTTTCTTTATTAATTTTCTTGGCACTTAATCATAACCTTTTTTAAATCAATGAAAATCATATTTAGGTTCCTTGTCATCTCTCTGTACTTTTCAAATAATTGCCAAATTAAGATAATGGCTTTGGTAGTCAGTCTTCCTAACGTAAAATCATTGATTCTTGGTCCTAGTCGATTCTTGTCTAAGTCTTTGTTTAATCACTCATTCCCACAAATTTATAGTGTAACTCATTAGTTTTGTTTCACGATAATTTGCATAATTTTGAATATTTTCCTTTTTTTTTTTTTTTTTTTTTATAGATTGCTACTAAGGTGCCTTTTCTTTATTCATCTAGCATTAACTTCGTTCTTATAAGCTTATTTAAAAAGTTTGTTAGTCAAGTTACTTATTTCACCTGTGCATTTCCATGCCTTAATTGTCATGTCATTTGGATCTGATGCTTTTCTTGATCTCATTCTTTGAGGTCTTCCTTTATTTTAGAGATTCAATTTTTGGAGAAATAGCTAGTATTTATATCTCTTTCTACATTTAAATTGTCATCTAATATTAAATTTTTTGATGACATACCACTTAGTAAATTATGGAAATAAATTTCCATCTCTCAAATTTCATCATCTAAAAACACTTTGATTCTCACTGCTAGTGCATGTAACATGTCTTAAGTTTTTTGGTCTTTTTTCTCTTCTTAATTTAGCTGACTTAAATATATAGTTTTCTTATTGTCTAGTTCCTAATTTGTTATATAAATTATCATAAGTTCTGTGTTTGGCTTTGCTAATAATCTTTTTTGCATTTTTTTGATCATCTATATTTTTGTAGATTTATTATGTTTTAATTGGTTTGCCATTTTTTAAACTTTTTTTGCTTGCCATTTATAGCCTTTTGAACATCCTTGTTTTATCATGAAGCTTCCTTATGTAAGGATTTACCATTTTAGGGTGCGTTTGGCAATCCATAAAAAATGTCAACTTAAAACTTTTCAATCTAAAACTTTTTACTTTCCATCACTATCATATTTTTTAATTATTTTTTCACATTTTCCTATACAAATATCCTACTTTTCAATCATTTTTGCACAACTATCCACACAACTAGCCTATCTATTTTAACTTTATCCTCTTTACTACTTATCATTACTCCTATCATATCACATCATTTGACAACTTTTACTTCTCAAAACTTTTCATCAAAAGTTTTATTCATTACCAAACACACCCTTAATATATTCCTAAAATGCTTTGTCCAACTTTTTTAATGCATTTTGCCATTTCATTGTACATTGATTCAACTTCCACTTCTTGTATGTCCCATTTTTCTTCTATCATTGTTTTACTAAAAATTTTGATATTAGCACCCACTTAACCCCTAGCTTGAAATGATTTTTGGTATTACAATAAAACAGATGATTTTAAACAATGTGACTAGTTGAATTTTTATTTCATCATCAGAGCAGATCCCCTCTAAGAGGTTCCCACAAAACCACAGACCTTGGTTCCTCCTAAATGGAACCCTTCATCTATTTTATCTATTTTGATGGCCATAGAATGTTGTCAGATGAGTAACTTTCTACTGGACACGCAGACATTTTCCTACGGATTTGTTTCAGTGGATCTGTTATATGGTTTTCTGGAGTCAACAAAAGTCTGTCTTAAGTTACAAAGAAGGATTTGCCTGAACAGGAGAGAGAGAGAGAGAGAGAGAGAGAGAGAGAGAGAGAGAGAGAGAGAGACGCATACAACGCATTGGATGCGGTGGTGAGGAATCCACTTACATTCAGAATGATAACAACCTTGTCATGTGATCTTTCAAGATGCAACTTCAGAGCCAAGCCATGTTGCTGGTGAAAATAACGGATAATTGCAATAGCTATTCCAACCCTGTCACTTTTCCATCTATTTATGCCTTGATAGAGCCCTCATTGACTGTAGAATTGCTAGTGTCTCACTTGAAAAAAATGAAACACTCCTGTAATCTATCCAGGGATGATCTACGGAACAAGATGGAACCATATCTTGATATGAGCAATAAGAAAAGCATATTTGCTTAATTAGTTAAAGACCAGGCATAGATTAGCAGTTATTTTGTTCTCTCTGATGTCTTACTGCCATGATTGTATCAATTTCTGCTTGTTCACTTGCTCAGGTTACTTCATACATATGATTATGTCATGTTAGTATACCTTTTTGAATGCAACAATCTAAGTACACGGTTGATTCTCTCTGACTGATGTTTCCAGAATGTTGATATGGACAACTTTGATGACTTCGGTGTTGACTTGTATCCTGTGCCTGAGGCATTCTCATCTGACCTGAACACTGGCAATGACAAGATAAATTGCACTGAAAAGGCAAATGATGCTAGGTATTAACTCTTTTTGGGAGTGTCTAATATACTTAGATTTCATTTACTTTTGCAACAATTCATGGCTAATTCATGTGGTTTGTATAGTTTTGCACATACTAATATCCTGTAAAGTTGTTATTGGAATCTGTAGTATGACTAACTTCTTGTTAAAACATCCAGTTGCAAGAAGTTTGATGACGTATCAAATTGTCATGGAATGTTGGGGCAACTCGGGAGAGATCTCAAAGAGTCCTGCTCTAATGCTTGCATGAAAATTGAAGCTCAATGCTCATGCTCGCATTGCCTTTTAAAAATTTTTTTATTTTGATTTTCTTGCACAGATATATTGGCCCAGGTTAGATTGCACCCCATATGAAAATTTAATTTTTTAAAATTTTTTCATTATGAAATTTTAAAAGTAAAATATAAAATTTTACATGTAGAAAGATCTTGTTCAGGCCCATGTATTAATGCAAAAAAAGAAAAAAAATAAATAAAAAGAGCTAATGTAAATGTGCATTGAGCTTCAATGCTCATGCAAGCATTGAAGTAGGACTATCTGAAAAGGAGTGAAATACATGATAGTCTTGATACTTTCATATCTTAACATTTTCATGGACTAACAGATCAATTTTTTTAGATGCTCTGAGCAGTCCATATCAAGATCTCAGAATATTGAACCAAGTATTGGCATTGAAGGCATTTCAAGAGGTAGTTACCATAGCATGGACAACAAACTTAAGTGATTGAAGAATTTCACACTTGACTACAATTATCTGCTGTCTTCATCAGGAAATGCTAAAAAGGATTATGTTGTCAATTGTCATGCAGGCAGTAAGTTGCAACCGAAGTTACAACATAAAGTGGAAGATAACAAAAAATTGGAGTAAGAACTCCTTTTTTTACTATTTATTGATTCTTTGTGTTGGTAACTGCTCAACGTTTGGTTCCTTATTTGTCTTTTGTCTTCCACATCACAGTGTGAATACAACCACCCCAATTCCAAATGCTGAATTGCCTGCAGAACTGAGGTGTTCACTTTGCAATGCTATCTTCATGGAGGCTGTGATGATACCATGCTGCCAGCATAGCTTTTGTGACAAGTGTAAGCCATCCACAGAACAAAATCCACTATTTGCCCTTTACGTTTGAGTATTTATGCCTTATGGAACAAAAATCTGCAGATTCTTGTCTGATGAGAATACTGCCTCTGTCAGTTAAGCCATTCACAGAATATGATCCACTCTTATTTGGAGTTCGTGGATTTATTGAAGAAGAAGTGTGGCTTGGTAGGATGATGATATTGTCCTGCTCTTTTGTTGAATGAACTAATGATGTACAGTTGAAGTCCTGATGAACAGTAACTGTTGTTCGTTTGAGAATGTGTACATTTACTTGACCTTTCTTTTATGGACCCCTATCCCATGCATCTGTCTGGAAATCATAGTCACTGCGTCCAGCCAGGCAACTTACTTTTTAATTTTTTGAATATTTTTCAGACATATGCAGGGCTCACCTATATCTTCCAATCTGTAAAACTTGGCAAATTTTTTGATATATTTTTTTGATTTTTGAACATGGATGAAATGGGCATGGATACATGAACCCATTTTAAAAAATAAAATTTAAACACCAAACAAATTCCAAAAATTGCCAAATTTCATGAGGTAGAATATATAGGTGGGGCGCACATACATATAAACATTCAAAATTAATTTTTTGGCAGGCCATGTGATCATTTGCCTTCTTTTATTTCTTGCAATTTGTAAGGATGCATGGTGTTTTACAAATGTTGATGACAACATTCAGCTTCTGTTGTTAAGCACGGGCTTTTTTAACTTCCATGATTTTGTCATTGTAGGTATTCGTTCAGTGCTACTGGAGAAGGAGAAGTGCCCAAGGTGTTCTTCCACGAAGTGCAGAGTAGATGATTTGCTGCCAAATGTATCACTTAGGCAAGCAATTGAACATTTCCTTGAATCACAAGTGCTAATCAGTGGTTCAGATAATATTCTTCCTAAATATGCACCTGGTGAGAACTGCTGAACAGAATTCATACCAAATTAGATCTAGGAATGATGGGCTTAGATTTGTTATATGTAAATTGCTTATTTTCTTTTCTTTCTTCTGTTTCCTCCTTCCTTTTGAAACTAAGATGGAGAATCTGGAATTCAAGCAAAAGAGCCATCTTGTGCCATGTCCATCTTCCAACAAGAGCTGCCGTTGCCTCATTCTCCATCTGCAACAGGCAAAGGATCCAACCAAGTTACACCAGAGTCTGCGTATGAGTCTGGGACAAGAAGATCTGGATTACCTGGTGGTAATGGTTCCCGCATCATTCATTTGAATTCTGGAAAATCTGCCAAATCAATGCCTTCCTTGCACAAGATAAAATCGATGCAAAGTTGGGACGAAAGAGACTCAGCAGCCTGTAATGAAGGTTTGAAACCGGCAGCTGATTTACATGGAGAAGGTAAGTCTGCAATTTATCTGCTTTAAGGAATTTTTAGGAATGCGAACAGGTCAGATTAGGTCAGGTTTGGTCAGTTTGGACTACTATAACCAAAATCCAAGTTCAATCCTAAACCTAACCATAATTATTTTTAAAGTTTGGATGGGTTTATGGGTTTGATTATTTGGGAAGAAAAATGGGTCATGAACAATATAGAATTGAACAAAATTACTCCAAATCTAGGTAAATCTTTTTAATCAACATAAATAATCATAGATGCTCAACCAAAATTTTAAATGCGTATAAAACATTGAATAAGAATGAGATATTTTGACTCCTGTATGCCTAAGCTAATAGAAAGTATTAAATCCCATTAGTAGGTATTTGCGGAATAGTTCAGTTAATTTTACGCAATTACAAATTAACCTTGTTTGAATATTTGCAAAAGTAGACCAATTGCTTCAAAAATTTGTCATTTATTGGTTTATTTTTTTTTTAATTCTTTCTCGCAAATTAGACCCTCATATCTTTGTGAACATTCAACCCAACTGTTTATTTTTGTAGGCCTTGTGTGTTGGTGGGGTCTATTTTATGCTTTTGCTAACTTAAATGGTATATTCTGTAAATATTTAAAACACGAGGCTAATTTTCCATTATCTAAGGCTAATTCTCCATCATGTAAAGTTGTGGGGTTGTTTTGCAGATATCCTACCCATCTCTTAATTAAAGAAATAAATGGAAGTATACTATTTGTAGAGAAGTTAGGTCTTAAGAGTTCTAAGTTAAAGGGGGACATGTAAAAAATTGTTCGTTGGAGTAAAAGAATTATACTCAAGGATGAGAAAATCAGTATGAACCTATTGGTCAAGTTGCTTGATTATCAACTGCAACCCAATCCAATTAGCAAAATGCATTGCATTCAGCTCAATTGCTTTGCTTGTAGGTATTTTTATACAACTCAAGATTATTGCTAATGCTTGGCTTTTGCTTGTTTAACGTGTTGGGACATTCAGCTAGCTGTAAGAAGAAAGGACTATGGGTAAACACCACAGATAAAAATTTTGCACCCTTTAACAGTACGTGGCTTTATAGAAAAACATTCAAGGAAAATTCTAATTTTAATGCCACTTACTTTCTTAATGCTGATGTTATTTTTGATTTGACAGATGCAAGTGGAAGCTTTGTGCCAATGAGTAGAAGCAAGAAAGTAAGTGCAAGTCTTCTTTTTTAGGATGCTTTCATCAGCATATTGTGACTTTGACATTGGCTATTTTTCTAAAACAATAGTTTACTGTTAGTTTATCATTCATTCTTATTCATTTTTTGTGAATTCGAAAATTACCAGATAGAATGAATTCTGTGTCATCCTAAGAAACATTTATGTTGCCACGACAGCTCTGCCGTCGTAATAAAACCTGCCATCGCTGGACGGAGAGCATGTAGGTTCGAATCACCTCCTCACCTTTGTAAGGGGTGATTTTGTAACAAGTCTCCTGAGTTGTGGGGGGTTTTATAATTCCCCCTAGCATGCGGGTTTCATACAAATTTCCCCTAGTGTTGTGGGTTTGCAGAAAAAATTTCGTCTTTGTTATGAGCTAGTGAATGTATTTGATAGTAACATCAGTTGTCATGTTGTGTAAATCCCAATAAAAAAAAAGAAACGTTTATGTTTCCTTTGTTTGATGATTTTTTTAAAAAAATCATCAAATCATTAATTCTTATGTGTTGTTTTCCAAGTGAAGTTGGCTTTGTGAATACTATTATTTGTCTGTCTCAAACTATGTCCTTGGTAAGGCTAATATTTTCATAGATTTTGTAATGACCTCTGGTCATATTGTTTTTGGCATTCTGTGTACTTCATCGCAATTCTTAGTTGGATACCATCCACCTTCATATATTCTGTAATGACCTCTGGTCCTATTTTTGTGGCATCCAGCATACTTTATTTTGACTTTTACTTGGATAACCTTCTTTTGAATGATATAATTCCTGGTCTTTGTTGCATGTGATGGAACCATTTAATTCTAGGTGGAGGGGGTGGGATAGAGGTGGAACTCTTTTACTTCATTCTCCACGCATTATTCTGAATAGATCCAGCAGTCAAAAATCCTAAAATTTTTCTTAGTCATTGGCTCCCAAAGTTTGTTGTCATTTATCTAGCTTCAAATTGTACATTCTTTTCTCCCAAAGTTTATTGTCTTAAAATGAATTTTTAAATTTTTCTGGGTTTAGCTAGTGTTCCTTCTTAGTAGACAACAATCAATGGTGCAATTTTGTCTAGCAGAACATGGGGACCTAATTGTTCTACAGTATGGTTCATTTAGTTGTATCATTGAGACTGAGCCATTGTGTGAGAAATGCCGATTATCATAAATACTAGCATCCGCCAAAAGCAAGGAAATTTTCCAACTGTAAAATTTTTACTTGCCTTTGCAAGGTGTGTTCTATTATTGTAGCTTGAAAATAGGGAAGAATTCGAAGTTTCTAATTACTTTTCTGATGCTGGTGGTGGATAGATAAACTTATATTTGGTGATCCAGCTTAAATGCATTGAGTCGGACATTAGAATAAGTAGATAGTGATTTCAGTGCCACCAGCAACCAATTGCCGTTTCGATTTTAGATTGACATGAACAACAATTTATTGCAAGAATTATCTCCTTGGAAAACATGACTTTATTGCAAGAATTTATCTCCTTAGAAGACATAATTTTGATTGATTTGGTTAGCCAGGGCAAATATTTTTCTGCTTGACCCTCTTTCATAATTAGCCATTTATGCAAGAGCTTCCTCTCTTTCAAACAGGGGGAGCGCAACTGTTACATGTGTGGTTCTCCTGATCATTTGGTAAGAGACTGCCCTGCAGCTTCCAGCTCATATCCCGTACTTCATACAGGTTAGGAAATTGTTCAGAGTTTTATATTCTACTAAATGTATTGATTCTTATACTTGAGTATCTCCTCAAGAATGCTTCCTGGCCTTGGGATTTTTAGATGGTATGTTTCCTGGAGGCATGTCAGGATATGGGCCACACTACTGGCAAGGGTCTTCATTTCCTCATGTAAGGTCTTTAACAAACTTATATGGTAATCCTGGCATGATGCCCTTTGATCCCACAATGGTGCCGCTGTCACCCTTTGGAGTTCCTCCTTACGTACCATCAATGTATGCTGGAATGCCAGTACCATTGTGAGTTTGATTCTCTCCCGCTTCTTCTTTCTGTTCTTGCAATTGAGTTCACATAAATCTTTATAATGGACTTCAATTTTTATTGGCTTTCAAGTAGCAACGTTTATTCTTCCTTGGGTGGCTTCTTTGGAAACCATACTTGTCATGGAATTCTTTCACATTGATACAGCAGGCAATGGAATGGTTTTCATTTATGGGCTTTCCTCTCTGTCAACTTGTGATCTGTGTGATCTTGTGCTAAACCTGCCCAACAAAAAGTGGCACATCTGTTTTTGCCTATGAGGAACTTTCACTTTTGGATATTTTATTTTCCCATTTTAGTAGTGGAATATCTGATGCTGAACCATAGGTTCATGAGGATGGGAGGAGTGATGCCGCCTCCTGTGATTACTGGTGTGGAACGCCCTCTCAGTCATGCAGAGTTTATGGAGCTTCAAGAAAGAGATCGAAGACACAAGCTTCCAAATGACCATACCCACAGGTAACATATTCATGCTTAAAATGTTTGCTCTCTTGATAGGTTATCATTGTGCAGGCTGAATCAAATCAAATTGTTGTCCAGCAGTTTGTTATGCCACATACCCCTACATCAGTATTCTTTCTCTTTCCAGCATACGTGTCAGTTTCACTTTTCGATGGATATTTTTCTTGTGACCAATTAGCTAGTCTTGATTAATTTTGGAAAATAATTTAGGGTGTGTTTGGGAGGTGAAAAAGATTTTGTATAAAAATTTTTGATGTAGAAGTTTTTTAAATGGAAGAAAATGATGTGATATGATAGGGGTAATGGTGAAGAGTAAAGAGAATAAAATTAAATATGTTAGTTGTATAGGTAGTTGTGTAGAAATAATTGAAAAGTAGGATAGTTTTATGAGAAAATGTAAAGAAATAATTAACAAATTGGGTAGTTATGGAGAGTGAAAGTTTGAAATTGAAAAATTTTGGTTTGAGGAGTTTTATATGTAGCCAAACATAATCTTAATGGAGTGAATTCCATTCAAGCAGTGTTAGGCATGCTGCCAAATTGTCCGGGAATTTACCAAGATAACTAACTATGATGTGCATTTGGAATTTGCTTGGCAACTTTAATCTGCAATTGTCCTGTCATCTTTTTTTGCTCGTTTTGTTTTATTTTGTTGCCTTTTGCACCATTTCTATGCTGGCTAGGGAGGAGAGAATCTAGCACCTGAACAAATGTACATTGAGTTTGAAATTAATCAAAATAGCAACCGATAATTAGCCATGTATTTATGTGGGCTTTGGTTTTCTTTAGAGGACAAATATACAACCGTCATGATGATTCACTGGAACATTACCGGCATGATGAGCCCCAAAGAAGATCCCGTGACAATAGGGCCCAGTCTGATCGAGAGATTATCAGAACTGACTCTGACAACAGCGAAAACTGGAGATCTCGGAAGAAGCACCTGCATGGAAAGCAGTCTGATAGCTTCTCTCACCAGAGATCAGGTTTTGTATCAGATGAAGATACCTGCTCTGTCGAATGTAAACATGATAAAGGTTCTCATTTCTCAACCAGTGGAAGAGAGAACAGCAAGGCGTATTATGCTGAAAGATCGAATGTTGAAGCACAAGACATGCCTGGTAGTTCGAGCCACTGCAGTAGAGATAAGCACAAACGCCATCGAACTAGCAGTTCAAAGAAGCGATACATGAACAATGAGCACTGTGGCGGTGAATCTCACCGAAAGAATCATCATAGGTGTTGGAAAGAGGTATCGGATGAGAGGGAAGAAACAGATGTTAAGAAGCATAGCAGGCAGCATAGCAGTCATTCAACAGCAGGGTTGTTGGCACCAAGTTCAACTGGTGATCGTAAACAACAACGGAAGGAGGGAATTTCACATCATAGCTTCAAGCGCTCCAAGCACAAGGAAGCAAAAGCAGATGGTGATTTGGAAAATGATAGATGGGAGTTAGTGGATGGATTGAATGATGAGGACCAATCAGATTATAATTACCACAAACGCAAGAGAAACCACTAAATTGTATTTTGAAGGACATTTAAGAGCTGCTACGACAGAAATTATCATCAGAGGTAAATGTAATATACATAGGCTTGTGTGATTTATCCAATGCCCTCTCCCTCACTTTATCAGAATTGAATATTTATTGTCAGTATATCAACTCCTTTTGTTTTCTTTTACATTAGCGGCTTTGTAAAGATTATTTATGCTCTGATTATTGTTTTAAATATTCTGTGGAGATTAAGATCTAATGCGCATTTGGTCGTTTTTGTTGATACAGATTTTGTAGAGATCTGGTGGTCATTTTGCACAGTAAATATCATTTTACCTTTCATCTTATCTCTGTGATTCTAATATTTTCTCTGTTTTGGTTTTGAGGTGCGGAGGATGTAGCACCCATGTTTTACCTGGTCCCTAGGTAAAAGATTGGAATTTTGATGATTTAATACGAGGTTATGCATCTGTTTTCAAAGAGTGAAGCTAGTAAAGGTATGTTCTCTACATCAATGTTGTTTTGCACAGGCAAAAAAGGTATCATTCCGTGCTATTTCTCAACTTACTCCCCTCACTGCGAACAATAAGCATGGTTCAGTGTTCCCCTTGGTATATGACTTCAATGGATATTTGATGAAAAGGTGTGACCTGTAATAGCCATGATCCCTAATTTGTTAGTGGGCACGTTGCTAGGGTCAATACTGGGTTCATAGTAGTTCCATGGTGGATGCTCCTAAGTTTTCTTGCAGTGTCAAACCTTGATACAGTTTGCATTCAACACATAGGTTATAATATGAAAAGTGAATTTTGTGACGTGTAATGATTCATACATACTGTAAGCATGGAGGCCCCATGCTTACCGTTGGTTTTTTCTTATTTTAAAATACTTTTTAGATTCTAAACCTTTTACATGTTTATCCATGTGTATTTATTTGTGATTCCAAAAATTGTGTTGCATACTTTTATATATATTTATATATATATATATATTATATTTTTCTTATTTTAAAATATTTTTTAAAATCTAAACCATTTACATGTTTATCCATGTGTATATATTTGCGATTCCAAAATTTTTTGCATATTTATATATTAAATTTATGCTACATACTTTTCAAAAAATTATTTAACTCGGTGCACCAGGGTGCATTTAACTCCTTTTTTTTTATTTTTTAACGCTTTTTTCATAAAACTGTTAATGTAAGTGTGTTTAACATGCTTATCAATTTTTACCATTTTTGGATATTTTTGTATATTTTTTCAGATTTTTAAAAATCATTGGCACTTTTAGTAATTTTAAAATGCAATTGATTTTTAAAAATTCAAAAAATATTTAAAATCTCAAAAAATGGTAAAAGTTGATACAAATAAATGCATTTAGATTAATAGTTGTGTTTCTAGGTGCACCCGGGTGCATGTAATTGGGATCCATTTTTTTCATAAGATATAAGTTTAGAATGAAATTGTTTTTTGGTAGCAAGATAAAATAAGCTTGGTTAAACATGATAAGTGGTTTAGGTTATACAATTTTTTTTTTAGAATTAAAAATCCAAAGGTATGGAGCCTTCATGCTTCTTATGAGTATTGATTCATTATCCTTCTGTAGGAACTATTCTTGCAATCTCTCTCTCTCTCTCTCTCTCTCTCTCTCTCTCTCTCTCTCAACATGAATTTTGTTATTATTATTTCTAATATTTTTTATTTTTTGTATTTTATTTTACTTTACCTTAACTAGTTTTTCAATTGATAAGTTTTATTTTGTTATTTATTAATTCATTAACACAAGCTTCATGCCATTGGAAATTCCTTATTTTGTGAATAATCTCTCCCTTTCTTACTAGTCTCGCTGTCACTCTCTGACTAGTTTTAGGAGCGCGTTACTAGCACTTTCTTAGTTTTTATCCTAATTTATTTTTCAAACCAAGCCACAGTGGTGTGGTGTGAAAAGAGATCTAATGATTCTGATGACCTTTCTTCCTTTTAATTTTGGGTTAATTTTAAATATACCTATAACCTTTGCCCTTGATTTCAAGTATATCCACTAGTATGAAATCTCTCAAATATACCGACGATCTATGACTCAAATATCAGATATACCTAAAAACGTAGCAATCCATTTGGTAGCCGTCAGTGCTAAAGGGGAAATGTCCAATTTACCCCGGTGCCTATCTTTTTTCCAGTCCACTGGTCGTGCAAGCATTTTGCTGCCGGACTCCCATGGAGAGATGAGTTGGTACGATCTGCTGCCATTGTTGCCGATATGGAAGCCGAGAGTGAAAGAGGAGAGGAAAAAATTGGTTTCCCTCAAACTCCTTACACTGTCACAGTAAGGAGGAATCCACTCCAGCGAATTCGCCTAACTCCATCAACAATCAAATCCCCAGATCCCTTTCCAACATCTGCCTATTTCCGGCTGCTCCCTTCTCCAAGAACATCCACCCATTTCTGATGATCGATCTCAACTCTTCCTCCTCTGCCAGACCTGCTCACTAGTGCAATGATTCGAGCACCCTCCAAGTGTAACTTCATGTCCGGCCGCTGCTTGTTGCCAAGGATGCTAAGAAGAAGCATGCATGACAAAGTTAAGAGAGCAAAGAAGAAGATAGCGTCGACAGAAATCAATGTCTGCTTGATTGTAAACAACTTGCGCTCTGTGACTTACCACTCCGTTGTCAATGGTTGACGCTAACAGAAAAAAAAAAAATGACATGTATGACGGATTTTTGCCTGTGTTTTTGCCAAATGGTTGCCCCGTATGGCTGCTTCTAGGGCTAGGGTTGTACAGTAACTTTTCAGGTTTCTTTAGATCAATTCTGTAGTTCAGTAGATGCGTGATAACTGTTGAAATCCTACTTAATTGCGGCTTGCACACTACTTACCCTATAAACCACTTCTTTGGTCTGTTTCTCTTCTGCTCTGTTTTCTTATTACGGGTAAAACTTGGAGTTGAATCCAAATTGAAGTTTAGTCAGTTGTTGAGGGACAACATTGAGTTGAAATTTCAAGTAGCAAGCTATTGTGCTTACCGATCATTGAAGTATCTCGCTTGTGATTTGTCGATGATTAAAAATTCATTGGCTGGAAAATCTTAAACAAAACAATCTAGTGTTTGGGGGTGAATTGGCAAGGTAATTTATTAATCAGAAAGGCTGATTCACCTCATCTGAAGTTTTTTCTTCGGATCACTTTGATTTCAATCCAAAGGTTACAATGCGAGGGCATTTGCCTATTGAGATTAGGTTTCATCTCATAGGTTGATGTTACGAGCTGTAAATGGGACCCACGTGCAGAAGAGAGTAGCTTTCAATTACTCAGAAGCAATCTCTCTGTCGGAGTCCGACAGCAACATGCTTGTGCGGCTGGGGTACTAGAAGAAGACAGGCACTGAAGGTTGATGCCCTAATTTTTAGGAGTAAATTTGACATTTTCCCTTTAGTACTGATGGCTACCAAACCGATGGTGACGTTTTAAGGTATATCTGATATTTGGGTTATAGATAGTTGGTATATCTTAGAAATTTCATATTTTGTTGGTGTATTTGAAATTAAGGGAAAACTTTGTGTGTATATTTGAAATTAATCCTTTAATTTTTTATTCTAGGAAATAGAGATGAAATAGTGGTATTATAAGATAGAGTGACATAATAGCTATTCTTGCTCTTGTTACCAGTCGTATTGATTCTATCAACATTTGACGCAATGTTTCACTCATTTGCATGACGCTACTTCCCAAATTGGGTAAGAATAAGGCATGCATGCATGTTAAACTATACAATTTAAACATCTTTCTCCATAAAATAAAAAAAATCTTAATAGAAGTGGCTATGCACTAATAGTCCTGACCACATGAAGAATACTATTATAGTAGATCATAACGTTGATGTCAATTATTGTGACTAAGATTTCAAATCCTCGAGTTTTTTAAGGGTAAATTCCACATATACCTACTAATTTTATTTATAACTCGTTAATTTTTAAAAATTCCTAATATACCAATGTATTTTGCCTAACATGCTCACGTTGCTAGAGATCCATTAAAGGAGCTGTTAACATTTCTATAAAAATGACAAATATGCTCAAGCCCTAATATAATTTAATGTTGGTTTGCTTAAAGTTGAAAATTTACATTTAGGGCATGTTCGTTTACAATCAAAACTTTTCAAATCAAAATTTTTCAATCTAAAACTTTTTATTCTCTACAACTGCCATATTTTTTTAATTATTTTTTTACATCTTTGTATGCAACTATCCTACATTTCGATCATTTCTACACAATTATTCATACAATGAACCTATCAATTTTAACTTTATTATCTTTACTCATTATCATTACCTCTATCATGTCATATAATTTTCTTCCATTTTAAAAATCTTTATACCAAAAGTTTTTTATCCAAAGTTTTATCACTTTCCAAACACACCTTTAAATAATATATGATTTTTATACTTGTAGAAGTGCTAAAAATTCATTTGAATGTGAATTTTTAACTATAAAATCATAGTTAGGGATGGATGCTTTTGTCATTTTATAAGGGTACTAATGGCCTCTTTAAATGATCTTTAATGGTGTGGGTATAAGCGGAATTTCAAGTAAAATACATAGATATGTAAGGAATTTTTGAAAATTCATAAGTGGAAGTAGAGATAAAATTCATTGGTATACGTGAAATTTGCCTTCTTTTTAATGATTTTTTTTTTTTTTGGTTTTCTTTTTTGGGTTAATTCTTCATTAGTTTAGTTTAGCATATGAAACTAAGCATTTAAATTGAGCAAAATTTCAGACTTAACATGACTGAAATTTTTTTTTTTTTTTTTTAAAGTGTGTTGATAGTATGAAGAAACAACTGCAAGCATCTAAGAATTGTAAGAGACATGTTGAATAGTTTCTCTTTATTAAAAAAATATTTATTAAAGATAATGGGAGTCATTATGACAGGTTTTATAGCTTAAAATAGCCACTTTAATAATTATAACAACAACTATAACAATAACAATGACAACTATTATGTATAAGTAAATAAAATTTTATCGATTGCATTAGTTTATTCAATTTCATCGATGAAAATTATGCTAAATGGTCAATCAAGAAATAGACAAACTATTTCATCAAAAAAAAAAAAAAAAAAGAAATAGACAAACTACAATAGCAAGAACATATACGTTATTAATAATTATATTTAAAGGATCTAAGGAGCTTGCTTCTATGTAACCAATTGCATAGAAGTGGTTTCAACGAACTTCTTAGGTAGGGTCTACAGTGACAATGAAACCAAAATCCATTTCTCCCATTAAATTTGGAAGTATTTTTCAAATTAGGATGCTAAATTTCATTTAAGGGTGTATTTGGCAATGTGCAGAAAATGTCAAGTTAAAACTTTTTACTCTCCACAACTACCATATTTTTTAATTATTTTTTCACATTTTCTTACACAATTACCCTACTGTTTAATCATTTTTACACAACTACACACACAACTAACCTATCTATTTTAACTTTATCTTCATTACTCCTATCATATCACATCATTTGAGAACTTTTACTCTCCAAAACTATTTATCAAAAGTTTTATCTATTTCCAAACACACCCTAAATCAGACCATTGTATGGGCCCCATCCATTTAAAGTGTAAAACCAATGTAATAAAATGATTCAATTTATATATCAATTTCAAAGCTGCGAATTGTACATTGAAACTGTTGAAAACATTATGTTGATGAATGCAGATGAATGATTTATAAATGGATCTTAATGTTGTTCATAATTTACATATGAATACACACATATATTTCTAAGCAGATAGGGCCCACCCGAAACTCCTATTGAAATGATTTTTGTACCCTAATAAAATTAATGCTCTTAAACAATTGTGGGCCCCATCAAGTGGTGGGTTGAAATCACTGTATGGGACTAGTTATGTAGGAGTGGGCCTGTTATCTAAATGCCCAATTTATGTTGAAGATTATTAATGTACTATTTGGAAGTGGTTGAACAATTGAGAGGAAGGCCCAAAAAAAACATGGATGGAAGTAATTAAACAAGATTTAAAAATATTACAAATTACAGAAAATTTAGTTTTAAATCGCCCAGAATGGCGTAACAGAATCCATGCAGCCGACCTCACATAGGTGGGAAATGGCTTATGATGATGATGATGGAAGTGGTTGAACAATTTTTCATATTCTTTGAATATGATTTACAAGATCCAATGATTTATTTATAGACCAATCCTTGTAAGCATGGTAATCGAAAGAGGCATTGGATGTTGGTGCTTTGCATGAATATTGCCTAATGCAATTTTACATAGAGAATATAAACTTAAGATTCAGCCAAGGTTGGTCCGAAAGAGCTTTACCAGTTCATGGAGAAAATTTAAGGAGACTTTAGACATGCAAGTCATTTTGTACATGTAAGTAAACTTGTATGCAGTAAGCTAGATTTTTTTCTTATGTTATCATTTATATTTTATCACAATAAACAATTTTAGTTTCAATATCTATTGTCAATTTAATTTGAAAACTCGATGTTTTGAAGAAGTTTTTTGCTATGCTAATTTGCAGAAAAGCATTTCCATATGTATGGGTGTGTAGCGCGACCAATTCGCTTGACTTGGGTGGATTCCCTCTGTGATTCATGTCTAGGATCCCTTTGTGATTCCTGGTCGAGATCCCATGCAAGGAGTGGGTCCTATAAGATGTTTTAAAAATAATAATACTATGCATAGGGGGTGCAACTCAAGTTGGTGTAGTTCTGTTCTTGGTTTGCATTGCTTATACTCTTTCTACACAAGTCCTATTTTACCCTACCCATAGGAAAGTTTGGTTTTTAGCTGACCTTATGCTACTCATCTGAAGGTTAGGTTGGTTAAGTTTTGGTCCCAAGTTAGTTCCTCCAACACAAATTAATTACCCTTCAAATAATTGAGTTGAAGAAATCAAATATTAGTGGTTGGGAAAAGCATGTGAGAGGGACAAAGGGAAATCTCTTTAGGGAGGAGGGAAAGCAAAAATTAAAAATGAGAGAATTGATTTAGGAGAGGAGATAGGGATGTGGTCCATATGGATGATAGCACGTGTGAAAATCTTTACTCCAATGGTTTGTGGCACTCATTCAAATTGGTTCCAGGTGCCCATTATATGTAGGAGTGCAACTTAGGTTGGGCAGGTTCAGGTATGGGCCTACCCTACAATTACCCTATTTTCGAAAGATCCTAAACTTCCTTAGTTTAGGCCTGGTTGGTTCAAGGTCTTACCTTATTTTATTTTTTCATAGGCGGGTTAATTTTGGTTTTGGTTCCAAGTTGTTTTCCCTATGAAGCTTCTATAAACTTGTAGACTTAAATCACCGTCTACATTCTACTTAGACATGCTGATACCAATTTGTATATACCTGTAAGTCCCTTTGTATAAACCTGTATAAACATGTAAACATGCTGATTCTACTTAAGTTCTAAACCATACAAACAAAATTGAAATTTGAAACACATGCTTGTGTGATCGAGTACCAAAGACATTTAACCATCATGAAATTATTTTAATCAACTTCTGGTCCATCTAAATTTGTTATCTGTAGTGCTGGTTTGACAAAGAATTGTTGGAACAAACCTTATGAAAAAAGAAAATTAGAGAATGTTAACACCAACAGAGCAAGAAGAACTCAAAAGATGCTGAGAGTAGACATTCAGCAATACCACTAACCAATTTCTTTATCCTGGAAAAGCAGGAGAGTGAGAAATCAACAAGAGTGGCAAACATTCAATATGGCAACATAAATATTGTTTAAAACAAAAACACATATTCATGCTTTGTTGATACTGAGTGGAACTCAAGAAAACATGTTTAGAGTACCTCTATATATATTCGATCCCATTCAGTTGATTCCTCCACTGTCCATAGTTCCATGCATCCATTGTCAGACAGAAACGGAGACCAAAAATGTAGCTTCTCAACCCAGTCAAGATGGAGTAGAAGAATAATTAAAGAAGTTTGGGGAAACAGATAGTCGAAGAATTGGAAAATGAAAAAAAGAATTGATGATCAAGGGTAGATACAAAAGCACATGCCAAAGAAGAATAGAATAAGCATGGTAGCAGATTCCAAGAAGAGATGCCTCTAGGGTTTGACGATTTAGGGGGGAGGAGAGGCATGCAGGCTAGGGATTTGGGGCAGTTAGGGTTCTGGCCTATGGAGTTAGAACTTGGGAGGATGAGATTGATGATTGAGGGCTTGGTTGGAGGAGAGGCATGCGACTGTTAAGAGTTCTTTTTTTTTTTGTTTTCTTTTAGAAAGAGAGTGTGGGGGGGGGGGGAGGGTTTGCGCAAAATGAAAAACGATTTTGGTGAAGAGAGCTGGAGAGGCACACAAGTTTCTATATTCTAGAAGCTTCGAGTAGAAGACGCTAGGTTGTTAGGTATTAGTAATATTACATATACATTATAATATACACGCAATCCGGTTGGGTTCAAAATTGGGGAGTATTCTGAGCCACCTGATCATGATATTGCGGAAGTTAGTGCAAATGTGCGAGTAATGGGATTCAATATATAATGCATTCAAAATTTTCGTCTATCCAAAATTTCCCCCAAACCAGAGTTAAACTCCTTCCTCTCCTTTTGCTCTTACCCTCACCATAGATTAACACTCCTATTTAAACTCGTTCCTCTCCTTTCGCTCTTACCCTCACCATAGATAAACACTCCTATCCGTTTTCCCTTTTCATATCTCCCTCACCTCCTACACTCACTAGATCCTTTTTCCCCTCATTTTTTCCCCTTTTCCTTGTGTCTGTGGCATAATTGGTTTCCCTAAAAGGAGTTTAGCTATAAAAAAATTGGTTTGTGCAAGATGATGTGATCAACAATTTGGTTTCACATGGCATTAGTTAATTCATTATTTTTACTAGTTTTTGTTCTTCCTTTTATATCGTTTGTTATTGAAAATTAATTAGTGTTGTAATGCACTCAAACAAGGAAATAAATCCCTAGTTTCTTAGAAAGAAGGCCCAGCCTATAACTATCTTTTCCCTGCACAAGGGGAGATTGACCAAAAGCAGCACTCTTGGCTAGTCTTTAATGCCACATTTTCAATACATGTGAGAGGTATGATCTCGCTTGCGGGGTGCAGGAGAGTAGATGGAAGTGAGGGGGAGGTGTTGAAGATGAGAGAGAAGCTTGTTGTCATTGACGCCAAAGACAAGATATGAGGCAAGGGTGGGTGATGAGTGCGACTTGCTAGAAGGAGAGGAAGGTGCAGGGAGGGGTGTCGATGAAATTAGAGATGGGTGATTGATCATGCTAGAAGTGAGAGAAAATAGGAGGAGATTGGCATCGAGGGAAAATGAGGGACTCATGGGGTTTAATGAGGTTTAGAGGAAGAGGGAGGAGCGAGAGTTGAGGCTAATTCGGGTAAGTCAAAATTTTGAATATTTTATACATTAGGTCCCATTCTCTACATCACGTTGCTAGATTTCCACAATCTCACAATCAAATGGCTCACACTAACACATTTTTTAATGGCATCAGGCAGTTTCCAACTTCCTCTTTTATGTAACCAGGAAACATAGAAATAAGATTGTCAAATATTATCCACTTAAATTATGCTTTGGACATTAGATAATTAAAATTATGTTTTAAATATGTGTGTTAGGGATTCTTTTAAGACACCCAACGTGATAGCTCTCCCCATTGAAGTTGAACCCCACAAAGCTGTGTGCTCTGTGAGACTCCATTGTTTGTAGCTACTTTGATGATTATATAATATCTAATTTAATGTGGTCACTAATCTTGTCATTACTTGACTGAAAGATTTTGAAATTGAAGACTAATGTGGACCACAAAGATCAAGATAATTTATGAGTAAATAATAACACATTTAAATTATTTACTTTCTATATTTATTTTAAATCTTTTAATTAAACATCAATACCTTTATATATTTCATCCATCTTCATGAATAATTCTACATGGGTTGCTTCCATGAATATTCATTTGACCTACCTTAATGATAGATGAAAAATTCGTTCCATCCATTGTATTTAACATCATTTGTTTAGGTAGGGATCATTTATTTAACATCATTATCCATGACGCCATCTACAAAGTACGTAAAATGAATGTAATAAAATACTTTGTTTTAATGCTTGATTGAATATATCTAAGGGCTTGTTTGGCCATGTGTTTTGGATGTGGAAAACATTGACATCATCCACTTTAAGTAAATTATTTAGCTTCACTTTGGCTTTTGCAAAATAATGTGGAAGTTGTCAAAAGTTCCACTATGGGGAGTCCAAAATCAGAGCTTTCTTCTCAACTCACAACTTCTCAGAAATTTTACTACAAGACGTTATTTTGTTGCACCTAAATCCATTTTTTTTAATTTTTTTTGAAATTTTTTATATAATTGTTAATCTAAGTGTATTTAACATATGTATTAAGTTATACCATTTTTAAAGCTTTGTAAATATTTTTTCTTTTTGACTTTTTTAAAATCAATGGCATTTGAATTAGCCATTGATTTTAAAAATCCAAAAAAAACTACAAAACTTCAACAATGGTAAAAATTAATATATATGCTAAATGCACTTAGATTAACAGATGTATAAATTTTTTAAAAAAAATTAAAAAAATGGGTTTTTGCACCTAGGTGCACAGAAGCTTAGTGCTCCCGGGTGCATGAAATCAAATGTCTTTTACTACATGGCTAAATAGGATAGCGATTTAATGCAATTGGGTGTATTGAAATTTAAGTGTACCTAGGTGCAAAACCCAATTAAAATTTTTTTTTTTTGAGAATTTTCTATGAAACTATTACTGTATGCATATTTAATCTGTGAGCCAAGTTTTTTCAATTTTGGAGCTGTGTGTTTATATATCTATTGAATTTTAAAAAGAGATATTTTAGTTATTTAAAAAGCCTAAAACCCTCTTGCTTTTAAAAATCAAAGAAAAATATATACACATCTATAAAAATGATAGAACTTATTACATATGTTAAATACACCGAAATTAATAGTTTTATGAAAAAATTGGAAATTTTTTTTTAAAAATGGGTCTCACACCTAGATGCACTTAAGATAGGTGCACTGAATCACTATTTTCTGTTTTTTTTTTTCAAATGACTTGCCTTGTAAAAGGCATGAACCACAAAAGATTCCAGGCTAAATGAATTTTGACAATGTAGTTAAACAAATGAAGGGGAGCCTTGGCTCAGCAGTAAAAACTGTTCCCATGTGATGTGTGACCTAGAGGCCATGGGTTAAAATCCTGGGAACAACCTTTTGCTTTGCAAGGTATGGTTGTGTTCTATAAACCCAAAAAAGTGGTTCTTTCCCGGACCCTGTGTATGCGAGAGCTTAATGCACTGGGGGCTGCCCATTTTTCTTGTTAAACAAATGATGCTAATATGATGTCCATATTAGATCGTACACTATTCAAGATGGGTCCAAATGTAAAGATTTCGTGAGAGCACAGTCCCATTGGCTTTTTTGAGCTGCTCTTCTTTAGGATGGAGTCAGCTGGGAATTAGAATTGTTTCCTAATTTAGGTTAATCATGCTTAATAAAAGCACTAAGTTTTGTGTGTAATTAATACTTGTTGCAATTAATGGTGAGCTGGGCCAGTTCCAATTCTTTACCCTAAGTTCTTTTTATGTGCTCTTCTTCTAGCATCTTACGGATGAAGTTGATGATTATGTAAACAGTTTTTGTGCTCTGTTTTTTTCCCCCCAAAATTTCAGAATTAAGACAGATTCTTTTGAAGACTGAAAATATTTTCAATAAATGACAATTCAGCCACAGAGCAGAATTGATAGCAAGAATCAGCTTCTAGCCTGGTTTTAAATTTCAAAATAAATAATAAATAAAAGTTGTGATTCAAGCTGGTATAAGTATATCATCCTTTAGTAAGAGAGCTTTTCGATTTTTAACTTGTATTTTTGTTTATTGTTTATTGTTTTTTTTTATTTAATACTATTGTGAGAGAAAAAAGTAAAAGAGGGAGGGATGGGCTAGGAATATTTGTGAGAGACTTCGGTTAAACATGCATGCTAAGAGAAAGGAAACACTGAGGGAGGTCTATTTTTCAGAAGTATGTTTTTTTTTCAAAAAAAAGAAAAAATGTATATGTGCTAATAAAGAGGATAACACTGGAGTTGGTGATTATATAGAAGGCCGGGGATGGAGGAGGACCAAGTATAGAGAATTTTTTCTAAAATAGGATGCTAAGGGAAAAGAAACCAGGACGTGGGGGAGCTTGCTCATGAAAAACAAAAAAAAAAAAATGATGATGGTCCGCAGAAGGTAACTTTAGTTTGTGAATGATGGAGTAAAGGACATTTCTACGGAATTTCATGTAAAATTGCATGCTAAAGGAGTTGGACCAGGTTTTAAATGGTTGTTTGAACTTGGTATGCCCTAATAGAAAGGGTAAACAGGAGTTGGCGATGGGAGGGCATAGACTTTTTTTTTTTTTTTTTTTTTTTTGCCCCCTTTTGAAACTTATGTATACTCTCATGCTACTGCTTCAGGGGAACAAACTGGAAACAATTTCTCATTGTTAAAGAAGGTTGAGAAATTGTAAAATGGCTTGAGGCAAAAGAAGGTTGAGGAATTATAAAATGGCTTGAGGCAAAAGAAGGTTAAGAAATTGTAAAATGGCTTGACGCTCAGTTCATTGTACTATGCCAGAGTTAAAAGCCTGTGAACTTCATGAAACTTGGGCCATTCCAGGTGGCATGGTCATTGTGGTCCAGTATATTTGTTCTTAAAGCTCCCAAGGTTGAATTTTGAATGGTGGAAAAAGGTTGAAGAGGGTTTGGGTTTTCTAGAGGAGAGGGTAATTTGAAGAGTTCAAAAGGCTGCTTTAGTTGAGCGCAGCTTTAATTAATGCTGGAAGAGTTCGAAGAGATTATAAATTGAGCTATACCAATTGATTTTTACTTGTTTACTCTTGGCGGCCTAACTGCTGCTGACGAGACTCACACCTTGGGCACGAATTGAGGGGTTGAGGCTATGTGCATCTAAATGCACTTGGATGTACTGAGCCTCAGTGCACTTGGGTGCATTTAAATTTTTTTTTAAAAAAATTTAAAATTTTTTTTATACAATTGTTAATCTAAAAATATTTAATATTTGTATCAATATTTACAATTTTTGAAGTATTTTAGATATTTATTTTTTATTTTTGAAAATCAGTAGTATTTTAGGTAATTTAAAATTATTAAAATGTGACTGATTTTCAAAAATAAAAAAATTTAAAATACTTCAAAAATAGTAAAAATCAATAACATGTTAAATATATTTAGATTAACATAAAAAAAGTTTTCATAAAAATTTTAAAAATAGGTGAAAGCACGTAGTTGCATTGAAGCTAAATGTGCCCGGCTACAATGTATCAGCATGCATAAATTAGCTGTACCAACTGATTTATACTTGTTTAGGCTATCTCAGCCTAACTGCTGCTGAAGAGACTCACACCTTGGTCAATGCCCAACGTGTCAGCTTTTTGCAATATAGGCTAATTTGATTCGCATGGATAAAGCATTTATGCGAGAACCCATGCAAACCAAGACTTAGGCAGACCAATGCCTCAATGGCGTGATCGGTTCCGTCGATTTCTATTCCATGAAAAAATCCATTTAGTCTTATTAGTTCAGGTTAAGTAATTGTTTCGTTTAACTCTTTTCAAAAAAATTAATTTATAATATTTTTTTAATTTTTTTTCGTAAACTTATTTATTCAGTGTATTTAACAAATAGATCAAAATTTAACAATTTTAATGTGTATGTGTAATATTTAAACATCTATGTATATACCCTTATTTTTAAAAATATTAAGGAAATATGTACGCATATTAAAAAATAATTAGACTTGGTTTTTATGTTAAATATATCTAGATAAACAAGTGTATGTTGAAAAAAAAGTGAAAAAATTGTTGTAAATGAATTTTTAGAGGTAGAATAAGCAAGATATTTGTTTAACTTAGGTTAACAGGATTACTTCTTTTTTCGAAATTAATGTTCTTTTCAAGTGGTTTATTTCACAAGTTTGGATCTTGTTAGCCTAAGTATGTTAGGTTAGGCTAAAAGGTCCTTTTTTATTGGTTTTTTGAAGAAGTATTTTTCCAAGTGTATTTATTTTAGATCCTAAAAATTAGGATTTTTGTATTTATATAAATGTTATCTTCAAAGAGCAACATTTTGGGAGGTGTTTAATTCATTTTTACTCTTAGAGAATGTTGATTTTTGAAAACGAAAAACATACGTATCAAAAAATTGCAAAAAATTTTATAAGAATTAAATACACTTGATATATAATAAAATTAAATACACTTGAAAAGACAATTTTACGAAAAGAACAAATATATGTATGTGTGTGTGTGTATATATATATATGTATATGAAAACTAAGTTCGGTTTAATGAGATCATAATCCTTGTGTGGTTGTATCTGTTTTCTTCATTATGCTATCAAAATATTTTTCATTAGAAACTTATATTTTTTTGAAGTCCTTTTTTTCATAAAAAAAAGTTAGTATTTTTTGAATGAACATATTATTATTAATTTTCCAAAAGATGTACTAATGTATATAGTATATGGAAGTCTTTAATACAAGGTTTTTAAAATTATAAACAAATGCACGCAGATCAACATGGTAGATAATTTATAGTGTATTTGGAAAATGATAAAACTGTGGAATGAAACGTTTTCGAATTGACAAAAAATAATGTGATATAATGAGGAGTAAAGAGAATAAAGTTAAAATAGAGAGATTAGTTATATAGAAATAATTGAAAAGTAAGATAGTTGTATAGAAAAATGTGAAAATTGATTAAAAAATATGATAATTATGGGGAGAAGTTTTAGATTGAAAAATTTTAACTACACATTGTTTTATTTCGTTAGTTCCAAACACACCCAAAGGTTTGGAAAAAATATTTTTTAATTGAAAAACAAGGGGTTGCTTAAAGTCATAACCTTATTTATACCTTTTGTATAAATTATATATTTTTTCTCTACTTTTCCCTGTCGTCATCCATTTTCGAAAGTCCAAATGTTATCTTCTATTTTTGTCTTTTTCATTTTTTTATTAATTACTTTTTCATTTTAGTGATATTATCATCTCTAAAATTTGTATTCCTTTCAATTTCCTTTTCCTTTCTATTCCTCCCAACGATGATGCGCAGCCCTTGCGATCGGATCATCTTGATTTTCCAACTGGATTGTAGACAAAACTCTATTTGTTTGGTAGTTAGGAGTTGGAAAAGCTTCTATTTTTGACCTCATTTTTGGGTGATGGTTACCTCACCTCTTATGTGGCCTCATGACTAATTTAACCTTATCATTAGTTTTCAACCATTACTATACTATTTTTATATATTTTAAACGGCCTAGTTCTAGTTCACTTGTTGCAGTATCCCATTTTTTAAAATTTTAAACTTGCAATTTTCAATTTGTTATGTTGGAGCAAGCATGGTGTTTCCACATAGGTAGTTTTTACGATTATTTGATAATTTTATTTGTTTTATTTATGTTTTAAAAATAAAAGAAAGGCATTTTTAGAGCGCTTACAGGGTTTCATTGATATTGCATCTGTGTTCTTAAATTTGCTAAAATTATCAATAAATCTACAAAGGTTGTATAAAATGGTAAACATGTCTTTTCTTTCATGATACTAGTAGAATTTTCTATAAATGACAAAAACGTTCTTTTAAGTTAAGGATATACTTGCAGTTTTGTAAGAATGTTTTTGTTATTTTAAAGAAAATTCTAATGACATTATAACTGAAGGAGCGCACTTGTAATTTTATACAAACTTTGTGAATACATTTATAATTTTAGTAAACTTAGAAGCACAAATGCAATATTAGTTGAATTTTAGTGACATATATATGAAAATTCAGAGATAAAATATGTGATTTTGTTATTAGCTAAGTAACCATTGTATAGTAAGCACACATGTAGTGTATCTAGTGCATTATACCATTTTTTGAATTTTTAATATATTTTGTGGGCTCAAGCATAGTATCTATGTATATAGTTTTTACATTTTACTGATATTTTTAAATATTTTATTTCAAATTTTAGAAATGAAAAATTAAGCCATCTAAACATGGGAAATGACATTTTTTTTTCTAAATTTGAAAAAAAATATTTTGAAACACTAATAAAAAGTAAATATAGATATCTATATATATGAGTAATATATATAGAGACGTATTTCTGCATTAGAAGTTATGGTGTAACTACCTAAAATTATTTATACATATATAAATTATATTTAAGATAGTTTAGATGTTAAAAAAATAATTTTAACGTGAGCTATGATCTTCTCAAACTGGTTGGAAATGTGGGAATTTTAAACTGGTTCAAACCCCTTTTCTTAAAAAATTTATTTTATAAAAATGTTTATCTAGTTATGCTTGGCTTATAAACTAAATTTTATCATTTTTGAATATTTGTGTATATTTATTATTTATTTTCAAATACAAGGGTATCTAATTTAAAATAACTTAGATACCCCTATGTTTAAAATAAAAAATAAATATATACACATCTCAAAAAATGATAAAATTTAGTTCATGAGTTAAACAAACTACATTAACATTTTTATAAAAAATTTTCTAAAAAAATAGGTGTTTGGACCGGTTGAAATCGTTGGATTTCCAACTAGTTTGCGAAGATCATTTTGTTATTTATATTTAATTATTTTATTCGTTGAATTTGTACTGTTTTTAGATGGGATTCATAAACATATCTAATTTGAATGAAAATTGTTATGGTAATAAAATATATAATTCTAAATATAATTGTGGAGTAGATTATAATTTTATGATCATGTGTGACCCATGTTGAATACTTACGGTATTGGGACCTGCACGAAAATATTTTTCATATATATATAAAGAGACAAAAATCTTCAATAATGGTTGTAGCTTACAATAACTTGAATTATTTATTTTTTCAAACATCAAATCCATGCATTTGTTAAAAATTATTTATTTATTATACATTAAAAAATTAAATGAATGAATAATCTTAAAAATATGATTTGTTAAAATATGATTATAACAAACATTATGCATTTATACTTTTGGATTTATATAAATTTAATCGAAATGATTTTTTACATCATAAAGATATTTCAGGTTTTTTTGTATTTAAAATCATCTAACTTTGCCTTTTTGCATGATAAACTTTAAACTTTGGTTGTTTGCATTTTAAACTCTTTAAACTTTGATTCTATTGCATTTTAAACCTTGTGAATGTTAGTTCAATTGCTTTTTAAGCCTTAATCCTTAAAAATGTTAAAAACTACTGCTAATTCATGCAAAATTATGTGAATACATTCAAAACTTTTTTTAGAAAAATCCAAATATATATTAAAGGTAAAGATACTATGGGAGTCTTTTAGAACAAAATAAAGAAAGCCTAATAGTTAAGTTTAAAGCATTAAAATTTTTTTGAAAATATTGAAGGGTAATTATGTCATTTTATATAGATTCATGTTAGTTTTTATTACCGTCATGAGTTAAGAGTTTAAAATGTAAAGAAACATATGTTTATAGGAAAGCTAGAGAGCTTAAAATGCAAAAGCTTTTTCATTAAAGAAGAACATGATTTATGACTTGGATATTTGAAAAAAATAAAAACATGTTAAAAATAAAAAATTCAAGTGACTGTAAACTAGAGCCTAAAACTTTTCATTTTTATAGGGTTAATTCTTTTATACCAATAATAATTGCACATAATTCTTGATATATCGATAATATTTTATAAATTTTTTTTTATACCCATAATATTTCACCATAAATTCCTCACATAAGCATGTCGTTAAAATTACTGTTATCCATCGCATTAAAAAGATGATTTTGCCCTTTCAAAATTTTTAATTAAGATAATTTAACCTTAACATGATCAATAGATGATAGTAAATTATTAATATAAGATATTAAATAACTTGAAAGTCATATTAAGGTTGATTTATTTTAATTAGAAAAAAATTAAAAGGGCAAAATCGTCTTTTTAATGGGATAGATAACGGTGCTTTTAACGGCGAGATATGAGAGGAATTTAGGGTTAAATGTTATGGATATAAAATAAATTTATGAAATGTTATGGGTATATGAGAAATTATGTGCAATTGTTATGAGTATAAGAGGAATTTTTTTTTCATAACTTTGTATTTTTATAGCACCTAACCATAATATTTTATTTTTTAAATTAAAAATTTTTTGTCTAAACTTTTCATTCTTCAAAATTTCTTATTTTTTAATAATTTTTTATATTTTCCTATGCAACTATTATCTTTTTAAGTTATTTTTACTTAACTACTTATATGACTAATTTATTTATTTTAATTTTAATTTTTTATTTTTCATTATTACCCTTATCATATTATATCATTTTCTAAGTAGTGTTTTAATGATTTTTATTTTTTTGAAACTTTTTTACACGATAATTAATCAATTTGTACCCGGTGCATTTCAGCTAAGTGCACTCAGTTACAAATGACCATGAAATTTTCATCAAAAAATTTTACCCACTTCCAAAATACACTCATAACGTGCTAATTGCCTATGGCTAGATGTAACAATTGTGGGTAGTCTTCCAAGCCTAGCAAACAAACATACATCATATGGAGAAGGTTGGAAATTTTTAAATTTTATCTTATGTGATTCCCAAATTTGACGAAAGCATGTTAAATAAAATTCGATTTTTTTCATATTTGGCCACGTGGGCTTACAAGCAAATGAGTAGATTTGCTTGTAGATGCATTTTATCACATCCCCCTATATAGATTTTGAGAGGAGATTTTGTAAAGTTGGTTGCATGAGAGCATCCATGCATTTAGCCCAAAAATATATTTATTTTGAATTTTTATTTCTTTTTTGACAAAATTATCATTTTAGGTATATTTAATCTATATAACAAGCTTTATCATTTTTGAAGATATGAATAAAAATTTGGGGATTGATTTTGTTGGCTTCGGTTGAGTAATGGCTTACTTCGATGATGCTAATACACTTATTTTTTTAGTTTTTTTTACTTTTTTTACAAACTCAATAATTTAGATTTATTTAATGTATAAATTAATTTTTATCATTTTTAGATATATGTATATATTTTTTAAATATATGAGTATTTTAGCCATTTTCAATGTTTGAAAATTACTAAAATAATGCTAATACACTTATTTTTTTTTTAGTTTTTTTGCTTTTTCTACAAACTCATTAATCTAGATCTATTTAATGTATAAATTAGTTTTATCATTTTTAGAAATATATATTTTTTAAAATATAAGTATTTTAGCCATTTTCGATGTTTGAAAATTACTAGAATAACTCTGTAGTTAAAAATCTAAATGATATATAGATATGCATATATTCAAAAATAGTAAAACTTAGGGGGCGTTTGGTAATTTAAAAGTTGTGGAAACTATAGGATAAGGTGGGAGTGGAAAATAAAATATTTTAAAAATTATGTAATTAACATGAAATGATATGGATAGAGTTAAAATAAATAAGCTTGTCGGAGAGATATATATATTATACACATTATTAAAAATGATAAAATTTTTTATGTGGATTAAATATACCTTGAATAATAGTTTTATTGAAAGAAAACAAAAGATTAAAGATAAATGAATTCTTGGGCAGGTGCATAATTGCTCCTATGCATCCTATGCATTCAACTTTATAATGCTATAACACAGATCACATCCTGCTATACGTGTGTGTGTGTGTCTAATTTGGAAAGTATTGGAGTGCATCGAAGTACACCTTAATTTCGGTGCATTTTGCCACAAATGAAAACCATTTAATCATAAAATTAAAATCTACTCAACATAGTGTATTTAAAATTATTTATCTTAGTAGCATCTAATTTTCATCCAAATCAAACATGTACACAAGTTTCATCTTAAATTAGTACAAAATTAATCTAATAAAATAGTTTGGCATAAAAATCAGTTTTAAAGTTTTTTTTTTTTTTTTTTTTTAATATCTGAACCATCTACAGGCTTGACCATTTATGGTCAATTGTAGTTGGACCAACTGCCTTGAACTCTTTAACGCATTTTTTATTTTTATAAACATGTTAAGTTTAGTATATTTAATCTATAAATTAATTTTTATCATTTCAAATTTGTTTATATATATATTTTTTAAGGGTGTGTTTGGTAAATAAAACTTTCGATGAAAAGTTTTGAGGAGTAAAAGTTGTCAAATGATGTGATATGATAGGGGTAATGATCAGTAATAAAGAGGATAAAGTTAAAATAGATAGGTTAGTTGTATGGATAGTTGTGTAGAAATGATTGAAAAGTAGGAT